>OZ012736.1:553600451-553767951 GCA_963859935.3 Lathyrus sativus | reverse complement strand
TGTTTTTCAAGTCTAGTTTTGACCTTCTGCTGCTATTTCTGCATCTCTTCCAAAGTTTTCATCATTAGAGGGAAAATATCAATTTCAGAGATAGGTGTTCGATCAGATCCTTCTGGAGCATCCTTTTCAGTAGCTTCTCTTCTAGCCTGATGTTGTACCCCAAAATTTGACCAACCTTTTCTTTTCAACTTGGCTTATGTTTCAATTCATTTAGCATTTTCATCCGCATATCATCTAGGTCATTCATTTCTCGCATTCTGTCCATTTTATCAGTTGGAGTGGATTATCGGGATTACAGTCGCTTTGCTCGCGTTTTAGACTATTCAAACCAGTTCAAGTGATGAGTTCCATGTCCAGATCGAGCGAAGTTGTTCTCTTTCTGGTGGTTCAGTCTGTGCTGATAATTTCAGTTGCGTTTCGGTGTTCGCCCTTTTCCGTTTTTATTTCGCTGCATTTTTGTAATTTTATTCCTATTTTTGCTTTATTTTCTTTTTATAGAATTTTATTAGAATTAGAATTTAGATAATTTATTTTCTTAAAAATAGTTTTTAAATTAGATTTTTAGCATAGAATATTTTATGAAATAGATTTTTAATTATTTAGAATTATTAGAATAGAATTTTAGTATTTGTTTTTAGAATTTTTAGGCTAGAATTTTTAATTGGGTTAATAGAAAATAATTTAGAAATAGAATATTAGTTTTAGAATAGTTTTTTATTAGAGATTAATATTAATTAGAATTTTGTATTAGAATAATTAATTAGTTAATTAGTTTTTAATTAAGTTATTTATTTGTTAGTTCTGTGCGATTGAGAACACCCCATTTTCGCGTAGTTAGCCTGAACTATGTTTTGCTCTGATTTCTCATACTTGTTGAGAATACGTAAGTATAGGATTGCGATAATCCTAGCGAGCAATTTTCTTTCTTTCTCACCCTTTAGGATTCATACCTTTTAACCCAAGGACATGCTACGTCCGTTCTACCGCAAACAGGTAACACCTAAGTCTCCAAGGGTTGAGCAGCAATACACCTAACTGCTAGAATGCATACACTAGTATCGTCTACCCGAACTTTCTCTCTCGCCCCCATGTGATCGAGAACACCCCCTTTGACCTGTAGTTGGCCTGAACTACATTTTGCTCTGATTTTTCACACCAGATGAGGATACGTAAGCACAAGACGGTGATGTCTTGGCGAGCAACCTCCCCCGTAGTTTCCCGAACTACATTGACTCTGACTTTCTCATTGCACGAGGGAATACGTAGGCATAGGGCGACGATGTCCTATCGAGTCAGTTCTTTCTCCGTTAGCAGTAGCAGCCTTTAGATAGTTTTTTCACCCATAGATAGACAACAAGTGTGGATCCCGTTGAGTACAATGGACGTGAGGGGTGCTCATACCTTCCCCTTGCATAACCGACTCCCGAACCCAAGATTTGGTTGCGATGACCTGTCTTTTCCCTTTTTCGTAGGTTTTCTCTGATCGTTTCCTTTCCCTCTCTTTGGGATAAATAACGAATGGTGACGACTCTTCTGTCTTTGCCGGCCTTTTTCGCAGCGATGTGACAGCTGGAGACTCTGCTGGGGACAATAGCCATCCTCTATGCGAGTCAATCCTAGCGTTTGTCTGTTTTTGTTTGTGGGTGCGTGTATTTGTGTGTTGTATATTTGTATATTGTTGTATTTACATTTTCTGCACTTTATTATCTGCTGTTGTTGTGTTGTTGGGTGAGTGTTCTATTGTGTGATAAACCCAATACCCAGGCTTGAGGGTATACATAGCATTATAAGTGGAAAGTAGTGATGGACCTGTATGTTTGGCATGCACTAGTCCTCACGAAATTCGAGTTCAAACGAGTTTTTCTTTGGAGACATCCTTTCTAGTTCGTCTCGGACAGTTGAGAGGATGTTAAATTTGAGAGTTGTCGACTCTGGAGACCGATCATTTGGGAGTCATCTAAGTGAGGCCGCTTTGTTAGACTATGATGCCAAACCAAAAATGGTGAACGTATCATCATTTCTCAAAAGTTTGTGACGCTGACGACCGCATAGGATGCCGAACCTTAACAGATTAGGTCCATACCTGTGAGTGAGAGGGTTATGTAGGAAACTTGACCTTCAACCAACCTGGTATTTTAGTATTCTCTTCAGAGCATACTTTTGAACTTATCCAATCATCATCGCAACAATTACTCAGAGCTTTTTGGAGGTTGTGATCTCGTGTTCCTTGCATCATGCATTGCATTGCATAAGCATCTTTGCATCATTTTGCATATCATTCTTCAGCCAACCAGAGCTCTCATCCCGCCTTTGCTTTTAATCAGAAGGTGATTCCCTGATGCCTGTTCTGAACAAGTGGTGATTGTTGGAAGACGACCAAGTGTTTGAGGAAGAATCAAGCAGTGTTAAGGAGTAAGATCAAGTTGGGAGCTGTTGGTAGTTATGTCAGGGAACGACCTCCAGAATGTTAATAGCCCGCCAAGTTTTACCGTGATAATAAACCCTCTGTATGGTTCTTTTCCTGATGAAGATCTTCTGCAAGTGAACAACTGTGCTCAAGCTTAGTCTGTGCAGCTCTCTGTCGAGAACCAAGATACAGCAGTTGATCGCAACAGTTGTCTAAGCTCGAAGATTCCAAGGGTCATTTCCAGAAGCCAGTGATCCAGACAGGTAGACGTCCTCAACATTGACAGTCCTGGGGCTTTTTATCATTTGCATTTGTACTTTTCTCTTGTTAATTGCTATTTGCTTTTTAAACATTGTTGTTTTGAATGATAATATTAATGAAATGATTATGCATTTTCTGAATTAATCATGTCACATTCGCTCATTTTTATTATTTATCACAAAGCACAAACACATACACCTCTTATCCACTCCACTTTATCACTGTTGTTTAGCAAAGATTGGAGGGAGGATGATGAAAACTGAATACTCATAATTGTTGATTGTATGCTTTTGGATAAAATTCTACTGATGACGTACATGCATTGTTTTGAATCCCCTAAACACCAGAGAGATAAGGATTTAGTCCATAGTTGACCACTTCAAGCCTAGAAGTAGGAGTTTCTTCGGATATTTTCAAACCCTCACATCTTAATTTGGGGCAGGGTAGTTGTTAGTTAATTTGACCGAGCGTTCAAATTTTATAAAGGAGTGTCCCCTTTCGAGGACTAATCACATCTTATCCCTCTCAAGAGGTTATCCCTCATAAACCACAATGGTTAAACCCCACCAATCAGTAGTGAAACAGTCACAACCCTTTCGGAGAAATCAAGACAAGCAGTGTCGCACGACTTGTTTCAAGAAAAAATGAGAAAAGAAAAAGAAAAAAGAAAAAGCCCGCTAAGTTGAAAAGCTGGAAAGAAAATACTTAGGAAAAATTGGGGCATCCCGCTGGACTTCATGAAAAAAAATTAGTCCAGGCAAAAATTAGGGAACAAAAGAATAAAAGAAAGGATCTCAAAAGAAAAATCCTTAAACAAGAATAAAGTCGTGTGACTACAGGCACAGAAGACAAAAGGGGTAACTGTGACTTCGAAAACCTGTGGGTTCCTTAACAATCACTCCCACCATTCAATAAACCTTTTGAAGATGAGCGCTTGTGCCAAGTTAGCTGAACATAGGATTGGAGGTCATCATGGAGAAGGGGTGGGTACAAATCATACTTTGAGCCTAATATCATTTGTTTCAATAACCGTGAACCCGACCATGATTCAACCCTTGAAAGACCTAATTGAGGCAGGGTTTATTCTGAAAGCATACTATCGCAAGATTGCGTAAACTGACTCCTCACATATTTTCTAATCATCAGCATTAGTGTCATTATCCTTGTTATATCTTTCACACCAATCAAGTTAGCACAATGTTTGGACTAAATGGTCCATTCGTTTCACTATCACGACACATCGTAAGTGACATTTCTTTCGAAACTTGCATGAATACCGCATTAAAATTACCATTCACGAACAAACAATTTTAGTTGCGGGTCAGTAGTTGACATGGAGGAAATTCCTACAGGGAGTAATCGAATAGGACTGAATCATTCAGCAATCTGGACCAGAATCGAGTATACTTTGTAGCCCTGTGGATCTGGGGCATTGACATCCAGTGAGTTTGGAATCAGTCAGTCTGAGGCAAATCCCCAAGCATCGGTTGATTATGGGGCAAATCATTCGAGAAGAGGTAGATCAGAAGTGAATCATCTCGAGATTCTACTGATCAGGGGCGATCACCTGGAGATTCTGTTGATTGAAAGAAGATCCCTCCAATGTTCATTCAGGACGAGTTAAGTCGCTTCAACGCCCATCCAGGGGTAAGCTATTTCAAGAGTGCATTGAAGCAAGCCACTCTGAGAGTTGTTTAATCAAGGATAAATCCTTTCGTGGTACAAATTCTGGGGAAAGCCATCTCGAGGTCGTCTTATGGCAAGCTATTTTCTTTTCAAGGTGAACTTTCCCAAAGACCAGCCCGGGGCAAGTTGAACCACACTGGGGCAAGTTACTCAAGCGAGTGCATTCTCGTCAGCGAGAGTTGAGTGTCGGGGAATCGTGTCATCACCTCGTCAAATAGCCTAAACCTGTTACCTGTCAGAACCTTGTAACCCGAAGACACTTCCATAGCCCAGTTCTCGTCTGGCAAACCTTCAAACCAGTTCTCGTCTGGTCAACCTTCAAACCAGTTCTCATCTGGTCAACCCTTCACTAAACACCAGTTCCCGTCTGGTACGTGTCATCTTTTAAACCAGTTCTCATCTGGTCACCCTTTCCTTAGCCTACTGTTTAACCAGTTCTTGTCTGGCAAACACAATTTCAAAGTCCTGTTCTCGTCTGACAAACTAGAAATCAGTTCCTGTCTGATACCCAAACCAGAAATGAATTCTCGTCTAATACCAAAATTAGAAGTCAGTTCTCGTCTGACAACTTAACCTCTTGCCACCAGTTCTCGTCTGGTAGTCCACCTTTGAATACTAGTTCTCGTCTGGTAATTCCCCTTTAAAATCCACTTTCATTGGTAACCGATACATCCAATCACCATAAACCTGGCTTACATGTTATCACATTCCTCAACACGAGGCTCGATTGAATTCACTTCTCCACAGTAGAGATTCTGTATCCCCACAAGGTGTTGATATTAGATCAGAAGATCTCCCCCAGCAGGTTGAGTTACATTTATCCCCAGCAGGCTGAGACTAGTTTATCCCCGACAGATTATGACTAGTTTCTCCCCAGCAGGTTGAGATTGTGGTTATCCCCAACAGGTATTTGGGATTATCCCCCCAACAGTGGGATGAGTTCAGTGTTGTTTCCCCATAGAGTTTATGATACTGACTCAATTCCCTAAGTAGAGGTTGATGTTGATGAATCTTATTCTTAATTCTTGGCAGTTTAGAATTAATCTCCAGCAAAGTGGAATCCCCGACAGAGTGGAGTCATTCCCAGCACATTGCTTTATTCCTCAGAAGAGTTGTATTCTAGAAAGCCATCCAAGGTTGTCTTCCCCAGTAGAGTGGGTTTGATTCCCCAAAAGAGTGGTATTCTGGAAGACCGTTCAAGGCATTTTCCTCAGCAGAGTTGATTTGATCCCCAGCGGAGTGGATTTTGTTCTCAGCATGGCAGTTTACCCAGAAGAGTTCTTTTCCAAGAAGCCATCCAGGGCTTGTTTTCCCAGCAAAAGTCCAATAGTACCTGGCACCCAGTCATTCCCCAGCGGAGTTGGCTTCTTCTCTTCAGTATTTATTTTGCTGGAGTGGTTCCTTTGCATTTTGCATTGTGCATAGCATCCTCCCAAACGCGTAGCATTTCCATTCCGTATGGAGAATTATGTCATTCTCAAACATGTGCATTCGAAACATAAGCCAAGTTATTACCTCTTGTTTTCAGATGTATCTCCAGTTGATAACAGCTATTTCATGAGCCTATGTGGTATCCAGACCCCAACAAATATTTGTGTTTTTCTTGAGCCTGTGTGGTATCCAGACCAAAACAAGAATTATTAACAGATGTGTTTATTTTATCATTTCTCCCCAATGGAGTCTACATGGTTAATTTCATTCTTCCCCCAGCGGATTTCTTCTTTCAGATTGTGAATCGAAGAATTCTCTTATCGACTGCGTATCGAGCCGGCCTTCGGGTTCGTTGCCTATTTTAATTAACAGATGCCTGCTTGGATTAGCAGATGTTACCAACTGCGTGTTGAGCCGACCTTCAGGTTCGTTGCCTGTTTTAATTAACAGACGCCTGCTTGGATTAATAGATGTTACCGACTGCGTGTCGAGCCAACCTTCAGGTTCGTTGCCTGTTTTAATTAACGGATGCATGCTTGGATTAACAGATGTTACCGACTGCGTGTTGAGCCGGCCTTCGGGTTTGTTGCCTGTTTTAATTAACAGATGCCTGCTTGGATTAACAGATGTTACCGACTGCGTGTCGAGACGGCCTTCGAGTTTGTTGCCTATTTTAATTAACAGATGCCTGCTTGGATTAGCAGATGTTAGCGACTGTGTGTCGAGCCGGCCTTCGGGTTTGTTGCCTGTTTTAATTAACGGATTCTTGTTTTTATTTAATGGATGCCTGCTTTGGATAACAAATGTTTCTTCCCGACTGTGTGTCGATATTTTCTAATTGGTGGTGAGTTAGGCCATTCTCCTACAGCTATCAGATACAGTTTCTCCAGTGATCTTCTTCCACTATGGTGGACCATTCTGCAATTCTGTTTTGCGGTTGGCAAATTTCTGGGTTCTTTTGTATTCAACTGCCTTTTACCTTGAATGTTTGAAAGTCGTTCGCTTTTCATCCCTACAGGTCCAAGTCGTTTGAATAGGGACAGCTGTTGTACCCCGAAATTTGACCAACTTTTCCTTTCAACTTGGCTTATGTTTCATTTTATTTAGCATTTTCATCAGCATATCATCTAGGTCGTTCATTTCTTGCATTTTGTCCATTTTGTCAGTCGGAGTGGATTATCGGGATTACAGTCGCTTTGCTCGCGTTTTAGACTATTCAAACCAGTTCAAGCGATGAGTTCCATGTCCAGATCGAGCGAAGTTGTTCTCTTTCTGGTGGTTCAGTCCGTGCTGATAATTTCGGTTACGTTTCGGTGTTCACCCTTTTTTCGTTTTTATTTCGCTGTATTTTTGTGATTTTATTCCTATTTTCGCTTTATTTTATTTTTATAAAATTTAATTAGAATTAGAATTTAGATAGTTTATTTTCTTAAAAATAGTTTTTAAATTAGATTTTTAACATAGAATATTTTATGAAATAGATTTTTAATTATTTAGAATTATTAGAATAGATTTTAGTATTTGTTTTTAGAATATTTAGGCTAGAATTTTTAATTGGATTAATAGAAAATAGTTTAGAAATAAAATATTAGTTTTAGAATAGTTTTTTTTATTAGAGATTAATATCAATTAGAATTTTGTAGTAGAATAATTAATTAGTTAATTAGTTTTTAATTTAAGTTATTTATTTGTTAGTTTCGGTTAGTTAATTAATTTAGGTTAGTTAGATTATTAGAATATTATTGTTAGTTAATTAGGATTTTGGTTATTGTCATTAATCATTTTATTATCATGTAATTCAGCAATTGTTCATTAATTAATCAAACAGTTTGGAGACAAGGAGCACCACGTGTCATTCTCTTGGGGTATATATTACTATTCATCTTCCCCAACCTTGAGCAGTCGAAAGAACCCTAATCTGCCCCCAGTTACTGTTCATCATCCTCTTCAGAATGAGACAACCCTAGCCGCCGATTTTTAGAACCATCTTCTTCCACCTCCACTCGCCGCGCGTAATACCCATAACAACCTTCATCTTCATCCTTTTCTCAAACTCCATAACCAAACGAGCACACCTCATCTCCCTTCGAACCTCCATTTTTGAACCTCCATCTCCTCTTTCAACCTTCACGAATCCAACCTTCTTCTTCATCAGAACCTCATCATATTTCGAAACCCATTATCCAAACACGTTTAAACAACAACTGGCCACCATCACCTTCCTCGAAACCCATTTCAAAATTTCCTCCATTAAACAAAAACCTCCTTCTTTACTCACCTCACTCGCAAACCATTACCATCATACACCATCTTCCTTCTTCTTCAAAACACAACAAACCCAGAAAACTCCTCCTAAAACCCAACCCACTCGTTTTTTCGAAACCCATTTCAACCTTCATTAATCTTTCACCGTCTCATCTTCAATCACTCACCACAAACCTTCAACCTTTCAAAACCCATCACAAACTCGGATAGAAAACCAGACACAGAGATGAAGACGAGGTAACGGTTGATGGTTCATGAGAAAATAGGACTGGTAACAGCTTTGAGAGAGAACATGTTTTGAATTAAGGGATTTGGACAGGGATCATGTTTGGAAGTCAGAAGAGTAACCTTGTGGGATCGTGTTCTATTTTGTTTCATTTTGTTTAAAACCCCAAACAGGTTATAGTAAGCAGAGTTGTGCTGATTGTTGGTGGGCTTCATGGCCCACCTCATGTTTAAATCATACCACTCTTTTTTTCGATATCCCCCCTGTTTTTGTTATGTTTATTTTCTAAACTTGTAAAAAATTTGTAAACTCTTCTTTAGTTTTTAATATATTTTATAACTAGCTTTTAGATTTACTAATATATTTTCTATTTAGTTTTTAGTTTAATATATTATTTTCTTAATTTCAATATATTTTATATTTTAATTTCTTTTAGAATTTTTATCTTTTTCTAAAAATTAGATTATTTGAGAATTTATTTTTCATATCTCCTCGTTTGGGTCTATGACGAGACTTCTGTAACCCGTTACCAGTCAAATTATTGATGAATAATGTTGGATCCGAGACCACTTTCTTTCTCTCCTCATTTCTTCTTCTTTTCGATTTTATTTTGACTTTTCCTCGATCGATGAAGTCTTTTGTCCGTAAGCGTCAAATTTACCGGAGTTGATAACCTTCCCGATTTAAAATCTATGGAAAATGACCATTTGGGTCATTTTCTCTACTTTGGGATCGTGATAGGCTACCTTCAATTAATCGACAATATGTTTGCAATTAAGACGAGATCCCACTATTTTTGGTCCGTGCGACACGATTAAATCGGAGAATGATCTTCAATATCATTTTTCTATCTTGTCTTTAGCACGGATATCAATTACGCGACCCCCTATAGTTTGACTCCCCTCATAAGTCGAGCTACGACGATTTAACATCACATTAGTTCCGATTCGATTCATTTACCCCTTTCGGACCGTTTTCTAATCAACCGCGACGAGTGTTGTGAGCCAAGCGTTAGATACGTAGGAAATGATGAGTGGGGAGCCTCTTCTCTCTCGTCTAGAGTGTCTAGCGTATACCCTTTGGGCAATATGTGACGTATTCGCTCCTGCGTCTTAGGGTTTAGCGTAGTGTGTCCCTGATCCAATCCGTTCCCCTTTCTGTCGCCCCCGTACGTTCTAGAACCCTTTTCTCTCGCCCCCGTGCAATTGAGACTTGTTCCCGTAGTTGGCCGAACTACGGCTGCTCTGATTTCTCATACATGTTGAGAATACGTGGGCATAGGATTGTGATAATCCTAGCGACAACTTTTCCTTCTTTCTCCCCTTTAGGCTCCCATACCTTTTAACCTAAGACATGCTACGTCCATTCTACCGCAAACAGGTAATGCCTAAGTCTCCAATGGTCGAGCAACAATACACCTAACTGCTAGAATGCGTAAGCTAGTATCGTCTACCCAAATCTTTTCTCTCGCCCCCGTGCAATTGAGAACACCCCATTTTCCTGTAGTTAGCCCGAACTACATTTTGCTCTGATTTCTCATACCCGTTGAGAATACGTAGGCATAGGATTGCGATAATCATAGTGAGCATTTTTCTTTCTTTCTCACCCTTTAGGATCCATACCTTTTAACCCAAGGACATGCTACGTCCGTTCTACCGCAAATAGATAATGCCTAAGTCTCCAAGGGTTAAACAGCAATACGCCTAACTGCTAGAATGCGTACGCTAGTATCGTCTACCCAAACCTTTTCTCTCGCCCCCGTGCAATTGAGAACACCCCATTTTCCTGTAGTTAGCCTGAACTACATTTTGCTCTGATTTCTCATACCCGTTGAGAATACGTAGGCATAGGATTGCGATAATCATAGCGAGCATTTTTCTTTCTTTCTCACCCTTTAGGATCCATACCTTTTAACCCAAGGACATGCTACGTCCGTTCTACCGCAAATAGATAATGCCTAAGTCTCCAAGGGTTAAATAGCAATACGCCTAACTGCTAGAATGCGTACGCTAGTATCGTCTACCCAAACCTTTTCTCTCGCCCCCGTGTGATCGAGAACACCCCTTTTGACCCGTAGTTGGCCTGAACTACATTTTGCTCTGATTTCTCATACCAGATGAGGATACGTAGGCACAAGACAGTGATGTATTGGAGAACAACCTCCCCTGTAGTTTCTCGAACTACGTTGACTCTGACTTTCCCATTGCACGAGGGAATACATAGGCATAGGGCGACGATGTCCTATCGAGTCAGTTCTTTCTCTCTTAGTAGTAGCAGTCTTTAGATATTTTTTTCACCCATAGATAGACAACAAGCGTGGATCTCGTTGAGTACAACGGACTTGAGGGGTTCCCATACCTTCCCCTTACGTAACCGACTCCCGAACCCAAGATTTGATTGCGATGACCTGTCTTTTCCCTTTTTTGTAGGTTTTCTCTGATCGTTTCCTTTCCCTCTCTTTGGAATAAATAACGAACGGTGGCAAGTCTTCTGTCTTTGCCAGCCTTTTTTCACAGCGATGCGACACCTGATGATATGCAACTTCCTTCTCAACGGCCTCTTTCCCTACAGCTTCTCTAGCAGCAACTTCGACAACTTCTCTTTCAGAAGTCTTCTGAGCTTCCAATCTGTCTTCAACTTCCTTGACAAAATTATCCTTTAATTGGATACATAGATTTTGGATTTTATCAAACTCAATAGCTAGCCATTCGTTAAAATGATTCCAGCTAGCATCCAGATATGAAGGATTGTTGCTAGATTCATACTCCTCATATACTCCCCTTTCTGCATTATCCTTGAAACTAGATATTACTTCATCAAGGTTTAGGTTAGGAGGTTGAAAATTAGAGGTCTTATAATCAGAGTTGGTTTCTTCATCAAAATCATATTTCTCAGTAATGATGTTATTGGATTCTGAAGGAGCATTTTTCATGGTTTGATCATCAGTCAGATCAAGTAAGTGTGAGTCAGAAGGTTCAAAAGTGAAGGATTGGAATGCTGAAGTGACATTTTTTGTAGATGTGGAAATATGTATGGGTTCAGAGGTAGGTATGGATTCTAAAGTAGCATTTTTAGAAATTGGTTGAGTGATGTTAGTGGGAAAAGTATCTAGAAAGATATCGTTTGCAGCAGATGAGAAAGTAAATAAAAGAAGTGATTTCGATACAGTTGTTGTGGAAGCGGTTGTGGAGATGAATGTTTCAAGATTTGTTGTTGGAATGATTTCAGAATTGATTGTCATGATGGAAATGGTTTCAGATGTTGTTGCTGTTTGGGGAATGATTTCTAAAATAGTGGTTGTTGTTTGTGAGGTGGTTTTAGAAATTTTGGTAGTTTGGGAGATGGTTGATTTAGATGGTGTAGGTATTAATTTGGATTTTTTAGAAGGATATGACATAGTAGATGGTAAAGGTGGCATGGATATAATTGTAACTGTGGTTGAGATAAGTGGAAGAGGTGAAGGTATTGATGAAGTAAGGGTTATAGTATCAAAACCAGATGCAACAAATTGAGAGCCAGAAGACTTACTAGAAGGAATTGGATAGGAAGCCAGTGCAGAAGACTTCTGAGGTTTTACAGATTCTCCCAGACTGAGTTTCTTCTTCTTCTTCTTCTTCTTAGACTTCTTCTGAGATGATTCACGTGGTCTTTTCATCATATTAAGAAGAGAGTTTAGAAGATCATCATAAGAGAAACCAGATACATCACGGCCTTCAACTTTAAGCAGTTTGAGATATTCTTTAATAACTTCTGATGAATCAATCTCGGTGAAAAGAGGAAATTCATCAACAACCAACCTTCTATCCTTTAGACTTTCCCAAATTGTAGGAATAATTAGTTTAACCAAAACCTTCTCAATGATGCCCATACTCTTGATATTTCTTTCATTTAGAGGTTTTCCAGTATCCACTATAATATCATCCATCAATTTCAGGCGTATTAAATGATCTACAAGACTATTTTTTATAAGAATATCTGAGATGAGTCTGCCTAGAGGAATGTAGTTTTTAGGTTTCATAATGTTTCTAGTTTCTTTGATGGGATCTATGAGGTGTTTGAAAAGAATGGACGACATGTGCATCAGTTCTCCCTTCATTAGAAAGTACAACATAAACTTCTTATCAGTGTTGACATAATCAAAAGAACTAGATGCTGGTCTATGATGAATGCATCCCAGAATGATTTTTAGCCATACCCGAAGGTTCTTGTAAAGTTCCTGATTTTTGGATTTGCTTTCAGAAGTTTGAGAAAAGATTGCAGGGTTAATTTCTTGAATTAGAATTTTTGACCTAGGGTTCATGTTGTAGACCCTTTTTTCCTCTTGTGTGTTTCATTTCAAGCAAGGTAGCGATTGATTTCTCAGTGATAACACACTTTACACTTAGAGCATGAGAAACAATATATCTTTCATCATCATCAGCGTATCTCCAAAATTCCTTTATCAAATTTGTGTAGATTGGACCGTAAAGACGATCAAAATAGTTTTTCCATCCTTGCTTGTGGAGTTCTTTAGTCAAATCCAAACCATTTTCCTTTAGGTTATCAAAATCTACTAGTAGTTCACAGAGCACTTCTAGTTGCTCAAATGGTGTTGCCAAATTAATGTGAGTAGGACGGTCGAGAATATGATCAATATGTAGTTGTTGAAAAGTAGACAAATATTGATGTAGTGTTGTAGATTCGACATGCATGTTGGTGGCAACCAAGGGTTGAGAAGATTGACTCTGTTGTTGCATTTATTAAGAGTATTCGTAAATAGTTTCTTGTTGTGCATCCATGGGAGAAGGTAGTTAACAGAGAATAAGGGTTTTTAGGGTTAAATAAGATGAATTGTGGGTAATGAGTAGCGTAGTTTGTGAGAGTGAGAAGAGTGAATATATATATATATATATATATATATATATATATATATATATATATATATATATATATATATATATATATATATATATATATATATATATATATATATGTGTGTGTGTGTGTGTATGTGTGTGTGTGTGTGTGAAATGATTATAAATGCATTGAAAATGAACAATAGAAGAATAATAAATAGTAATAATGATTTTAAAAACTGTTCTTAAGACATCCCATCGCTAGAGGTGTCATTTTAATCGGTAACACATAATTTTAGATAGACAAGTGTCTAAAATAAATCATAGCCGCTCGTTTGAAAAAACACAATTTAGATGTTATCAGAGTCACAAATACGAAAAGGTTTCTGACTTGAGATATTTCTAACAAAGACAACTTCTAACTTGTGGAAGAATCATTGAATCAGAAAGGTAAAGCAAGACAGTATTTGTGTTGCACCCTAATTTTTGACCATAAGATCTCACCTCTTTTGTGCATATTTATGTTATTATCACTAACAAGTGTGTGCAGGCGTAAATTTCAAAGGTTGTAGACCCAAGAATTTGTGAATCAGAAGTTCGCATCCTGAAGTCAATTTCAAGTATATAAGGGGGTTTATTACAAATTCAAGGACATGAACCCAAGCTAACAATCAAATATATATGAACAAGAGGGGTCCTTATGTGGCAATCATCAAGATCCATCTCCAACCTCAGTACTCATATTATCATAAGGTCCAAACTCAAATTCCAAGACTTAGACTCTTATGGTTTCAACCACATTGGAGGATTCGTGCTACATTTTCGTCTTAGTACATATGGGAGTTCTTATAATCCAAGGGATTCGTGGCCGTGATAGTCAAGTTAACTTTGAGACCCAATTCAAGTTTCAAATTAAATTCAAGGACAGTTTTAATCAATTTATCATTCACACTCAAGTACTCAACTTACGAGCTCAAGGAGATCTTGTATTAAGGTCTTATGGTCTCAAATTAAACGCAATATGGACTTTAATATCAAAGTAACACTATATTCAACTAAGTCAATTACAAATGGTCCAAGAATGATATTGAAAGATCATTACAAGAATTAATTATTCAAGAATCCCGTCGAGTCATTACAACAGAGGCGTTACAAATGTGCACAATCCGTATACTTCATGAATTTTTTTTGACAACATGTGAATGATGAAGCCAACACGACAGCTAGCTTCATGGAGCTCATACCCAAGCCCTTGGTTCCATTTCCTAAGTAAACTCCAACCTACAGACGCGCGACAAATCTCCATGCTTTTCCTTTCCAAGTTCACATGCCGTAACCTGCAGAAACATAACCGGTAATCAGGATACTGTTAAAAGAATTGAATTAAGACTTAGAGTTAAGAGAAGAGGGTGAGATGATTTAAATTCAGCCCTCAGAAAACTCATCATCGGGCAGAAGCGCGAGCAGCTGGGAAGGCAACAACAAAAGATGCCGCCAGCTCCCTATCAAACACCGAAGATTGAATTCTGGGACAACAAAACCATTAACTTCAACGACCCAACACAATGCAAAGCATACAACTACAGACAGCTGCAATTTCAAGCACACACGGTTCAGACCATCAAGTCATCATTACCGTTATACCTCTCTCGCCAGTGATATGAGACCGACAACTCCCAGACTTATAATCGGGTCCTGAAAGAAGAAGAGGAAATTAGCACAATAACAGCAGCTGATATCAATTTCAAACAAGCAGCATCAGCTGCATCAGTATCAAGACAATAACAGGTTTGCAACAAACAACTTCAGGCCACAATTAGTATTTCACAAGCTGCGACAAACAACAGGACTGCACCAACAACATTGATCCCGCATACCTCGCTGCTCCACCACCACTCTACCACCCACAAACTTGTTTACTGCGTAAAGCACGGAAGCCAAGTTAGACTTCAAAATTAACCACAACAATTGACTGATATGAGGACCAGGATGGCAAGCAATTCCCCAAACTCCTGCATCAACACACGAAACGATAAGGGGACTTGGTTAGAAATTACAAGAAAAGCTCCTGCTCAGTTTGATGTAAGCATCATGTTCCACCAACAATAATCAAAGACAACCGCTATTTAGGAGGCAACCGAAAACTCAAAGCAGAGTTGGGGAAAAGTTAAACCCTCAGAACTACGAAGTGCATCATCGGGCATAGAAACAAGCGGCCAAGAGGGCAACAACCGAAGCTGTCACCTACTCCCTACCGAACATGAAGATCAAATTCAGTCAAGCAAAGCAATTAAGTCTCAAGGGTCCAATACAATGCAAAACACAACTTCATCGAGGCAGCAGTGGCGTTCTTATTTCCCTCATGGCTCAGACCTGTAAGCCATCACTGCCACCTTGAACCCTTCTCGACGACGACATAATAACCGGCAGCTGCTGAACTACTAACAACATCCTGAAAGAAGAAGAGAAACAATATCAAGTCATCATCTTCAAACCATAACAGCGTAGCATAACAACATCAATAACATCTACTACAAGAAACAATAACTATGTCAGGTCAACAGCAAAAAAAGCAAGAACAAAAGCAAGAGCATTATTTGGCAACAAAGAATGGCGCAGCAAACATAACAGCAACAAGTATCAGTCACGAACTGGCTACAATCACCAGTAGAACAAAAGCAACAATCCAGTTTCATCATCTACAACAACAACTACATATTGACCACAAAAAGAAACAATTCGAGGTCCAAGAGTAAAGATAAGAGAAGATTCTTAGCCCTCAGGTAACACATCATCGGGGCAAGGCTCGAGTAGCCAGGAGGATAACGAGAAGCCGTCGTCAACTCCTTACCAACTCAAGAGCGTCAATGGAAATTCGAAAACAACAAGAGGCAACCACAATCCCTCATAGGCTCAGACACAATGTCATCATCGCCATTTCAACCCAACATCATCCACGACATAAGACAAGGCGAGCGTCTGAACTCGAGTACAGCTTTCTCTGCGAAGAAGAAGAAAAGAAGTATTAGCAATCCCGTAATGGCAAGTTTCTATCTTTCAGCGGCAAAAGGAACCAAGTCACAAAGTCAACGAGGAAAATTACAAATCAATACAGGAAGAGGGAAGTTAGAACTTCCCTAATCAAAACCACTCCGGGCTACTAATTCCCTTGGCCCATAATCTCCTACTTTCTACACCTGAAAAACGTAGGGTTTGGATTAGTAAGTCGACCAAGAATATACCCTGTGCCGAAAATATCCTATTCAGATTCCTTCTGCATCAAGTGAATATTCCTCAAATCAAATCACATAATCTGATTTTTATCAACAACATTAAACGCAATTATACGAAGAAGGAAAGTTTTTGAATCTAATCACACGAAAACGGAAGGCTTTAACACCAATTAATCAGAAATCTTCTACTCAGGGGCCTATAAATTGGAAGGAAATCGACAACATTCGGAGGAATCCACGAATAACCACAAGTTCGAAACCCTAAAAAAGAATCATCACGAAAAAAAAACACCAGAAAACCTAGAGCTCATAAACCTAGGAGATTGAAGGAGGAGACTCATTTGTTTCAACCGTCGGAGCCATCATCAGCCGCCGCAAGTAACTGACGGCGTTTCCTTCCCGTTCATCTCGAACACGATCCCAATATCCCCAACTTCCGGTAACCCATCAGTTCATGTCGAGATTATGGATTTTTTGATGTTTCTGTTTGTGTTTCAGGTTGAAGAAAGTGTCGAAAATGATGAAAGGAAATGGCGAGTGCGATCGGAGACGTAGAGAGGAAGCCGAGCGATTTGGGGTTTCGATTTGGGAAACTAAAAAGGGATTAGGGTTCTTGCTACTGTTCTGAGTTCTTTGTGTTGTTTTTGTGTATTATGATCACATATCACGCACACACTCACTACACTGCCACTAACTACCCTCATTTCCTAATCAGTTTTTTAATTAACCTTTTTTTAACCATATAATAAATCATCCTTTTAATTAAACAAACAAATAAACTTATTTAAATCTAGCTTCTATAGTTAACTTATTTATTTAATTAAGCAACCTCTTTAAAAAGATAATTAACTCTCTTATTTTAACTAGTTAACCTAAATCAGACTTTTTTTTTATAAATAAAAAACTAGTAACCTTTTTTAATTAATTAAATCAACTTTTTATTTTATTAATTCCTTACATAATATAACATTTATTCAAACTCTTTTTTTAAATAACTTAGAAATGTAGTAATCAAACCTTTTAATTTAAAATCAACCTTTAGTTTTATAATTAAGAACTCTTTTTAATAATATTAACTTTTATAATAGAGAATTTATAATTAAACTATTTTATTTTATTCACTTCATGATCTATTTATTTTATCAATAAAAATAATCTTTTATAATTTTAATAAACCTTTATAACGAAAACCATTTTATAATTTAAATGACATTTGGCAATAACGATAATCGAACCCCTCTTTTTTTTTAGGACATTTCCCTCAAAACCGATCTCGTTAATATAACTTCTTAAAATCAATTCCAACACCCCTTAAAATCAATCCAACATTTCTCTTAAAACCCTATAACTAAATCAACATTTTCTCACTAATCAATCCGTCTAAAATCAATCTCACATTGTAGAATGTAATCCAAATCAAACACGCTTACACTCCACGCACATATTCACATTCACACACTTAGCGCTTTCATGCGTATGCGCGTTTTACTTTATCTATTCTTATTTTATTCACAATTCACACACTCACTTAGCGCTTTTATGCGTTCACGTATGCTTTTATTTTTCACAACTTTACATCATCGCAATTTATATTCTCGCATCGCATTCCGTCCAAAGGAAAAACCTACACATGAGTCAACACTTGTGTGTAGTGCACATCATTTGCATCATTCTCCCCTTGATCCTTGATCCCATTCAAGTTGATCTTTCTAAGTTAGATCCTACCCCATAGGAAGGACCATTATCTTTACAACTTAGATACAAACAAATACAACTCAATTCAAACATTCAAACAATAGAGAAATAGATGTTAATCATCTTAAGCGAGATAGAATCTCCACCCCACAACAATACAATCAACACGTAGAAACTTTGCCTTAAGAGAGATAGAGGCGTACATCGTCGATCAATATCCGAGTACTTGAGCCCTTCTCTTAAGACGATGCAAAGACTATTTTTCTACAATTTGTGGCGGTTAAATCTCTCTTAGAATGACAACTCACCTTTTCTCCTAAAATCAATCAATCAACTACCCTAAACCCGTAGGAACTTTGACCACAGTCAAAGAACTCCTCAAACCCTTTAGGAGAACTACAAAATACTCTGATTCCACTCCCGTAAGGATATGTAGGCATAAGATGCGATATCTTATCGAGTATACTTAGATATAAACCCCTAGGTCTCTCAACCATTAAGCAGATAAATACTTAGCAATAAACAAACATAAAACAAGAGGTTCCTGTAGAGTACTACAGAAACTTAGGATGCTAGTACCTTCCCTAAGTTTAACCAACCCCCGAACCTAAAACTCTCTATCCTTGCACTTACATTGCATTGTGGGAATTTCGATATTTATCCCTTCCTTTGGACAAATCAAAGTTCGGTTGCAAATGAATAAGATTCAAACTAATCAATAGTTTAGTATCCAAATTTCACCGCGACAGAAATGGCGACTTCACTGGGGAGCCCTTAGTGGGTTTCCCTATCTTGTTTCTACTTGTTTATGGCTTTATATTTGTTAATTGTTTACTTGTTTGCTTATTACCTTTGGGTTGATACTTTTGAATGGTGAGACAAAGTCCTACACCCGGACTTGAGTGAACTTAAGATAGGATAGTGATATGTTCAAAGAGGCTTATAGGGGGTGGAATCTCGACCAAGCTGACTTGAAAATCACGCTCAATTGAGGCCCTCTCGAAAGTTGTATTGTTGAACAAGTTCTTAATCGTGAAAACATGCATTATATTCGATGATGGAGCCTATGATATTGAGGATCATAGTTACCTTAACCCCACCTTGACCTTTATTAGGATGTAGTGCGGGGCTATGAGGGGGTACCCCCGAAATAGTGCTACGCGATGCTACACTCAAAAGAAGTTCTCTTGAGAATATTATTAACCCCCGAGCACTTGGGAAGTTGATAATATCCGAAAGATGGGCTAATGACTTTGGGAACCTTATTAGAACCTTGTTCTGCAGGTACAATACGCCTTTAGTCCAAATCCTTTGGGGATGGGTATACCTTTGCTCCATGCTCGTTGCAAACTTATGGTCCCCTTTGCTTGTTTGTCCTTATGTTTCTATGTGCTTACTTGTTTTTGTTGCATTCATAAAGCATCATACCACATTGGACTTCATGGGATTTACTTTTGTTTATGAACATTGTAGGGTACTATGAATCCCAACAGAAGGCACACTTTGAAATACACTTTTAAAAGTCCCAAATTGGATGACCTAAAGAAGTTGGTAACTTTGATTGAAGACCAAGGGAGGTTCAAGAGCAAGTATGGGAAGCTGATATCCTTATTGAGTCGCCAAGTAGACGAATGACTTCTTTCCACTTTATTGCAGTTCTATGATCCGCTATATCATTGTTTTACATTTTCAGACTTCCAGCTATTGCCTACATTGGAAGAATACTCCTTTTTGGTTGGTCTACCTATCTTAGAAGAGTCTCCTTTCCCTTTTTTTGGAGAAAGACCCCGATGAAAGAGATATTGCTAAGGCCCTCTATCTAAAAGTATTTGACGTCAACGGAAATTTGATTAGTAAATGTGGTATTTTTGGTTTGACTACGAAGTTCTTAATCAATAAAGCTATGTTCTATGCCGATTATACGAACAAGACTTCATTCGAGGCGATCTTTGCCTTACTTATTTATGGAGTGTTTTTGTTCCCAAGTTTTGAAGGGTTCTTCGACCTCAATGCAGTTAAGATCCTTTTGAAGAACAATCCAGTACCAACTTTATTGGGTAATGCTTATCATTCTGTACATCTCCGAAAATTCTATGGTGGAGGAATGATCACCTGTTGTGTGCCCTTACTCTACAAGTGGTTTATTTCGCACTTGCCGAGGTCTACTTCTTTTTTGAATCTCGATAGAGGGCTTTGGCCTCCGAGAGTTATGGTGTTGACTCACTCAGACATCGTTTGGTACAACCGAGCGTATGATGGAACTTTAATTATTGATGGTTGTGGTGACTTTGCTAATGTGTCGTTACTCAGTTTAAACGGAGGGATCAGTTACAATCCAGTCTTAGCTCGTCGACAGTTGGGATTTCCGTTGAAGGAGCCGCCTAAGAGTGTTCAAGTGGAGGGCATTTTCTTTAGGGAAGACAAAGAACTCCGAGACAAGATTTTGGTTGCATGGGACCATTTGCACAAAAAAGGGAAAGAAAGCCTTGGGAAACTTAATTGTGTGTCCTTAGAACCCTACCTTCAGTGGGTCAGAGAGAGAGCAGTCAAGCTGAAAATGCCCTATTCTCGTCAAGATCATATATCTCCGAGGAGGGAGCCCACTTATGTCTTTAGGTCTGAAGCTGGAAAGTTAGAGGTTGCCTTGAGGAAGTTGCAACGTGAGCTAGAGTCATGGAAGAACAAGTACCAAGTAGTGGTTGCAGAAAACGATGAATTTCAGAAGCATAAGGATGAACTTCAGAAAGAGAAAGATGAACTTCAGAAGCAGCTACGGTTGAAGGATGAAGAGTTGCTTCCTCGCAAGAAGAGGAAAGCCATGGAGGATTTATTTTTCTCCGACTCACAATGTACTATTTGGAAACTGATTGTGGACAACCTTATCCGTGAGAAGACCCAATTGGAAGAAGAGCTCAAGCAGCGGAATTCAAAACTTCTTTAGGGCTTTCATTAGCTTTTATTTAGCTATTTATTTGGGACTTTTAAAAGCAATTATTTGTATTCCGTTTCAAAATTAATAAAGACGTTTTCTTTTACTGTAATGTTTATAAATAGCGGGGATCCCATGAAGTCATATTCATCTTACATTACATTCTTTCCTTATTCACTTCAAGAAACTCAATTTTATTCTGCAGGTATTGTAACCATGGACTTCAAGAGAGAAGCATTGGAGTACACTTTTCAGAGTCCTAACATCGAAAGTTTAAGAGAGCTAGCAGATCTCGTCGAGAACCGTCACGCTTTTGCAACAGAATATGGAGAAGTCTTTCGTTTTCTCGAGCTCAAGATGAAAGGAGGGCTGTTGGAGACCCTTGTTCAGTTTTATGACCCATTATACCATTGTTTTACTTTTCCGGATTACCAGTTGATGCCGAATCTGGAAGAGTATTCTGATTTCTTAAGGATTCCTATGACGGCCCGACCTATATTCATCGGCCAGGAAGACATACCCAGTCACCAAGAAATTGCAAACGCGACTCATCTCAGCTTAGCAGATGTTCAAGCGCATTTAACCACCAAGGAAGGAGTCCTTGGATTCTCAGCTGATTTCTTGATCGGAAAAGTTCGTTACCATGCCGAAAGAAAAGAGGTCCTTATCTTGGAAGCGGCCTTTGCTTTATTGGTCTATGGGATTTTCTGGTTCCCGAAGATTGATGATTTTGTTGACATGGATGCGATTAAGCTGTTCATCCTTAAGAATCCGGTTCCCACCTTGCTAGCTGACACATATTTTTCCATCCATTTGAAGAATGCTGAAGGAGGAGGACATATCGTTTGTTGTATCACTTTGCTATATTCATGGTTCATTGCTCGCCTAACTCGACACCCGTCTATTTGGGATGAGATAGAATCACCTCATTGGTTCGAGATAGTCATGGCCCTTACTCACTCTGACTTTGTGTGGTACGACCCTACCTATGGAGGTATATGTATGATTCCTAGCATCAGAGGATTTACTAACGTACCGCTTATTGGGAGAGAAGGATGCATAAGTTACAACCCTGCTTTGGCCCGCCTCCAATTTGGGCATCCCATGACCGAAGTACTTGACCAAGCTCTGTTAGAAGGGATCTTTTTCAAAGAAGGGGAAGATCCAGACCTAAAGACCGTCATAATTTATGCATGGAGATACGTCAATAAGGAAGGAAAGACCGCTTTAGGATACCCCAACTGTCCTGTCTCTGAAGAATATCTGCATTGGGTGCGAGAAAGAGCTCTCGACCTCAAAATGTCGTTCCCTTTTCATGAACCCATGGTATTGGCTTTTCATGATCCTGACTGGTTTGATGTGAGCGAAGTAGATCAGTTGAAGGCTGCCTTGGATGAGGCTCGAAAATTAAAAGCCGCTTGGAGGAACAAGTTTTTCACCCTCAAGGTAGAGAAAGAAAAGTCCCAGAAGCTGCCAGAGATAGAATTTGCAAGGAAGAGAAAGACGCGAGAGGATTTATTTTCTTCTCACATCTCTTTCGGAACTGTCGCCAGATATGATCTCCCCCCAGCTGCTATGGCTTGGAAGGAATGTGTCGATCGACTCATCAATGAGAAGGCCAAGTTACAAGAACGCGTCAGCCAGTTAGAAGAAGAACTTCGCACACAGAAAGAGCATAGGGAGTAGATCTCCGAGTTCTCTTTTGCTTTTGGTTCGATGTAATAAACTCTTAAAAGAGTACTCTGCTTTGTAATGCTTCGAATATCAAAATAAAATAATTTTTTTCCAACGTTACGATACCAAAAATAATTTGAGTTTCTTGAAGTTTCATACTCATTCGCATTTTGCATAAGCATAGCATTGTTTTCATCCCATGGTCTCACTCTTGCTTCATCTCCATAGACAAGTTGAATCACCGATACAATACTCGAGCTAATCAACGCCAAAAGATGGACCAACTTGAACAAGAGAACAGGGTGCTCCGTGATGAAGTTGCAGTTCTGAAAGAAAGTTTGGAGAGGTTGAATGGTCTAGTGGAAGCCTTATCCAATCAAGCCTCGATCAACAACCAAGAAGTTCTGAGGACCGTGATCTCTGAAGTGACACCCACACCGATCCCAGTGGTGTCTTCTGTTGCTGAAATGTCCTACAGCATGCCTCAAGGTTTTCCGTAGGGGTTGTCTCCCAATTTCTTTTCGACCGGTTACCGTCCGTCTGTGTCTGAGATCCCTGTTGTGACCACTGTTCAAGCTACTCCTGTAGTTTTTGCTGTGATGACTACTACATCTCCACATGTGAACGTTGTTCCGTATATTCTGGATGAGCCAATTTTACAAGGGTCGCCGATCGAAACTGTGGGTTTGGAAGAGAGGATGAATGGATTTCAAGACCAATTCTCTGAGATGCAAAGGAGTTGAAAGCCCTTCGTGGGAAGGATTTGTTTGGAAAGAGCGCTTCTGAGCTGTGCTTGGTCCCAAATGTCAAGGTTCCGCCGAAGTTCAAGGTCCCTGATTTTGAGAAATACAAGGGGAATACTTGCCCTCAAAGTCATCTTATTATGTATGCCAGGAAGATGTCTGCCCAAACTGATAATGATCAACTGCTCATTCACTACTTCCAAGATAGTCTGACAGGCGCTGCGCTCAAGTGGTACATGGGGCTGGATAGTAGGAAGATTCGAACTTTCAATGATCTAGGGGGAGCCTTCCTCAAGCATTATAAGTATAATGTGGATATGGCTCCTGACCGTGATCAATTGAGGGCTATGACACAAAAAGATAAGGAGAATTTTAAGGAGTATGCCCAACGTTGGCGTGAGTTGGCCGTGCAAGTCACACCGCCGTTGGAGGAAAAAGAGATGACCAAGATTTTTCTGAAGACCCTTGGTCCTTTCTTTTATGAGAAGATGGTAGTCAGTGCACCCAG
Source organism: Lathyrus sativus (assembly GCA_963859935.3). Taxonomy (NCBI): domain Eukaryota; kingdom Viridiplantae; phylum Streptophyta; class Magnoliopsida; order Fabales; family Fabaceae; genus Lathyrus; species Lathyrus sativus. Next base: position 553,744,058 of record OZ012736.1, on the reverse strand, counting down.
TGACTTTACTGAAATGGTTAATATGGGAATGCGCTTGGAAGAAGGTGTCTGTGAAGGAAGATTGGCTAAAGAGGAGAGTGCTCCTAAGAAGTTTGGGAGTGGATTTGTCAAGAAAAAAGAGCAAGGAGTGAATGCCGTTCAAAAGGGACAATTTAGGAAGAGGTATTCACCATCACACCAAGTTGCAGCAGTATCACCAGTGTTTAATGCTCCAACTTATCAGTTACAGTCTCCGCAACCGAGTCAGCAACCTCAGCCCCCCAATGCTCAACAGCCGCAGCCTCAGCAAAATCCGCAGTATCCTCAGTAGAATCGGCCATTCAACAATCAGGTTCGTGTGTATAGAAAGATAAACTTTGAGCCTATTCCTATGAAATATGCTGATTTGTTTCCAGCTTTGGTCCAGAAGGGTCATATTCAAACAAAAGCTCCACCTATGATTCCTGCGAATCCTCCTCCTTCTTATAGAGCTGACAAGTTTTGTCCGTATCATCAGAGTGCTCCAGGCCACGATATTGAGAGTTGTTTTGGTATGAAAGCAGACGTCCAGAGGCTCATTAAGTGCGGAATTCTATCCTTCAAGGATTCCGACCCTAATGTGCAAGTTAATCCGTTACCCCCGCATGGTTCATCCTCCGTTAACATGATTGAAGACTGTTTGGAAGATGGTGATCAGGAAGCTTCAAGTGGTAGAGCTGAAGAGGTTTGTGTTATAGTGCCTCACTTTAAGGAAGTGGAGCGTATCGAAATCGTTTATAATAGCAGAAAGCCGACTGTTACCCCATTGGTAATCAACATGCCTGGACCCGTCCCTTATACTTCTAGTAAGGCTATCCCCTATAGATATAATGCTATAATGTTGGAGAATGGAAAGGAAGTGCCTTTACCCACTGCACCTTCAGTAGTTAACATTGCAGATGTCAGTAGAGTAACAAGGAGTGGTCGAGTCTACTCGACTGTACCACCGAAAGAAAAGGAGGTCTCATTGGGACAACCAGCCTCAAAGGATCCAATTGTGGGGCAATTTGGTGGATCCAATTCGTCCAATTCAGATGAATGTCTAAAGGTGATCAAGAGAAGTGAGTATAAGGTTGTAGATCAGCTCCTGCAAACCCCGTCGAAGATTTCTGTGTTGCAATTACTGATGAGCTCTGAGGCTCATAGAGAAGCACTCCAGAAGATATTAGAATAAGCGTATGTCGAACAAGATGTGACTATGGAGCAGTTTGACAATATCATTGGTAATATTACTTCATGTGACAATCTGGGTTTTAATGAGGATGATCTCCCAGAGGAAGGAAGGAGGCATAACATGGCTTTACATATTTCAGTAAACTGCGGAAATGATTCTCTGTCCAGTGTATTAGTTGATATTGGGTCTTCTCTAAATGTAATGCCTAGAACTACTCTATCTAAGTTGTCTTATCAAGGACCGCCGATGAGGCTAAGTCATGTTATTGTCAAAGCTTTTGATGGGTCAAGGAAGACTGTAATTGGTGAAGTGGATTTGACGATGACTATTGGATTGCAGACTTTTATGATCACGTTTCAGGTCATGGACATTCGTGTCGCTATAGCTGTTTGCTAGGGAGGCCATGGATACATGAAGTTGGAGCAGTTACTTCCACTCTGCATCAGAAGTTGAAATATGTTTTTGAGGGAAAAACAGTTACAGTGTGTGAAGAAAGAGCTTTGGTGGTGAGTCACTTGTCATCATTCTCGTATGTTGAAGCTGAGGAAGAGGTTGGCACACAATTTCAAGCTTTGTCTATTGTGGGCGAGGGTGTCCGGAAATCTTAGGCATCTATGTCATCATTTAAATACGAGCAACGAGTAGTGAATAATGGTCATCAGACAATTTGGGGGAAGGTGTTATCTTTGCCAGAGAACAAAATTAAGGAAGGTCTTGGTTTCACCAGCAGTTCTGCTCAACAAACTGCCAGAAGCCCAAGGTTCACGCTGATTAATGAAGTGTTCCATAGTGGAGGAGTTGTCCATCATCCTCAGGTTAATTTTGTGTCAGAGGATGAGCTTGAAGGTTACATATCAGACGATTCTGCAAGGTCCTCTATTCCTTATGAAGATTATGAGCCCCATATGGAAGACCCAAGTTATGTTTCAGACGAGTTTGACTATAGCTTTGGAGTTTATGCTGTTACCGAGGAAGATTCAGATGGGGATGTTCCAGACTTTGTAACCCCAGGCGTTTTCGTTAAGAACTGGAGTGTGGTTGAAGCCCCTGATGTCGTTCATATATCTAAATTACTACGTAAATTACATCCTGGGAATAATGATCCGCTGCCTTCTCCGAGTTTTGAGTTTCCTGTGTACGAAGCCGAAGACGAAGAAAATGATATCCCAGAAGAGATTTCCAGACTGCTTGAGAAGGAAGAGAAAGCTATCCAACCTCATCAAGAGCCAGTAGAAGTAATCAATTTGGGAATAGAAGAAATCCGTAGAGAAGTGAAAATTGGAGCCTTGATCAAGCCTGATGTGAAGAAACAACTGATTGATTTGCTTGGGGAGTTTGTTGATGTGTTTGCTTGGTCATATCAAGATATGCCTGGATTGGACACTGCTATAGTTGAACACCGTCTACCTTTGAAACCAGAGTGCCCGCCAGTAAAACAGAAGCTTAGAAGGACTCGACCCGACATGGCCCTAAAGATTAAGGAGGAGGTGCAGAAACAGATTGATGCAGGTTTCCTTGTCACTGCCGAATATCCGCTCTGGTTGGCTAATATTGTGCCTGTTCCGAAGAAGGATGGTAAGGTTCGCATGTGTGTAGGTTACAGGGATTTGAACAAAGCCAGTCCGAAAGATGATTTCCCATTACCTCACATTGATATTTTGGTTGACAGTACTACAAGATATGAGGTTTTCTCCTTTATGGATGGTTTTTCAGGTTACAATCAGATTAGAATGGCTCCCGAGGACAGAGAGAAGACGTCATTCATCATGCCTTGGGGCACCTTTTGTTACAGAGTTATGCCGTTTGGATTAAAGAATGCAGGGGCAACATATCAGAGAGCTATGACTACTTTATTCCATGATATGATGCACAAAGAGATTGAGGTCTATGTAGATGATATGATAGCTAAGTCAAAAACTGAGGATGATCATGTAAAACACCTGGCTAAGTTGTTTGGTCGTTTGAGGGAATACAAGCTTTGTCTGAACCCCAACAATTGTACATTTGGAGTACGATCAGGGAAACTATTGGGTTTTATTGTCAGTCAAAGAGGGATTGAAGTGGACCCCGACAAAGTGAAGGCTATCCGGGAAATGCCAGCTCCTACCACTGAGAAGCAAGTCAGAGGGTTTTTGGGACGTTTGAACTATATCTCCAGGTTTATATCCAACATGACTGCTACATGTAAGCCTATTTTCAAGCTTCTGAGGAAAGAACAAGGGTATGCTTGGACTGAAGATTGTCAAAAGGCTTTTGATAGTATCAAAGAGTATTTGCTTGAACCACCTATCCTGATACCGCCAGTTGAAGGACGACCTTTGATTATGTATTTGACTGTTTTAGAATATTCAATGGGTTTTGTACTCGGTTAACGAGATGAAACAGGAAAGCAAGATCATGTCACTTATTACTTGAGCAAGAAATTTACTAATTGTTAAACAAGATACACTATGTTAGAGAAGACTTGTTGTGCTTTGGCGTGGGCCGCCAAACGTTTGCGCCAGTATATGTTGAATCACACCACTTGGTTAGTCTCGAAGATGGATCCTATCAAGTATATTTTTGAGAAGCCCGCTTTGACTGGGAGAATTGCTAGATGGCAGATGTTGTTATCTGAATATGATATCGAATACCATACTCAGAAAGCTGTTAGAGGAAGTGTTTTGGCTCACCAGCCTATTTTGGATTATCAATCCTCAAACGATGATTTTCCCGACGAAGATGTTATGTTTCTAAAGATGAAGGATTGTGAAGAACCCGTGCATGGTGAAGGGCCTGAACCAGGTTCTCAATGGGGTTTGGTTTTTGATGGAGCTGTCAACGCTCATGGAAAAGGGATAGGTGTTGTTATTGTGACCCCTCAAGGAACCCACATACCATTTACTTCTAGATTAACATTCCAGTGTACTAATAATGAGGCTGAATATGAGGCATGTATTATGGGTCTTGAGGAAGCAATAGATTTGAGAATTAAGAATTTGGATGTGTTTGGTGATTCTGCAGTGGTAATCAATCAAATCACTGGGGAATGGGTAACTTGACATGATAATTTGGTCCCATACAGAGATTATGCTAGAAGACTGTTACCGTTCTTTGATAGGGTCGAGTTTCATCATATTCCTCGTGATGAGAACAGGATGGCAGATGCATTGGCAACTTTGGCCTCAATGATTGTGGTGAACTTTTGGAACGAGTGCCCTCGGATTGAAGTAAAACGTCTTGATAAGACCCGTCTACATCTTTGTCATCGAAGAAGTTGAAGACGGAAAACCCTGGTACCATGACATTGAAGTATTCCTTAGAACTCAAGAATATCCTTTGAGGGCTTCCAACAAAGATAAGAAGACTTTGAGAAGGATGGCTGGGAGTTTCCTTCTAAGTAACAATGTACTATACAAACGAAATTTCGACATGGTCTTGCTGAGATGCTTTGACAAACAAGAAGCAGATATGTTGATGACGGAAATTCACGAAGGATCCTTTGGCACTCATACCAATGGACATGCTATGGCTAAGAAACTCTTAAGAGCTGGTTATTATTGGATCACGATGGAATCAGATTGCTATAAGTTTGCTAGGAAATGTCACAAGTGTCAGATTTACGCAGATAAAGTTCATGTACCTCCGACTTTGTTGAATGTTATCTCATCCCCGTGGCCTTTCTCTATGTGGGTAGTCGATATGATTGGTATGATAGAACCAAAAGCGTCTAATGGGCACCGTTTCATTTTAGTAGCCATTGATTATTTTACTAAGTGGGTCGAAGCGGCTTCTTACGCTAATGTAACACGACATGTGGTTGTTAAATTTATCAAGAATCAGCTTATCTGCCGATATGGGGTGTCAAGCAGGATTATTACAGATAATGGGTCCAATTTGAATAACAGAATGATGAAAGAATTGTGTGAAGAATTCAAGATAGAGCACCATAATTCTTCTCCTTACAGACCAAAGATGAATGGGGCTGTTGAAGCCGCCAATAAGAATATCAAGAAGATCATTCAGAAAATGGTTGTTACTTATAAAGATTGGCATGAAATGCTCCCGTTCGCCTTACATGGGTATCGTACGACGATACGCACCTCGACTAGGGAAACCCCATTTTCACTTGTCTACGGTATGGAAGTTGTACTCCCGATAGAAGTGGAAATTCCTTCTATGAGGATTTTGATGGATGCAAAGTTATCAGAAGCTGAGTGGTGCCAGAACAGATACGATCAGTTGAACTTAATCGAAGAAAAGAGGATGGCGGCACTATGCCATGGACAAGAAAGTTCGACCCCATGTATTCAAAGAAGGCGACCTCGTGCTCAAGAAGATTCAGTCTTTCCTCACCAATGTCAGAGGAAAATGGGCCCCGAACTATGATGGACCATACGTAGTAAGAAAGGTTTTGTCAGGAGGTGCTTTGACGTTAGCAACAATGGACGGAGAAGAAATCACTCGCCCTGTGAATACAGATGCCGTCAAGAAATATTTTGTTTAGAGCTCGAAGGTAGTTCTCATTGACTTAGGGAGAGCAAGTTGTTATTCCCTTGATGTAATCTCTATTATTTTCCAACACTGTAATGTTGGGGTCACGCCTTTCTGCTGACCACCATTCAATAAAGTTTTTCGTTTGTCAAAATCTTTATTCCTGATAGCAAAATCTAAATTTAATTTGTACTTTTTCACTACTTCGTGTTTTACTCGGTATATGAATAACAAAAGGATGACCATGGGCGTTTATTTCATCCATGGAAGAACGTCAATCTGATTCCACAAGCAGAGGATATTTATTTTATCCAGAGACGAGGTTAGTTTATGTTCAAGTTTTCTTTACGGGTGGTAAGAGGTCTGTGGAGATTTTGCTTGGGTACCTTTCCGTTTAAGACGTTCTTTTTTTTTGCCTCTCCTGGTTTGTCAGCATACGCATAGCATATAGATAGATAGCATGGCATGCGCATCTTGTTGCATCTCTTTGTGTCCGTTTTATTCTATCATTTTGGCTGTGTCTACCCCTAAGAGTTTGGGTGTGTCGTATCCCTCCAAATAGAGTTGTCAACCCTAGGCAGAAAGAGCACGATGTTTCTACTTTCCCCATGGAGTTCGATCCTTGCGGAAGACTGTTATTCCAGTACATTCCATTTAAGTTCATACCTCAATGGTCGAGTCTTACTTGATAGTCTTCTCTTCGGCTACTTCCCGAATTGAACTTCGGTCTTTGGCAATCACGTCGTGGATATCTCCAAATTTTAAGTATGGATTAAGGGTGCATTTATTTTGCACTCTATTCCCCAATAAGAATATTCATGAAGACGGATTTTTCTCCAACAATAGCATCACAGGATTTTCTCGAACATCTATCTCTTTATTTGAGCAACTCGTTTTGACTAAGACCTTATTCAAAACAACAAATGACAGTTTCTACAAGACAGATCATTCACCCCTAGTGGGTTCTTTAACCTTATCAACTCGTCGAATGGCATCGCTTCGTCAATCCATCAAAAAGGAATATATTCCCCAGTGAATTCATTACACAAGATTAATCCCATCAAGTGACATCTCCCCAGAGAAATCGAGGAAGTATATCACATTAGTCTCTCTTTATTTGAGTAGACATACTCTACAAATTAACCGGCTTACATCTCTTCTGAAGATCCCCGGTGAAGTTTTCCAATCTCCAATACATTACAAGTTACCTCTACAAATACAATCTACAAAATTCTACAGTCCACAACACATTATGGCTCACAGCCAAGAAATTATACAATCTACGATGACATTTTGATCCCCTGTGAAGATATTCGCACGAGTTTTCTTCATTTCGGGCAGAGATTGAGACCAGCTCATGGTTCCCATATCATGACGCTTGGGGAGGTTTTGCACCAGAGACTGAGACCAGCTCATGGTTCCCATATCATGACGCTCGGGGAGGTTCTGCATCAGAGACTGAGACCAGCTCATGGTTCCCATATCATGACGCTCGGGGAGGTTCTACATCAGAGACTGAGACCAGCTCATGGTTCCCATATCATGACGCTCGGGGAAGTTCTGCATCAGAGACGGAGACCAGCTTATGGTTCCCATATCATGACGCTCGGGGAGGTTTTACTTTTTACTATTTCCAGTTGGATTTCAAAAAAGAGAGAGAAAAAGAACATGAAACAAAACTGAATTACTGACTCGATCAAGAGACTTCATCTGGACTATTACCGACCACCACATTTTGGTAGTAAATCTATCCTTCGATCACAAATTTCTCACCTACTGTTAAAACACCATATTCTTGGTGTATGTGCTACACTCTTATACGTTTGGAGATTCCCCTGTGGCGGTTGTTTCCTGTCCCCGTGGAGTCCCGCTTCGTTGGGCCTGTTGCTCCTTTGTTTCTCGCGTGTTGTGCCCAATTCATCCCCTGTGACATCTCTCCCTCACAGGACCGCCCGACTTGCATTTCTCACATCTTTGCATATCATTCACATTCAGTGGTTCCTTAGGGCCAAAAATTCGCGCAATGTTTGTATTTAAGTCCCTCCTATCTCGTCGAGACGGAGATTTCAATCTCCATAGCTCCGAATAGGAGTAACTTAAATAGGGGCATCTGTTGCACCCTAATTTTTGACCATAAGATCTCACCTCTTTTGTGCATATTTATGTTATTATCACTAACAAGTGTGTGCAGGCATAAATTTCAAAGGTTGTAGACCCAAGAATTTGTGAATCAGAAGTTCGCATCCTGAAGTCAATTTCAAGTATATAAGGGGGTTTATTACAAATTCAAGGACATGAACCCAAGCTAACAATCAAAGATATATGAACAAGAGGGGTCCTTATGTGGAAATCATCAAGATCCATCTCCAACCTCAGTACTCATATTATCATAAGGTCCAAACTCAAATTCCAAGACTTAGACTCTTATGGTTTCAACCACATTGGAGGATTCGTGCTACATTTTCGTCTTAGTACATATGGGAGTTCTTATAATCCAAGGGATTCGTGGCCGTGATAGTCAAGTTAACTTTGAGACCCAATTCAAGTTTCAAATTAAATTCAAGGACAGTTTTAATCAATTTATCGTTCACACTCAAGTACTCAACTTACGAGCTCAAGGAGATCTTGTATTAAGGTCTTATGGTCTCAAATTAAACGCAATATGGACTTTAATATCAAAGTAACACTATATTCAACTAAGTCAATTACAAATGGTCCAAGAATGATATTGAAAGATCATTACAAGAATTAATTATTCAAGAATCCCGTCGAGTCATTACAACAGAGGTGTTACAAATGTGCACAATCCGTATACTTCATGAATTTTTTTTGACAACATGTGAATGATGAAGCCAACACGACAGCTAGCTTCATGGAGCTCATACCCAAGCCCTTGGTTCCATTTCCTAAGTAAACTCCAACCTACAGACGCGCGACAAATCTCCATGCTTTTCCTTTCCAAGTTCACATGCCGTAACCTGCAGAAACATAACCGGTAATCAGGATACCGTTAAAAGAATTGAATTGAGACTTAGAGTTAAGAGAAGAGGGTGAGATGATTTAAATTCAGCCCTCAGAAAACTCATCATCGAGCAGAAGCGCGAGCGGCTGGGAAGGCAACAACAGAAGATGCCGCCAGCTCCCTACCGAACACCGAAGATTGAATTCTGGGACAGCAAAACCATTAACTTCAACGACCCAACACAATGCAAAGCATACAACTACAGACAACTGCAATTTCAATCACACACGGTTCATACCATCAAGTCATCATTACCGTTATACCTCTCTCGCCAGTGACATGAGACCGACAACTCCCAGACTTATAATCGGGTCCTGAAAGAAGAAGAGGAAATTAGCACAATAACAGCAGCTGGTATCAACTTCAAACAAGCAGCATCAGCTGCATCAGTATCAAGACAATAACAGGTTTGCAACAAACAACTTCAGGCCACAATTAGTATTTCACAAGCTGCGACAAACAACAAGACTGCACCAACAACATTGATCCCGCACTCCTCGCTGCTCCACCACCACTCTACCACCCATAAACTTGTTTATTGCGTAAAGCACGGAAGCCAAGTTAGACTTCAAAATTAACCACAGCAATTGACTCATATGAGGACCAGGATGGCAAGCAGTTCCCCAAACTCCTGCATCAACACACGAAACAATAAGGGGACTTGGTTAGAAATTACAAGAAAAGCTCCTGCTCAGTTTGATGTAAGCACCACGTTCCACCAACAATAATCAAAGACAACCACTATTTAGGAGGCAACTGAAAACTCAAAGCAGAGTTGGGGAAAAGTTAAACCCTCAGAACTACGAAGTGCATCATCGGGCATAGGAACGAGTGGCCAAGAGGGCAACAACCGAAGCTGTCACCTACTCCCTACCGAACATCGAAGATCAAATTCAGTCAAGCAAAGCAATTAAGTCTCAAGGGTCCAATACAATGCAAAACACAACTTCATCGAGGCAGCAACGGCGTTCTTATTTCCCTCATGGCTCAGACCTGTAAGCCATCACTGCCACCTTGAACCCTTCTCGACGACGGCATAATAACCGACAGCTGCTGAACTACTAACAACATCCTAAAAGAAGAAGAGAAACAATATCAAGTCATCATCTGCAAACCATAACAGCGCAGCATAACAACATAAATAACATCAATTACAAGCAACAATAACCATGTCAGTTCAACAGCAATAAAAGCAAGAACAAAAGCAAGAGCATTATTTGGCAACAAAGAATGGCGCAACAAACATAACAGCAACAAGTATCAGTCACGAACTGGCTACAGTCACCAGCAGAACAACATCAATAATCCAATTTCATCATCTGCAACAACAACTGCATATTGACCACAAAAAGAAACAACTCGAGGTCCAAGAGTAAAGATAAGAGAAGATTCTTAGCCCTCAGGTAACACATCATCGGGGCAAGGCTCGAGTAGCTAGGAGGATAACGAGAAGCCGTCGTCAACTCCTTACCAACTCAAGAGCGTCAATGGAAATTCGAAAACAACAAGAGGCAACCGCAATCCCTCATAGGCTCAGACACAATGTCGTCATCGCCGTTTCAACCCAACATCAGCCACATCATAAGACAAGGCGAGCGTCTGAACTTGAGTACAACTTTCTCTGCGAAGAAGAAGAAAAGAAGTATTAGCAATCCCGTAATGGCAAGTTTCTATCTTTCAGCGGCAAAAGGAACCAAGTCACAAAGTCAACGAGGAAAATTACAAATCAATACAGGAAGAGGAAATATTAGAACTTCCCTAATCAAAACCACTCCGGGCTACTAATTCCCTTGGCCCATAATCTCCTATTTTCTACACCTGAAAAAACGTAGGGTTTGGATTAGTAAGTCGACCAAGAATATACCCTGTGCAGAAAATATCCTATTCAGATTCCTTCAGCATCAAGTGAATATTCCTCAAATCAAATCACATAATCTGATTTTTATCAACAACATTAAACGCAATCATACGAAGAAGGAAAGTTTTTGAATCCAATCACACAAAAATGGAAGGCTTTAACACCAATTAATCAGAAATTTTCTACTCAGGGGCCTATAAATTGGAAGGAAATCGACAACATTCGGAGGAATCCACGAATAACCACAAGTTCGAAACCCTAAAAAAGAATCATCACGAAAAAAAACACCAGAAAACCTAGAGCTCATAAACCTAGGAGATTGAAGGAGGAGACTCATCTGTTTCAACCGTCGGAGCCATCATCAGCCGCCGCGAGTAACTGATGGCGTTCCCTTCCCGTTCATCTCGAACACGATCCCAATATCCCCAACTTCCGGTAAGCCATCGGTTCATGTCGAGATTATGGATTTTTTGATGTTTCTATTTGTGTTTTAGGTTGAAGAAAGTGACGAAAACGATGAAAGGAAATGGGGAGTGTGATCGGAGACGTAGAGAGGAAGCCGAGCGATTTGGGGTTTCGATTTGGGAAACTAAAAGGGGATTAGGGTTCTTGCTACTGTTCTGAGTTCTTTGTGTTGTTTTTGTGTATTATGATCACATATCACGTACACACTCACTACACTGCCACTAACTACCCTCATTTCCTAATCAGTTTTTTAATTAACCTTTTTTTAACCATATAATTAATCATCCTTTTAATTAAACCAACAAATAAACTTATTTAAATCTAACTTCTATAGTTAACTTATTTATTTAATTAAGCAACCTCTTTAAAAAAATAATTAACTCTCTTATTTTAACTAGTTAACCTAAATCAGACTTTTTTTTTTTATAAATAAAAAACTAGTAACCTTTTTTAATTAATTAAATCAACTTTTTATTTTATTAATTCCTTACATAATATAACATTTATTCAAACTCTTTTTTTTAAATAACTTAGAAATGTAGTAATCAAACCTTTTAATTTAAAGTCAACCTTTAGTTTTATAATTAAGAACTCTTTTTAATAATATTAACTTTTATAATAGAGAATTTATAATTAAACTATTTTATTTTATTCACTTCATGATCTATTTATTTTATCAATAAAAATAATCTTTTATAATTTTAATAAACCTTTATAACGAAAACCATTTTATAATTTAAATGACATTTGGCAATAACGATAATCGAACCTCTTTTTTTTTTTAGGACATTTCCCTCAAAACCGATCTCGTTAATATAACTTCTTAAAATCAATTCCAACACCCCTTAAAATCAATCCAACATTTCTCTTAAAACCCTATAAATAAATCAACATTTTCTCACTAATCAATCCGTCTAAAATCAATCTCACATCGTAGAATGTAATCCAAATCGAGCACACTTACACTCCACGCACATATTCACATTCACACACTTAGCGCTTTCATGCGTATGTGCGTTTTACTTTATCTATTCTTTTTTTATTCATAATTCACACACTCACTTAGCGCTTTCATGCGTTCGCGTATGCTTTTATTTTTCGCAACTTTACATCATCGCAATTTATATTCTCGCATCGCATTCCGTCCAAAGGAAAAACCTACACATGAGTCAACACTTGTGTGTAGTGCACATCATTTGCATCATTCTCCCCTTGATCCTTGATCCCATTCAAGTTGATCTTTCTAAGTTAGATCCTACCCCATAGGAAGGACCATTATCTTTACAACTTAGATACAAACAAATACAACTCAATTCAAACATTCAAACAATAGAGAAATAGATGTTAATCATCTTAAGCGAGATAGAATCTCCACCCCACAACAATACAATCAACACGTAGAAACTTTTCCTTAAGAGAGATAGAGGCGTACATCGTCGATCAATATCCGAGTACTTGAGCCCTTCTCTTAAGACGATGCAAAGACTATTTTTCTACAATTTGTGGTGGTTAAATCTCTCTTAAAATGACAACTCACCTTTTCTCCTAAAATCAATCAATCAACTACCATAAACCCGTAGGAACTTTGACCACAGTCAAAGAACTCCTCAAACCCTTTAGGAGAACTACAAAATACTCTGATTCCACTCCCGTAAGGATATGTAGGCATAAGATGCGATATCTTATCGAGTATACTTAGATATAAACCCCTAGGTCTCTCAACCATTAAGCAGATAAATACTTAGCAATAAACAAACATAAAACAAGAGGTTCCTGTAGAGTACTACAGAAACTTAGGATGCTAGTACCTTCCCTAAGTTTAACCAACCCCCGAACCTAAAACTCTTTATCCTTGCATTTGCATTGCATTGTGGGAATTTTGATCTTTATCCCTTCCTTTAGACAAATCAAAGTTCGGTTGCAAATGAATAAGATTCAAACTAATCAATAGTTTGGTATCCAAATTTCACCGCGACAATTTGTATGAGTCAGAATCATAATTCTACAGAGAGAGTTGAACACATTAGAAAGATAATCCATTCTGGACAGAGTTCTATATTTAAATACTTCAGAATGAACATAAATCTATCTTCAGCTAAGTTTTGTGAAGATATCAGCCCACTGGTGGTCTGTATCTATAAACTCTAAGATAATAACCCCTTTTTGAACATAGTCTCTAGTAAAATGGTGTTCAATTTCTATGTATTTAGCTCTAGAGTGTAAAATGAGATTCTTACTTAGGCAAATAGCAGTTGTGTTATCACAATAGATATGGTGTTACTCTCATATATCTGGAAGTCTTCAAGTTGATTTTTTATCCAGAGCATCTGAGTGCTGCAAAGTGATACTGAAATGTATTATGCTTAAGCAATTGATAGTGCAATATTTGATTTTCTTTTGCTAGTCCATGAGACGAGATTGTTTCCCCAAAATTGGAAATTTCCAGAAGTTTTTTATGTTCTAATATGTCTTTAGCGTAATCTGAATCACATAAACCTGATAGCTTGTATTATGATGTTTTCGCATACATCAAGCCAAGGTTAGATGTTCCCTTTAGATACCTTAAGATTCTCTTAACAACTGTTAGATGAGTTTCCCTTGGATCTGATTGAAATTTGAGTACAAAGACATACACTAAATAAAATATCTGGACGAGAAGCAATCAGATAGATAAGAAAGTGTATCATACCAAGATAGAACTTCTGATAAACCTTTTTACTTACCTCCTCTTTCTCCAGAATGCATGTAGGATGCATGGGAGTCTTTGCTGGTTTGCTATCTGACATGTCAAATTTCTTCAGGAGCTCTTTTGTGTACTTTCTTTGATGAATGTTTGTGACTTCTGGAGTTTGATTTATTTGTATCCCCATAAAGTACTTTAGCTCTTGCATCAAACTCATTTCAAATTCTACCTGCATTAGCTTAGAAAACTCTTGACATACATATGGATTAGCAGAACCAAAAATTATACCATCTACATAAATTTGGCATATGATCAGATCATTTCCAAAGCTCTTACAGAAAAGAGTAGTGTTAACCTGACCTCTGGTAAAGTCATTATCTAGAATAAAAGAACTTAGTTTTTCATATCAACCGCTGAGAGCTTGTTTCAGACCATACAATGACTTTTTAAGTTTAAAAACATGTTCTGGAAACTTGACATTTTTAAAACCTGGAGGTTGGTGAGCATATACATCTTTAGAAATGTATCCGTTTAGAAACTCACTTTTGACATCCATTTTATATAAAATAATACCATGACTAATAGAAAATGAGATTAAAAGACGGATAGATTCTAACCTGGCGTCTGGTGCAAAGGTTTCATTATAGTCAATACCTTCTTGTTGACTGTAACCTTGTGCAACTAATCGTGCTTTATTTCTGACAACTTCTCCTTTCTTATTTAATTTGTTTCTGAATACCCATTTGGTTCGAATTAAATGAGTTCCCTTTGGTTTGAGTACCAAATCCTAGACATCATTTCTGGAGAACTGATTTAGCTCTTCTTGCATTGCTAGAATCTGTTCATTATCCTGAAGTGCTTCATCACACGAAATTGGTTCTATCAGAGACACCTATCCCATAAGCATTTCCTCAGTTTATTTGAAGGTGGAATCTTGTTCTGACAAGTTTACCTTTGTCTCCAAGAATTAATTCTTGAGAAACAGTTTGTCTATTCCTTTGCCTTTTCTAAGTTGGAGGATATTGAGTTGCTTCAGATGTATTTTTATCAGCGGTTTTTGAATCTTTATCCTCAGAGTCTTTTGACTTTTCTCCAGAGCCTGCAAGTGTTATTTCTACATCTGCAAAATCCTCAACTAGATTTGACTTTTCTGAGTCAAGCTTATCATCGAATCTAACATGAATTAACTTTTCCATATTACAAGTTTATGTATTGTATACTCTATAGCCCTTAGAGCATCCTGAGTATCCCAACATAATACATTTTTGTGCTTTAGTTTCAAACTTGTTCAAATTCTCTTTAGTGTTAAGAATAAAACAAAAACATCCAAACGGATGAAAATAAGAAATGTTGGGTTTTCTTCCCTTACACAATTCATAAGGAGTCTTCTCCAAAATAGGTCTGATAGAGATCCTATTCTAAATGTAACACTCTATTCACAACTTCTACTCAAAAGTGCTTAGCCACATTTGTTTCGTTCATCATGGTTCTGGCCATTTCTTGTAACGTCCTATTCTTCCTCTCTACAACTCCATTCTGCTGTGGAGTTCTAGGGCAGGAGAAATCATGGGATATGCCATTAGAGTAAAATAACTCTTCAAACCACTGATTCTCAAATTCGCCACCATGATCACTTCTGAATCTAACAATCTTAGAATTAAATTCATTTTACACTTTAGAATAGAAATTACTAAACACATAATGCGACTCATTCTTGTTCCTTAGGAATTTAACCCATGTCCAACGACTATAATCATCTACAATGATAATTCCATACTTCTTCTCATTGACTAACACTGTTTTCACAGGATCAAACAAGTCAATATGTAGAAGCTCTAGTGGTCTAGAGGTGGAAACAACATTTTTAGATTTAAAATATGTTTTTGAAAACTTGCCTTTTGTTGCACCCTAATTTTTGACCATAGGATCCCACCTCTTTTTGCGTATTTTCTATTGTTATTTGACTTTATTTTAATATTTAATATTTATGCGACTAACCAATTTTTGTGCAGACGCGGTAATTTCGAGTGGAGATAACGTTCGTTCTTATGGTCAACCCATGCACAACTATCAGTTTTACCCAGTTTATGTTCATTTTGCAGACTTGTGGCAGAAGATTCATAAGTCATGAAGGCTCTGTGTCTATAATTATCAAGATTTTTATCCTCTGAAAATTATGTTAAATACCAGTTAAGATGAAAGAAGATATCAATTCAAAACGCTTAAACTTCACGGTATACCACTACAAAGGACTTATATTTTCAAACTACTAAGCTCGGTATCATCGTTGGCCCTTTAAGTCATAAGAGTTGGATTTATTGTGGGATTTGAAATATGTTAAGGTGGTGAATCAGTCAGTGCATGTTGAACCAGATTTTAACGGGATTTTCTTAATAAGTTTTTGTTTTGTTCTTCAAAGGAAAGTCATTTTTGGTGCTCTATGTTAAATTTGCAAGGTCCAACCCAAATTGGAAGTGGTTCCCATGCTTATTACATTGAGTAGGGCCAGAGGTTGTTATTTTATAATACTCCAGTTACATTCGGGTAATGAAGATAAGCATTATAATACTCCAGTTCATCGTTGCTCGTCTGTCTTGTCAGCATAAGCATACACATATCATATAAGTAGATAGCATAACATTTGCATTTGTGCATCCTTTGTATGTTTTACTCAATCTCTTCGATTGCGTTTACCCTTGGGTATTTGGGCGTGTCTTATTCCTTCCAAATAGAGTTGTCAGCCCTAAGCAAAAAAAAACTCAATATTTCTATTTCCCCACGAAGTTCGATCCTCGTGGAAGACAGTTGTTTCAGTACATTCCCATTGGAGTTTATGCCTCTATGGTCGAGTCTTGCTTGACAGTTTCGCTTCGGCTATTTCCCGAATTGAACTTCGGTCTTTGGCAATCACACTATGAACATCTCCAGCTTTTGAGCATGGATCAAGGGTGTATTTATTTTGCACTTTGACATCATAAGGATCACCATTGAAGGCGCAACGTTTCTTCAGCAACATTACAAGATTTCCTCAACAACTTACAGCTGAATGATAGAAGATCTCTTTATTTGAGCAACTCGCTTTGAACAGATTTATTCTCAAAACGACAAACAACAATTTCATCAAGGCAATCTGTCCATCCCCAGTGGATTATTTCAAGATTATCAAGACAAAACAAGGGACATTACAGATACTTCCCCATTTGAGGATTTCTGCTACTACAATTTCACATTTTTTTACAATTACAGCAAAGATATTCCTCAAAAAAAAAAACGATCTTCCTCAGAGAGTTCATTATGAGTACTATCAATGACATATCTCCTTACAAGAGGACACTCCACAAATCAACCGGCTTACAGCTCATCTGAAGATCCCCGGTGCACATTCTACAAATTGCTAATATAATACAAATTGCATCTACAATTACAAGTACAAGATCACATCTACAAAATTCTACAATTACAGATTACATCGACAACATTTACATCAACAATTCTACAGTGTTACAATTTACAACATACAATCTACAATGACACTATGGCTCACAGCCGAACATCTACATCAACATTACAATTTACAACTACAGTTACATCTACAATCAACAAATTACAACCCCCTATGAAGGTGCTCTCACGAGTTCTCATCATTTCGAGAAGGAACCGAGACCAGCTCATGGTTCCCATACCGTGATGCAAGGGGAAGTTCGACATCAGGAACCGAGACTAGCTCATGGTTCCCATACCATGATGCAAGGGGAAGTTCAACATCAGAAACCGAAACCAGCTCATGGTTCCCATACCATGGTGCAAGGGGAAGTTCGACATCAGAGACCGAGACCAGCTCATGACTCCCATATCATGATGCTCGGGGAAGCTCTACCATTACAACATCTACAACGACATTTACATCTACAGTGATTACATCTACATCTACAAAGTTTTGACATTTCAGACAGAGACCGAGACCGGCTCATGGTATCTTTATCATGATGCTCGGGGAAGTCATACATTTTATTATTTCAAGCTGAGTTCCAAAAGAAAAGACATACAAAAAAAAAGAGAAAAAGAAAAAATAAAGATGAATCATTAACTCAGTTCACTTGGATTGTTACCAACCAACATTATGATAAGTACATCCCCTGACTACAAACTTTTTTCTCATCACCATGTCCCTGATATATGAGATACTGTTTTACCTCTGAGGATTCCCCAATGATGTTTGTTTCCAGTCCCCGTGGAGTTTCCTTTCGATTGGGCCTGTTCTTCCCGTGTGTCGTGTTTAGCTCCCTCCTGTGGCGCCATTTCTTCACAGGATCGTTTGTCTTGCATTCTCATATCATTGCATACCATTTGCATTCAGTGGCTTCTTATGGCCAAAAATTAGTGCAATGTTTATATTTAAGTCCCTCCTATCTCGTCGAGACGAAGATTTCAATCTCCATATCTCCGAATAGGAGTAACTTAAATAGGGGCATCTGTTGCACCCTAATTTTTGACCATAGGATCCCACCTCTTTTTGCGTATTTTATATTGTTATTTGACTTTATTTTAATATTTAATATTTATGCGACTAACCAATTTTTGTGCAGACGCGGTAATTTCGAGTGGAGATAACGTTCGTTCTTATGGTCAACCCATGCACAACTATCAGTTTTACCCAGTTTATGTTCATTTTGCAGACTTGTGGCAGGAGATTCATAAGTCATGAAGGCTCTGTGTCTATAATTATCAAGATTTTTATCCTCTGAAAATTATGTTAAATACCAGTTAAGATGAAAGAAGATATCAATTCAAAACGCTTAAACTTCACGGTATAGCACTACAAAGGACTTGTATTTTCAAACTACTAAGCTCGGTATCATCGTTGGCCCTTTAAGTCATAAGAGTTGGATTTATTGTGGGATTTGAAATATGTTAAGGTGGTGAATCAGTTGGTGTATGTTGAACCAGATTTTAACGGGATTTTCTTAATAAGTTTTTGTTTTGTTCTTCAAAGGAAAGTCATTTTTGGTGCTCTATGTTAAATTTGCAAGGTCCAACCCAAATTGGAAGTGGTTCCCATGCTTATTACATTGAGTAGGGCCAGAGGTTGTTATTTTATAATACTTCAGTTACATTCGGGTAATGAAGATAAGCATTATTAGAACAATAGCTATTTTTGGGACTTCAAGCTATTGGAAGACATTGCATTAAAGTTGAGTCAACAGTGAAACTATCATACAAAGTCATATCATTCAAATTCAAGGCTCTGTACAAACATGTTCAAGGTCCAAGTGCTACTAAAAGGCTAGAATCCCTATGCTAAAACTCAAACAGGCCATCATATACAAGAATTAATAACCCACTGCCAATCATTAAAGCAACTAATACATAACAACTGGTGTGTGAATTCGAAAGGCTGCAAACACCTAGTGACTGCCACCAAACATTGGATTCCTTCGGAAACGATTAGCAGCTTGGCACGGCCCGTGGGGGTTTACGACGCGGAACCTTTCAAACTTCCAAAGATCACACCTATGCCACCTGAAAACAAAGCATATCGGTTAGAATGTTCAAGCATAATCTACCAAATAACCGCAGGTCCAGAATAACAGATTGAATTTATATTGAACTCCATATTACAAGTCCGCAAGGCTTCGAAAATCGTAAAATAAGAATAACATGGAAAGCCTAATAGCATTTGATTACTACAGACTTATTTCCATCAAGGCATTTGTTGTTTTAACAAGGAAACAAGAATGTATCCATTACCGACACGCTCGCCATCCGCTGAGAATCGTTATTATGGCTCATTATCATGGAATAAGACCAGGTGCATCAATCTGTTATCGTCTCAAGCACCGCCGCCACAGCAGCAATTGATGCCATGTATTCAATCTCATCCTACATAACCGCAACAGCCACCGGGACGTTAAGATCCTCATGGCCCTAAACTTAGGAAACTTGGAAGTGCACAAAATATATTATGGTTCGCCATCTGAAGCATCTTCTTTGCAAACTTCTATCAAGGTCAGCTTTCTACCGGTTGAGTTACCTTCTTAAGCCCAAAGAGTTTCCTGGAGTACTAGCCGAAACTATACCAGCACAAGCATCATTCTTCATGGCACATGTTGTGGCAACTCCTGCGAATGTACACTACCACAGTTAGTTAAGTTCACATAAGCAATTAGAAACCGGTGAACTCGGATATGTTAGAGGAGAGCTCACATTATATCTATCCAAAAGGAAGGTTTCGTGGGAAGAGCTTGTGAACAAGACCTTAAGTAGTTGCAGCCGTCCTCGCATAATCAAGTACCAAACTGTATGAATGTTCAAGCGGTGTCGAGTGAGTATTCAGAACCTGCAAAGAAATTATGACGATATTAAACTGTTGCAATTATTGAATGTGAACATGAACATAACAACAAGTTTGACGGTACCTTCATGAAACCATTTGGCCGGAACTTTATCATCCTTTACTTGTCTATCAACATGAGCTTCCCCCTGCAAGTGAATTAAGAAGGGATCATGTTTTAGAGCAATTAAATTCAAAATTACACGTAGTTGCCGGCAAGCTCCAAACTTCCGCCAACATGTTTTGGAGCATGTCTGCCAGAGTTAATACAATTCAAGGTGCCAACAACACAGCCGCAGGCTCAGACTTATAGGTCGTCATCTCCATTATACCTTCCCTGGAAATGGCCCCGAATTGGCAGCTTCCAAACCTAGAGACAGCCTGAAAGAAGAAGAGAAAAGTCAGATGGTTCAGAACAAGCAACCAAAGGCATCACCAGCATCTTCGTATCCAAACACGAGCCTCCCCCTTTTTTGGGCTTCTAAATTCTTCCATGGCCCAAGATCGCTGCTATCCACACCTGCCAACAATAATCCACAAAATCAGAGGCCCATTAGGGGATATACCGGGTTGGAGGGAATATTCGATTCAGACAATTAGCAGATTCTCAGAATAATGAACCTGGACAAGACAAGAGCATTAAACATGATTGATCCAAATTGAGATTTTCATTAACAGATATCATAGCAATCAGACAGGAAAGGAAAGATTTCAAATAATTGTCAAAACCAAAATAGAAGGCCCAAGCAAGCATTTAAGACGCTTTAATCCGGTTTTAACACAGATAATTTCCCGAAAAGCCTATAAAAGGAGACAACAGTTCACAAACAATCCTCACAAAAAACCCTAACAGAAAACCCACAAGAAACACGACCCTAAGTCAACCCTAATTTCGTAATTGAAATTTGATAAGAAGCTTATCTTTCATTGTGGAGCTCCGGCGTAAACCCCAGGTCGCCGCTCACCACGAAACCTCCGTCGAATCGCCGCTTCCTCAACTTCCATTTCCATCTGCCGTCAAAACTACCCGCAGAGAACCACCGCAACCGTGAGATTTCTTTTCTTCGCACTAACGCTTAACCATTTTCTTTTGTTTTGTCTGATTGATATAGGAACAAGGAGGAAGAGGGAGGAATTTGAAACGAGAGAAAGGGAAGATCTGAGGCGCAGAGGGAGATTGGGGGATTGGGGGGTAATTTAGGGTATTGGTCGTTGTTTTGTTTAAATTGATGTAATTCGTTAATCATTCGCACACACACGTAATCACCTCACCTCACGCCACTAACCATCATTTAATCCACCGTTAATCCCTTGCTTTAACCATTAACCTAGTTTTCTAAATTAACTAATAATGAACTTTTTTTTTATCAGTTTTTTATTAAAAAAAAATAACAATAGCTTTCTACTTGACCTATTGATTAAATTAATTAACCTTCTTATATAATAAGAAAATCATTTTCATATTTTATATAACTTAAATTCACTTGTCAATAATAAGTAAAGCTCCTTTTAAAAATCCTATTAATTCGCATTTGAAATCTTTTTGCCAATTAAATTTATATTAACCTTTTTTAAATCAACTTAATAATATTTTAATTACATGCTTATTCACTAAAGAAAACTTTTTATAAATAACTTACATTTAATTGCCATTTTTAACATTAAAATATGTTAGAAACAATAATATAACTTTTCCAATAAATTCAACTTTTCTTAAAAAATAAATTAATCTCCCCTTTAAATAATATTAACTTTTTCAAACCTCCTCTAAAATCAATTCACAGTATAACAAAACAACTTAATCAATTTCAACTATACAACCAATCGTGCACATTCACACTTCACGACACATGCACTTACACTTAGCGCTTTCATGCGTATTTTCTAGTTATCTTTATCCGCTTTATCTTATTCACAATGCACACACACTCACTTAGCGCTTTCATGCGTTCGTGTATGGTTTATCTTTCTGCAATTTACTCTTCTGCAATTTACTCTTCTGCAATTTATTCTATTGCATTTACATTATCATATTTATCTACTTATGCATCGCATCTGTCCAAAGGAAAACCCTGCACATGAGTCAACACTTATGTGTAATTGCACATCATTTGCATCATTTCCCCATGATTCTTGATCCCATTCAAGTTGATCCTTAGGATAGATCCTACCCCATAGGAAGGACCTTGTCTTTACCTTTACAACTTAGACAAAACATAATCAAACACAATACAACTTTCTCAAACACATTAGAGAATAGATGTTAATCATCTTAAGTGAGATATAATCTCCACCCCACAACAATACAATCAAACATGTAGGGACTTTGCCTTAAGAGCGATAAAGGCACACTTGGCGACCATCCGAGTATGTAAGACCTTTTCTTAAGACGATGCAAAGACCATTTCCTACAATCCCCTTTTACATTTGTGGTGGTTATCTCTCCCTTAACATGAAGACTCATCTCTTCTCCTAAACCCAATCAAAACAACTACCCTAAACCCGTAGGAACTTTGACCAGAGTCAAAGACATCCTCTAACCCTTTAGGGTGAACTACAAAATACTCTGATTCCACTCCCGTAAGGATATGTAGGCATAAGATGCGACATCTTATCGAGTATACTTAGAAATAAACCACTAGGGTCTTTAAGCCTTTAAGCAGATAACACTTAGCAATAAACAAACATAAAACAAGAGGTTCCTGTAGAGTACTACAGAAACTTAGGATGCTAGTACCTTCCCTAAGTTTAACCAACCCCCGAACCCAAAACAATCTAGCTTGCATTTGCATTGCATCGTGGGAATTTCGATCTTTATCCCTTCCTTTGGACAAATCAAAGTTCGGTTGCAAAATGAATTAAAGATTCAAACTAATCAATAGTTTGGTATCCAAATTTCACCGCGACACCTTTCTAACATGCTTCACAAAGAGCATCTAAAGTGAAATTCAGCTTAGGTAGGCCTCTGACTAACTCAAGTTTATTTAGCTGAGAAATCCTCCTCATACTAATATGACCCAAGCGTCTATGCCACACCCATTTCTATTCGTTAACAAACATTAATGACACAAGTTCTTATAACCTTATAACCTCACCACGACACCGCAAGTTCCTTCTGACCACCGTGAGTCAACAACCAAAATAACAAGAACTGTGCACAAGCAAAATAATAGAATAGAACTGAGAGGGATGGAGTAGACGCAATTTGAGAAGACGATGATGATTTGATTTCGTATCAAAGAAAGTGAAGAAGAACCGCGAGAGGGAGCAATGGTCAAAACTGGAATTGGATTGACGATGGGTTCGTTTTGGTACATTTCCTTCTGTGTTCAATCGTTGTTTTTTTTCTTTTTCCGTTGTGGTTGTTTTTTTTTTGTTGGAACGTAAATGATTGTTTTGTTGAGAATATGTGGCCGTTTGGTTCTTTAGGGTTTCCATTACCCCTTTTGTCAATTGTGTGCAACCGAGTTGGGTCCAAAACCGACCCATTCTTTTGTGATCCGCCCCGCCTGGATATGGGCCAACAAGTTTTCTGGACCGTCAACTCTCTATACACACACCTTATAGCCCATGGTTCACCTCCCTCTTTTTTTTCTTTTAACAATTTTATTATTTCATTTCTTTTAAATAATTGTTTCTTTGTTTATCCTAAAAACCCAAAAAACATTTTTAACTTTTTATTATATATATTTTATTTTTAATTTAATTATTTGTTAATTGTTTAATGTTAAAAAAATGCCAAAATATGTTTATAATTGTTAATTATTTTAAATAGTTTTATTTAATATTGATTAGTTAAAACCTTAATTAATCTTATTAAATATTTATATTTAACTTGGTTAAGAATTCTCTCCATGTAGGATTTTATTTCGATTATATGATGCTTACTGTTTCCTTGATTTGATCTTGTCTCTTCTCGTTGATGCTTGTATATATATCTTGTTTATTCATTTGCTAGATTTTATTTTCGCATGTTCCCTTAGGATCTCCTAGCTCGACTTAATTTTCGATTAAGATCGAAGTTAGATAGATTTAAGTTCTTAATCTTTGCATGACAACATTAGGTTAGCGATTTCCCCTCAATCTCGACTTTAGGTCTAACATTGCATGGCAGCGTGTAGGATTCAGTTTCCTTTAGCTTTTCTTTCTTTTGCATCCATTTCTTTTCTCAATCATTCCAAAGGAAAGGATCCCCTCGTTGACTTTATGTCGTGTTTAGTTTAGCCTTGCTTACCTTTCCCTTAAGACCTTGTTAGAGTCTCACCTTACCTTTTATCCTAGTCTTAGGATTAGAGTCATCGCACTCTATGTAGGTGTCTTGCTATGGACACTTACTTTTCCTTTTCATTTTAGCCTTAGGATTATAGTTGCCCTACTCTTTGCAGGTGTCTTGCTATAGACATTTCTTTCCCTTCTTAACCTAACCTTAGGTTTAGAGTTACCCAACTCTATGTAGGTGTCTTGCCATAGACACTTACCTCTCCCTTGGAACCTTGATTACCATCAAGTGTTCCTCACCCTTATTAAGGTGAACTATAAATACTATGATTCTATCCTAGTTAGGAGACGTAGGCACGAAATGCGATGTCTTCGCGAACTTACTTAGCAATAAACCCCTAGGTTTTTACCTTACACTTTCATTAGAAAGAAAACTTTAGCATAACACAAATACTAATAAGAGGTTTATGTAGAGTTTTATAGATACTTAGGATACTAACACCTTCCCTAGGTATAACCAACCCCCGAACCTTAGATCTCTTAGCTTTGTTGTTACATTACGCACTTAGGGTTTTCTTCGATCATTATCCTTTCCTCCGGATAAATCAAAGCTCGATAGTGAACTTCAATGATTTGTGATTCAAGTTAATTCAATAGCTTGATATCTAATTCTCACCGTAACAGATAGACAAATCAATAACAGAGTCAGAGCTCTGATACCAACTGAAGGTAGAGAAAAACACAAGAAAGGGTGTTTGAATTAGGTTTTTGCCAAATGTAAACTTTTAGAACTTCCATCACAAAAGGTTAACAAGAGAATAAAAATAAGTAGACACAAGTATTTTTATCATGGTTCACTGTTAACAAAGTTACTCCAGTCCACCCGCCAAGGTGATTTTTCCTTCAAAAAGAACTTAATCCATTAATCTAGAAATATTATAGACTAACACTTAGTCACTTGAGGAAAAATGATATCAAAGAAGATACAAAGAAAGTGTTTACAAAGATGCTTCTATAAAGCAAATGAAACAATTTTAAGAATAAAGTATTACATAAATATGAGCAACAACTCTTTGTGTTTTGATAGATTTCTAGATTATGTACATTTCACTTGTGATATTGATTATTCTTTTTCTTCCTTGAAGTAATGAAGTAGAGACTTCTTTATATAGTTGAATTTATATAGTTGAATGTTTGAACACTGAAGGGTACAAACATAAATATTGATGCCACCTGTTGCAACGGTAATAACGACACTATGTGAGATGACAATGGTAAGGTCTCACCATATCCCATATAGCAGTACTGACGTAAAATCAGTTTATACCAAAATGGGAATGAACTTTCGTACGAACTCTTTCATCACACGTTTATGTCTTGACCTTATATTTTGATCAACTTTATCTGATGAGTAGTGATGATGAGTCCAGAAGATGAACGACTAAGTGGTTCAGAGTCTTCAAAGTCCTTAGAAATAATGTCTTCAGAATTTTCAGAACTTTTTCAAAAGAACCTTATCTTCAGAGTCTTCAAAACTTAATATCAGACTTTGAAGCGAAACTTTTGTTAGAAGCACATAACTTTATTTTTCTTTAGAGGCATTCAACATTCATTAGAATTGTTGATGTTTCTTCAGAGATAGACAAAGTAATTTCTTGAGGCGTGTCAGAAGGATTATGATGAAACTTCTTGAGAGTTATCCAGAACCAATTTAAATTTAATAACTGCACACTTCAGAACTAGAGATTATATGCACTATTATCATAAAAACTAAAGATTATATGTAGAACCAAAATATTGTTCTAACACAACATCGCCCGAACATGTTTTGGTCCACAATGGCCTTAAGTAGGACTTTATAGGTCAAACTATATATCCCCACTATCCGAGTATTTAAGGCACATCGAATTTCCTAGAGGATGAGAAGTCCAAAAAATTACCAAGTTCGTTGGAGATATTAGTGAATCCACCGTCGAACACGCTGTCTGGTACTAGAACGAGGTTGGCAATTTAGCCAACAATGAGAATATGAAAATCAAGTATTTTCCAAACTCATTGAAAAATAACGCTTTTACATGGTTCACCACCCTTCCCGCAAATTCCATTTTACGTGGGCTTTATTAGAGAGGGCATTTCATGAGAAATTCTACATGGGACAATGTAATATTAGCCTAAAGGAATTAGCCAGGGTGAGGCAAAAGGTGGCTGAAAGTATAAATGATGATCTAAATAGGTTTAGAACCTTAAAAGAGATATGTTTTACATAAGTTCCAGAACATGAGTTAGTTATGTTACAACAAGATTTGGTTCTGCATCTGGACTTCAGTTTTGATGATAACAATGCATTGTTTTTTAGAAAATAATTTTGTACACTAATGGTTTTTGTCTAGTGTGTAGTTTTTGCAAAACAGGTTCTAACTTTGAAGCTTTGACGTGTGACATCATCAGACTCTGGAATCAACACATTCTGACTCTGAAGAGATACAAGTGCTTTAGAAGATGTTGTCAAGTTCTAGAAATCTCTTAGACAACGGTTCTGAAGAACATTTATACTAAAGCTTATGAATGTGAATATGTTTGAAGAGCCTCTAAAGAATTGTCTGCCTTCAAGATTCTGCACTCAAATTCTAAAGACTCTGAAGACCAGGTTATGAGAAACTGTGTCAAGACTCTGAAGACCGAGGTTCTGGAGATTCTCTCAACTGTCTCTTGATCCTTATAAGCATACTTCAACATCATTTTATCTGAAGCCTCTAAAGATTAGAAGATAAGATCAAAATGTTTTGCCTCAGGAAAATATTACACAGTACAAGATCGCTCCTTCCGCCACTACCCTGATTTTGTGGGCTAAGGACAACACTAGTCTACCATTTTTCCTACGATATGCAAACCGTTATGAAAGGAGAAAATTGCTACATGATATTCCAATTCTACCCTCCAACAGATCTTTTAGCTTCTTATATAAAAAAGACTTGGACGATTGGAAGAAATGACTATTTGCTATTGCTAATGATTTCTCATGCTATTGAACATACACACGTTTTGCTGAAGTAAATATTTTTTTTATGTATATTCTTTGTAAACACATATAGATTTTTTGCTCGTTATTGTGTGAGATATTCATTGTATTAATCTTGTTTTAATCTGCTTTCTTAGAAGCATTCTTTGTTAACACAACTTGTAAATCTCAATATTGTTTGAGTGGTTTCCTTGAGTGACTAGGTTTTAGTAAGACAGAATCATGAAGATAAAGATGATTTGTCTTTGTGGTGTCTGTAATAAATTTCAGTTTATATTGGATTAAGTGCTTATTGTAAAGGAAAAATTACCTTGGTAGAGTGGACTGGAGGTAGCTTTGTTAACAGCAAACCAGTATAAAAATAACTTGTTATTTTTATTGTTCGTGTTTTGCTTGATTGAGTTGGTTTTGAAAAAGATTTTGTTTTTAGAAACTCAATCCAAACCCCCTTTTCTTATGTTTCTCGCCACCTTCAAGTTAAGCGAGTAGCAGGGGGCTTGACTACTCCATTAACAAGAAGTTAGACACTCAATACTTGTGAAACATAGTCCAGTTGGCTAATAGAGTTCAACAAGTCAGACAGTTAAAGTCTCAAAAGGCTAGAACGTCCAAGTTCAATTAAAAGAAGGTATATTATATCAAAGTCGACATCACAGAAAACTCACCTGACTCAGAGTATGAGTATGTGGAGGAGAATGAGGTTAATGTGGTCGAACTAAAGCTAGGGCCTCCCTATACATGCAAGCTACTGAAACTCTCAAACGGCAAGAATCTCGTAGATCCCAAAAATGAAAAATTAGTTGCTAGAACATATACCTTCGACGTTACTAAGTGTGACGAAATCATTCATCTATTGGTTGGTGATAGACAAATCATTGTTCCTAAAGGGGCTAAAGTCCCACCATTAGAACAGAGGAAGATAAAAGGCTTTTGTAAATTCCATAACACTTTGGGTCATAAAAGTTCTCAATGAGTAATTTTCAAGGACCTGGTGCAAAATGCTCTCAAGGATGGCTAACTCAAGTTTGCTGACAAGCAGAAACCACTCCCAAAAGAGGAAGTTGAAAGAAAAGTTAAGGCTATATTTTTCGAGCCAGTGGACATCATGATTGTCGACACTGTCGACTGCACTGGGGCTAAAGACAACAAACCAAACTATGAGGATCAAGTAGAAAAAGCCTATTCCAAAGCTGAAAAGGATCTAGCCGATTTTTTGAATCGTTGCATGTTGAAAGATTTAGAGGTAATATTGTGTTCTAGGTACAACTCTGTGTTTGACAAAGAAGCTGCTAAAAAGTTGGAGAGGGTAAACCCTTAACAGGCCAAAAAGTTTGTCTGACAGGATAAACCCACGGAACCTTTCTCCAACAAAAGAAAAGGCCCAACAAAGTTCTAGGGTAGGACTTATGTGCCCACTGCAGATGCATCTCCTAGAGAATTGTTACACCCTACTCGGAAATCAAAAACTGGTGGGGGTAAATAGTAAAGTAGTGAATGTTGATTTTGGTTCCTCATATAGAGACAACTATCAAGTTTCCAAGAAATGTTGTTATGTCTCGCAAAACTACATGGTAATAAACCTCATGACTAGGACTCATTGGAGGAGACACCATAGAAACAAGAAAGCTGCACGAAAGGCTAAAAGCTCCACCGAAAGTGATAGCATTCAATATGTTGATAAAAGCATAATTAGTCAATGACCAGTCGGGCAAAGGTTGTTTTCCCATCTATCACCCATAAAGGAGGAGAAAGCATTGAAAGATAAAGTAGTCGATATGAAGACAGACAACTTCGATTCAGGGTTTGAGCCAAAATTAAATATAATTTGCAATATGATATTTGTGTTACCCTTAGAATATGACACGGTAACATAAGTGATTAAGGGAAGAAATAGATACCCACAAACCTCTGTGATATTATGTAATGAATGAGGGTTTAGTGAATTAAAATCGTTCCATTTTTTAAAGGCCAGACACGACTATGCAACAACACCTAAAGACTTTATATATAATTACCAAGGTAAATGGTATGGGGATCAACCAAGTTTTGGTTGACTGTGGGGCATGTGTCAATATTATGCTTCAACCCCTGCTGGATAAAATAGGCAAATTTCTACAGATTTAGCTTGTAACAACATGGTATTATCTAATTATGAGGGCAAAACTAGTAAAACCTTAGGGGTTATTCAAGTTAACATAGTGGTGGGAACCACGACAAGGCCAACACTATTGGTGGGGGTGGCAACTAAAGCAAACTACAGTCTTCTACTAGGTAGGGAATGGTTGCATGGAATAGGGTGTGTACCCTCGTCTATGTATAAGAGGATCACCATATAGAAGTCTGATGGGATCGTTGAAGCCCTCAAAGTAGATCATATTTTTTCCAGAGCAGATGTCAATCACATCGACAAGCTTAAATTTGACCGGAAATTGGCTAAAATTTTGCCATGTAAACTTGCCGGAGGAGGATATAATTTTGAAGGGAGTGAGGTATGTTACACGATGAACCTACACCCTCAATATATATTTAACTGGGAATATGAAACTGTCAGAGGGTATAACCGATGGTCTGAATTTGATGGAGTTCATGATTGAATCTGGTGTGTTGGCTCGGATTTTAGCCTATGTGGTTGAAAATAAAATATTAGTAGTCTTGGAGGATGAATCTCAACAAATACTGGGTATCGAAGCTATTAAGCCTGAAAAATCTTGGGCAAGTCAATCTAGCTTTAACAGACAAACAATAACTTCAGAAAGTCGGAGGTTAAATTACATATATGATGATGAGCCTTTGGGGTTCAAGAAAGACCCAACAATCTCGACCAAGAAAATGCAGGTGCAATATCCTTTGGAAGAGATAGACTTGGGAGATGGGACGGCGAAAAGGCCGACGTACATTAGTGCCAAAATCTCCCCACGCTTAAAAACAGAAGTAATCAAGGTGCTAAAGGAGTTCAAAGATTGCTTTGCTTAAGACTATGATATAATGTCTGGTATTAGTTTAGATCTAGGCGAGTTATAGTTGTCGATCAGATATGAAAAGAAGCTAGTGAAGCAAACCCCACGGGGGTTTGTGCCTGAAATCATGTCCAAGATCAAAGCTGGGATTGAGATATTGCTCTGGAAAAAGTTCATCAGAATTGTCAAGTATGTTGAGTGGCTTGCTAATATTGTTCCCGTTATTAAGAAAAACGATACCCTTAGAGTATGCATATAATTTATAGATCTTAATGTTGCTACTCCTAAAGACCAATATCAGATTCCAGTGGCTAAGATGTTGGTCGATTTTGTGGCTGAATTCGAATACCTGAGTCTCCTTGATGGATACTCTGGTTATAACCATATTTTCATTGCGGAGAAAGACGTAGCAAAAACAATGTTTTGATGTCCAGGGACCTTAGGCACATATGAATGGGTAATGATGCCTTTTGGCCTGAAGAATACCGGTGTTACTTATTAGAGAGTAATGAAACCAATTTTTCATGACTTTATTGAAACATTCATGCAAGTTTACATTGATGACATTGTTATCAAATCTTCATCTAATCATGGTCACCATGACCATCTTTGACAATCGTTCTGAAGGATGAGGAAACATGGGCTTAAAATGAACCCGTTAAAATATGCTTTTTGTGTTCATGCGGGGGATTTTCTTGGCTTTGTCTTCCATAAGAAGGACATAGAGATAAACTCAAACAAGACAAAAGCTATAAAAAATACGGAGTCTCCGACAAACAAAAAATAGCTTCAATCCTTGTTAGAAAAAATCAACTTTCTAAGGAGATTCATTTCGAATCTAAGTGGCAAGACAAAATAATTCTCACTGCTACTACGTTTAAAGAAAGAACAAGGTTTCAGGTGGGGACCAGAACATCAACTAGACTTTGATGAGATTAAGAGGTACATGTCAAAGCCTCCAATGTTATTACCTCACATGAGAAACAAAGTTATGAAGCTGCACATTGTTGGATCTGAGTCGACAATTCGGAGTATGTTAACCCAAGAAGATGATAATGGCGTCGAAAAGGCCATATATTATTTAATTCGAATCATGAATGATGCTGAGACTAGATACACTATGGTAGAAAAATTGTGTTTGTCATTATATTTTTCTTGCACCAAACTCAAGAATTATATAAATCTTCAGATATGTTTGTTTATTCACACTTCGACATAATTAAGCACATGTTGTTGAAACCAATTTTATATAGTATAGTTGGAAAGTAGGCATTAGCCTTGACTGAATACTATTTAACTTATGCACCCTTAAAGGCCATGAAAGGCCAAATTATTGTCGATTTTATTGTAGATCACGCAGTAGCAAAAATAGTGTAGAGCTATGTCGAGTTCCCGACATGGAAACTATATTTTGATGGTTCCACTCATTCCAAGGGAACAGGTGTGGGGGTTTTCATCATGTCTGTGGAAGGAATTCCTACTAAGTATAAGTTCAAGATCAACGACCATTGTTTCAACAATGAGGCTGAATACGAAGCCTTGATCACATGTCTTACAATATTGTTAGACTTGGGGGCAACCATAATCGAGATCAAAAGTGACTCCAAACTAGTAATCAAACAGTTAACAAGGAAATACAAGTGTCTTAAAGATAACATATTAATATACTTCAGAAAGGAAAATTCAATGCTTAAACAATTTGAAATTGTGGATATTGAACATGTACCACATATACGAAACCAAGAGGTCAACAGTTTGGCCCAAGTAGCCTCAGGCTAAGGTTGCCAAGAGAAAATTAAAGAACTTGGTTGAAGTGAAAGACAAACTAGTATCGACTAGCATTATCCGTCTGGAGTTGCCAATGCCAAAACCGGTGGGGCAGAGGAGTTACCAGGAATTTTTGAAACTTTTTCCATCGAAAACATATCAAACTAAGATTGGCGAAGGCAAATTGTTGAGTTCCTTAGAAACCACACAGGAAAAAAAGGTCGAAAAACTAAATATAAGGCATTGAGTTACGTCATTATTGGGAACAAGTTGTTCAAAAAGATTCCACAAGAGGTATTTCTCAAGTGCATTAGTGAGAGCAAAGCCTAAATGGACATTTTTTACACTCATAGCAAATCGTGTGGCACTCACCAAGCAGGCCACAAAATAAAGTGATTATTGTGTTAACAGGGGGTATACTAGCCCACCATGTTGAAGGATTACCTTCGGTTCACTCAAGGATTTAAGAGTGTCAGAAACATGGAGGAATACAACATGTGTCTGCTAGTGAATTACATTTGATTTTAATTCCATGGCTATTTAGGGGGTGGGAATTATAACTAATAGGTGAGATCAAACTTGCGTCTTCTAAAAGACATAGATATGTCCTAGTGGGCATTGACTACTTTACAAGTTGGTCTAGCCAACGCCTTTAACTGATGTCGACTAAGAGATAGTGATTGGTTTCATACATAATAATATCATGTGTAGATATGGAACTCCTGAAACCATAACAATTGGCCAAGGTTCAGTATTCGTCGGTAGAAAAACAATGGAGTTTCCCACTGAGGCGAGAATCAAATTCCTAATGTTGACCCCTTATTATGCACAAGCTAACAGCCAAGTAGAGGCTGCGAACAAAGTTATCATAAGCCTGATAAAAAATAACATAGACAAAAAGCCAAGAACTTGGCATAAAACTTTGAATCAAGCACTTTGGGCTTGTAGAACTTCGCCCAAAGAAGCGATCAATACTACACCTTTTTGACTTACGTTTGGCCATGATGCAGTTTTACCTGCAAAGATATGCTTACAGTCTGTAAGGATTCAAAGGCAGAACGAAATCTGACCAATTGTGAAGTATGATGATGTATGAGTTGGTCAACATGGACGAAGAAAGGCTACTCGCTTTAGATGCCTTGATTAGGCAAAAGAAGAGAATAACTGAAACTTACAATAGAAAGGTTAAGTAAAAAATTTTCTCTGTTGGAGATTATGTCTGGAAGGTTATACTTCCCATTGACAAGAAAGATAAGTATTTGGTAAAATAGTCACCAAATTGGGAACGACCTTTCAAAATTAATCAAGTTTTTCCAATAACGCATATGAGATTGAGGAGTTAAGCCTTGATAATCGAACGTTGTGAACAAATGGGAAATAATTGAAAAAGTATATGCTTATGCTTCAGGAAATCAATATCATAAAGGGAAAATAGTACTCAAGATGTCATTGGTTTGGCCAAAATGGAAATATTACAAAAATGACAAAAACGGAAAATAATACAAGGCAAAACGAAAAAGGATATTACAAATTTGAACCTAATAAGAATTTCAAACTATAGAGTTCATCTTTTATCTCAACTCCTCAAAGAGAGCTTTGGTACGGTCGAGCTTCTGGTCGATAAGTTAGTCAAAAGCTTTCAATTTTGCTACATCGGCTTCCAATTGCTTAACAACCTTGAATCGTTCCAAGCCAGTACTGGCAGCTTCGTCCAGATCTTGCTCTATAGAATCCACGTCAAGGGTTACCAGTTTGGCCCTCTCTTCCATCACTATTTCTATCCTTAGCCGCAACCAGTTCATATGTTGAATCCATGAGAGGACGTCGACATCCAAAGTGGCCAATTTCTTCTTAGCTTCGACTTTCTCCTCCAACCCAGCAACGGGAGCAAGTGAACCGGAAACCATGCTTCAATGATTATGCAAAGTGCCCATTCTTAGGGAATATGGTTGCAGCTCTCTTGCTTTTTCCTCACAACTTAAACACCATGTTCGAATAAGGGTTCGAAATCCAACACAATGTCAGCAATGAGTCATGGGACATCGAGTTTGTTCAACTTTAACAACAACCCTTAAATCTCAAATAGGATAAGGGGATCGTCCCTTATAGTTTAGAGGAAATCGATGTCGACCAGTTTAGATTTCAGGTGCCCAAACAACTCTTTGTAGTTGTCGATTCGACCAACGGGAGAGTTGGGAGACAATACCTCTAGGTTCTTGATGATCCTCCTGAAGACCTCAAAAGGATCTTCCATTTCAACAACCTTATAAGTATATTGAGTTGAAGCAGACACTTCACTAGCGCTTTCAGTAGAGCGCGATCCGGGAGTCAGGGAGGAATAAGTTTGTTCATGGAGCTCGTCATGAGGGGGAGATTCTCTAAATGACTGCTTAAGGCCGAGACTCACAACGTTAAGAGCATCCTCAACATGGACACCCATAAAAGTTCCCCAGGGAGGTCTAGTTCTCATGAGGGCCTCAGGTAATATAAACCTTGTCTGCTGATTGGGGGTGTAGGCATGATCGTTGAGTTGTTATTGGTAACCATGACAAATTCCAAGGTCTTCCCACCAAATGGTTCCTCTTGGATGACAACACCTCCATTTCCAACATCAATTTGAATATCATCATAAGGGTAAATGGGGTGAGGGTGTTTTAAGGGAGTGACAGTTAGGAGGTTGGAGTCTTTGACAACTTTGTCTGGATCAACTAGTCGAGGATGACATCTCTCTGAAGTTCTACTGTTGGGCTGCCAAACGAACTAAGTTAGCACAGAGAAAAGATAGAATTAAAGATAAGAAGTAGAAAGTACTCATTCATCTTTAGGTCGAGGCGGTGGAGTAGCAGTCTCAGTCATTGTCCGTGGTTGCCCAGAGAGGTGGTGGCTCAGTTTTCTTCTATATCAAAGTGGTTTTTCACTTTCTTCAGTATTCTCTTCTTCGAGGATAGTGACACCTTCAGTCCTTGCTCTCTTATGTCTAATAGAGGCATCACATAGGTTTATGATAGCCTCAGAAGGCACAGTGGTGGCCTCAACAACATAAGTTCTAATGTTGGAAGTAAGTGATGGAAGAGACGAAGCTTTTCCTTTGCCTTCACTAATAACGAATTCACTCTCTTTCTGAGGAGACTAGCAAAGTTGGGCAGGATGAGAAAAGGGACCATACTATGATAAGAAATAGATTAAAACGCAAGGGTCAAACCAAGGTATCATCGTCATTAGAAGACTCAGGGTTAATATCGTCCAAGTCTCCCGCTCACAGTGTCCTCCCAGAGGTAGAGGTTTCAACCACCCTCTGTCCCTAAATAGGTACTTTCAACTTGGAGGGTTAAAAATTTACCCTCGCAGCTCGCGAAACGCTGGCTCTTTGAGAGCCACTAGTAGAAGACCTTGGATATTTGGGAATACCTGTAAAGTAAATAACATGCATTCGCTTGAAGGGATCAAAATGGTGTCAAGACAAAAATGATGAATGGTCTTTCCAGACACACCTCTTTCTCTTTGGAAAGAAAATGCATCGACTAAATGTTATGCCATCATTGTTTCGTTAGGCACAATGGACAAATGTTACGCCCATCATTCTTCGAACTCCTGAGTAAAGTGATAAGAAAGAGTATAGTCGAAAGCATGCAAGAAAACTTCTTTCTTTCTGTAGAAGGAACGACTGCTTTTGAGCCACCTCTCAGTAGCAGTGTCAAGCATATAGAAGAAGTTTTTGGTGCTAGGGATAAGGCACTTGGGTAACATTTGGCTCAACCCAAATTTCCTAGCCACCAAGTTAGGTTGGTAAGGAGCCACCCTCAAACGTGTCATGGAAGTGGTAAGCCTCGTCCATAAATGGGTGGGATTGAAACAGGCGAGCAAAACTCTCTCAAACCCATCTTACTCTCATCGAGACCGATTAGGATAAGGTTTCCTGAACCATTAAGTATTGCATTATCGGCTGGAAAATGGGGCCACTAACTTAGTGAAAGTTTTTCACTTATAAAACATCTAGAAATAATCTTCGAAGATCTCTACAGAGACTGCTTTCTCATCGTCCAGGGTGAGCTTATGAGGACCTTTAATTCCTGCCCTCGAGTTGGAAGGAATTATTAACTTCAGGGAAGATTCAAAAGTGGCGTTCAGCCATAACTACAAAAGCCAAATAAGTCCACCTATTCATAGGCTGTTGGGATTTTCTTGTCTTACCATATCAGCGACAACCAAGGCCAGGGAGTCATAAAGTCCCATGAGAATTATGGCTCATAAATATTTTTTTTCCTTCATGGATTTGGGTTGCAAGGGGCACATATTTTTTAGCCACTTGAACAGATTGAGCACATAATACATACCTTAACAACCAGTAAGTAAGAAACGTGATATGTTCGTGTGCAGAAATTTCGCGGGTTTCCTTTCGATGATCCTCTATGAAAGAGATGTAAGCTGGTCTGAAGAATGAGAATGGAAAACCAGTTTTGGTAACTTCTGCAGGATCAAAGTCCATCCCAATTGGACAAACACCAGCTATAGCAGCTATATTGAAGAAAGTGGGAGTTATCATCCCACAGGGTAGTTCAAAAGTGTTTGTGAATGTATCTCAGAAACACATGAAAGCGATTAAAATATGAGGATTGTAATAGAGACTCACCCTAGATAGATGGGTTAGATCATAAATTCCTAAATCTTTCTCGTAGTTTGATTTCTGCCTCTCAACCCTATCTAGCCACTTAATATACTCAACATCCTCTAGTGGTGGAGAGGAACAGAATATCCAGTTTTTAAAGAAGTTAAACTTGAAAGGTTCATCAATGAACACCAATGGTTCATACCCATAATATATAGGGAAATAATCCTGAAGCAGTTGGGGTTTCTTAATATATTTAGATATGGGGATCATAAATGCATTCACCTTACCAGCAAGCACGTAAAGGATAAAGGAAAAGCAATACAAGGTTTTAATGCATTTTGTTTCCAAGGGAGGCTCCGGTACGTAAGCTTGGTCATCCATGATACTAGGAAGCTCAATCTCGGTTGCAAAGCCCACATGGCATTGTTATGGAAGCGCCATTGAAGGATATTGATTTTTTTAGTAAGAGTGTAAGGAAGAAGGAAAATTTAGGGTTTTGGTGTTCCGTGAGGAAAGTTGTAGAAAAAGGAAAAAATAAAGTGTTTGAGTGAACATGTTTAAATAGCAGATGAAGAAATGGTTTAATTTTGGTCCGAGAAAAGATCGGCCACGTGGTGGTTGACTCGATAAATGGCATATAAAAGCCATGGCATATAAATTATGAGGTAATCACATTGAATATGCATGCACATTCGTGACGTGTGCATTGGTAGAAAAGTTAGTCATAATGAATGACAACAAGAATGACTGAGGTGACGTGGCACAAAGTTTAAACATTGATAGAGTAGTTACAAACAATTCCATATTTCTCCCCTCAGATACGGGTCAATAGTGACACTTTTTGGGGGGCACCTATTACACTTGGATTTTTCAGCTACTAGAAAGTCAACTAAGAATGTCAATGAAAAGACATTTACTAAGAGGCTAGTGATAAGTCGCTAATAAACCAATGATTATGGGTCGACCGAGCTGTTGAAACAGCGAGACATGGTTTAGAGGACTCTCAGGGATAAATCCCCAAGACCTGGAAACATGTCCAGAATCTCGAAAAGGACAATCGACAAAAGCCCTTATTCCATAAAGAGGATTAGTCGACTAAACCATGTGATATGAAAGACTTAGTAAATATACTAGTCTCGAGTCCTTGATAGGCAGCGTCGATAACATGTTGGAGCAGTTACCATCAAGGGTTCATAAAGAAGTGGGAAGAAGTTACAACTCAACTTGGGTTCTGAATAGAGAGTGTCTTGAAAGACACGTAAGCACAATAGTTGGAACTTAAAGATTGAACATGGGATGAACGCAGGGGTTCCTTAGCGGTCATAACCATTGTCAAAGTTACTTTGTAAATATAATAAATAGCAGACTCATGCATCGGACTAAAGGTCTAAAAGTTTCATACATACTCTCTATACCACTGGAGTACCCGAGTAAAATAGAGAAATAGTTGAACGAGAAACATGTATGTGTCTGCATCCACTCCTTTTTATTAGTCTTTTTTCTTCCTTAAACAAAACATTTAATTTTAACTTTGCTTTGTTTAATGTCATTTATCGCATTTTACCTTATCATTTATCACAACTTAACTTCATTTAATGTCTTTTTCTACGATGTTATCGTTTATGTGATGACTGTGTTCAATTCACACGCACGTGTGTTCACACATATTATTTGCACAAGTTGCTTTGGATATTTTTCGAGTTAATTTCACAAACTTTCAAAATCATGATTGTTTACTAAAAACACTGGTAAAAAGTATTATACTCTTGTTGTTCTTATCACATGTGTCAAAGAAAAGAATTCTTTGAGACATTGAAGTTGGGAAAAGGTGGAGTAGTTCTCGTTGGTGACAATAAGGCTTGTAAGGTTCATGATATTGGTATTGTCAGACTTAAAATGTTTGATGATCGTGAGTTTCTTCTTCACAATGTCAGGTATGTTTCAGAACTTGGGCGAAATTTATTATCCATAAGCATGTTTGATGATCTAGGCTATTGTAATAGAGTTGAACATTGGATGTTGAAGATTTCGTATGATGAAGTGGTCATAGCTAAAGGGTCTAAAATATGTGGTATATATATTTTAGAAGGTTCGAATGCTATTTTTTATTCATTATCAACTAGTGAAGACTTTCATGATAAGAATAAGCTATGTGATTTAAGGTCAATGCATGATGATTACTTGGAAGTTGTTTTATAACACTTTAATAAATTTTACAAAAGACAAGAGACAAAAACGCATGAGACCGTTGGGTTGTCATTTAGTTTTTGGGATAAGACTGATGCCAAATGACTTACTTGGTTGGCAGAGAGTCCCTTCAGGGGAAAATGAGTAATAACCAAGGGATAAAGCTTTTAGAAACTATGGAGGATAAATCTCAGTTTGAGGTGGAGTTTTCTATTATGGATACTACTAGTAGTGATGGAACGACTACAAATGTCTCTGATTATCATTTGACTCGTGATAAGGTAAGGAGGAAGATTGTAGCATCTTAAAGGGACAATAATGCTAGTCTTGGATGTTATGCTTTGAATATGGATGAAGGGTTGCAAAATTCAGAATCAAGGACCTTCATGGAGGCATTTGAAAGTCGATGGATTTAATGATGGTTGAAAAACCATGCTTGTGGGCTAGATAGATTACCTAGAGAGAAGAAGGTGATTGAAAACAAGTGGATGCAAGTGTAGACATCAAGATTCAATGACGGTTTGAACTTGATCAAGGTTTTTAAATAATGTTTCAACATACAACATATCATCAAGGTGGTTGATGGTTAAATTGATATTACCACAGTTTAAAGTCAAGGTGGAGATTGTTGAAGTATGCTTTAAAATCTTAAGAGGTAAAGAGAAACAAAACATATTTGAAGATTGCATAAACTAAAAAAATCCTAAATTTTAGAAAGTCATCCAGAAATTCAGAGGTTCAAAATTGGAGACAAAAGTGTCAAAGTTGCGAGGTGACGGTGGATTGCGAAGCTTAAACAGAGGGTCACTAGTGGGGGCACGATCGCGGGTTGGCGGGCGGCGGTGCGCGGAGGTATGCATGTCGGTGGCGGTGGTCCGTGCGACAACGGGGGATGGCTGGAGTCGGTTCGTATACTGTCCGAGTTTTTTCAATCATCCAACCAGTTTTCTCAGGTTGCGTGTTTTAGGACTTTTTCGATTTGGTTCATGGATCCATTTGTTAATGGGTTATGTTTTGGACTTTATTATGAATATGTTGGGCTTTAGTAATTATAAATATGTATTTTTTTTTTGTTATTGTGTTGGTGAAAACCTTGAAAACTTTATGGCTGAAGGGAGAAATAAGGGTTTAAGGTTTAGGAAAACCTTTGGATTTATCTAGAAGGATCGGACAATACTTTTAAACACCTTGGATTTTTGTGATTACTATATTAAAATTTGTAGAGGTTGGTAAACATTAGGGTAGAAAATATGGTTTGTTCTTAAGAATTTGGAAGACTATTTTCTTGTAACTCAATTGTAATCTCTTGCAACAATTTTTGGAGTATAGTAAATTGAAAAACTACTATTTTCGTAGATTATTTGATCGAACTAGATAAATAAACCTTGCATGTTTCTTCCCTTTTTTATATCTTCTTCTTTCAAGTTAATTCACCTTTTTGTTGCATTAAAAGTTATTATTCCGGAATGTCATTTGTTTGATTGCTATTGTTCTTTGTTCAAACACATCAATTTTTAAAATTTTTTTAATGTGTGATTCAACCCTAAATAATTTTTTTTAAAAGAGTATTAATTATTCTATCAATTTTATAACATCTTTAATACTTGCTTTGATGAATGGTGAATAATTATATATTAGTTAAGCTCAACATATAATAATAGAGTGACAAGTTAAGCTCAAGTAACAACGAAGTGCATTCTCTTTCTCTTTCATATTACTTGAAAGGGTTTTGCATATGAACACTTTGGTGATGTTTTTGTGATCATTCGATTTGAATTTCTCTAATACAAGAGAATCCCAAATTTTCTATATAAAGTTTGGAGATGATCCAATCTCCTACCAAATTATTTTTCTCAACAAAAATAAATTTTAAAAGAAACCAACAATTTTTGTTTTAATGCCTCAACCAGCTAGACAATGTATTAAGGTCACGATTATTCTAGAAACAAAATTAAAAGGGAAGATAACTTGTGTTGTGCCCTTGATTAATCACAATCAATTGCATCATCTCTCCTACCTAAACCAATATCTCAATGAGGCAGTTGCATTATCTATGGCCTCTTGCATCTTTTACTCTATTTTTTTAACTTGTTCCTAACGTAAACAACCTAACCTAACATAAGGTCAGGAATCTGGACACATATTGCAATTCCAATGAAAATATATCTTATGTTTTTAACGGATTAGCTAGCTTCTAATTTATGCTTATATATATTAACTCATCATTTGATGTGATAGTTGTTTTTGTATAGTACAAAATTTCTTTAGCCGGCGAGAAATTGTTGCGACAAAGTTGACTTATATGTTACATATATAGCACAAGTCAAATACTTAACTATATGGATTCATTAACGATTTTAGATTTCTCACATTTTAACACGGCAAGGAAACTATAATAATAATAACTTTGAGTATCATTAGATCAAAAAATATTTAGAATTGCAATAATTATTACAAAAATTTATTAGCCAAATTTATTTGATGCAATATAAAAGATATAACTAAGAGATATATGATATGTAACTTTCCAAACAAAAGTATTGATGCATGTGTGTCTTTTGGTTTTGTACAACATAAAATACAGTAATCATAATTATTACATCCCAATTATAAACTTACAAATGAATCTACACAATATAAAAAGCTATATCTGAATTAATGAATCAAAATATACGAATTTCTTTGAGTATGTGTTGATGGGACTTTCCTCAAAGATAATCAATGATTCTTCTCTACCATGGAATTTTTGATGGAGAAGTGCATGTCAAACTGCAAAATGAAGAGAAAATTAAAATATATCAGGATTTAATAAGACAATAAAAAAATTCTTTCATATATATATATATATATATATATATATATATATATATATATATATATATATATATATATATATATATATATATATATATATATATATATATATATATATATATATATATATATATATAAATATATAATTTATGGTTTTAAATTGTAGTTTATTGTTTAAAATTTTTGAGGTAGATAAAGATCACAACCACAATTTTAACTGTATGCATTACAGTAATCATAATTTAAAATTATTAGAAATAATTAAATTAGTGAGAAAATTTTGGAAAAAATAGTATTAAATTAGTGATTGAAAAAAAGAGAAAGACAAAAATAGTGAGAATAGAGGCTTACTCTAAAAGCTCTTTCCAGTATGAGTCACTTGATTCATCAATGAACTTCTCCCAATCATCAAAGACTATGTTTGAAGGTGATTGAATGGACATATGAGTTTTGTTACAATCACTTTCCATTTGATTAAAAGGTGTTTTAGGACAGGAAGCAACCAAAGCAGGAAGTGGATTTTCTTCTTGATTATTGCTTCTCATTTTGCTATAATCAAGATTTTGTAAATTTGATCCACCATTTGAAATATGTTGCTTAGGAAACTCACTTATTAGTCCATGAGAGTATAAACTAGGGTTCATAGCATATTCTTCACCACCATTATTAAAACCTAATGGCTCCTTAGTTTGAGCTGTGTTTGCTCCATTCAAAAATACATTGAATGGATTAAGATTAGGAATAATATTTCCTAAAGAGCTATAAGGGTTCATAGCAAATGAATTATTGGTGTTCATAATTTGTAACATGTTTTGCAACAATTGCATTTTGGCTATGTGAGTAATATCTGGCTGAAAACCAATAGGGTTGTTGCTAAAACTATTGCCTATATTTGACATTCCAAGTAAGTTGGAAATACTCATGAGGTGATTATAATCAGTTCTTGGCTTATGAGTTTCAGGGTCAATTCCCATTTTCAAAAGCTTTTTTCTTATATTTGTGTTCCAAAAATTCTTTATCTCGTTATCTGTTCGTCCCGGAAGATGAGCTGCAATCTTAGACCACCTGCACACACACAAAAAAAGAAATAAACATCGCATTAATAGGTTAAAGATGTTTTTTTTTAATAAAAATTGTTGATTTATAAATATCAACACAAAGACGCTCATATATACTTGTTTCCGAGTACTGAATGAAGGTTGATGATGATTCTTTCTTCTTCCTCAGTGAATTTTCCTCTCTTAATATCAGGTCTCAAATAATTTGTCCACCTTAACCTACAACTCTTCCCACACCTATTCAAACCAGCACGTTTTGAAAGTGTTCCCCAATTTCCATGGCCATGTTTGTTGATATAATCAACCAGCTTCTCATCTTCTTCTTCTGTCCATGGCCCTTTCTTCACACCAATTTCATCACAACATGGTGACCTACCCATGATATTGCAGAATATGAATCAATGTTCCAAGACAAATTAAAACTATAGGTTATAGGAACTTAGCATAGGTTGCATATTATATATGTATGGTTTTATAGATGTAAAACCAAATGATACCAACATTTTTTTATTAATTTTTTTAAAAAATCAACACGTATATCAATTGGTAATTGAGGAAGCAGTGTCAAAGAAGCAACCTAGCTAGTAAGAGACTATTTTGGCATTTTTCATCTATGGAGAGATTATTATTTTTTTGGGCACATAAATATTACTATGAATTCAATTCAGGGTTACTGGGTTAGGTAGTGTATGTGTCGTTTAATTAAAGTATAAAGGTAAGTTCATTGAAATTGTTGAAGGTGCCAACATATATAGTTTCAAAAGATTAAATTACTAGTTTGAATTTCATTATTGTTATTTAATATATTGTGACTTTGACCATTAACATAAACTCAACTTTAAAGTATTTGAAGGATTTCGATACAATCGAGACATGCATGATTATGAGAGTAGCAAAAACAGAAACTGCATGCCCATGAAGAACGTAAATAGGATGGTGTAAGGCGTGACGCATAACTGAGTTAGGAAAACTAACATAAAAATGTGTAACACTGAAATATTGGTAGAGCCATTTATACATGTGACAGAACTTACAACTTTCGTTCTGGTTCGGTCGAGTACTAGAGTGGTGGAATGAAATCTCGAAGCGGTGAAGCAAGTTTTCAATAAGGTGGAGAGAGTGTGGACCTGCAAAATTAACATTCTAACGCTCAAGTTAATTACTGAGTAAAAATCAGCATGAAAGTAAGAATGAATTGAATATATGAAATTGCACGATATCACATTTATATAGTATAGGTAGTTAGAATGGCCCGCGTGTGGTTTGGCGCCTTGTGTGGATTGTTGTTCGATTCAATATCAACGATGAGGGATATGATGGAGGGCGTAATCATGTGTCTTAGATAGAGATGAAATTTCACATCTTCAATGTGAATTCCCTTTCAACACTTGTTATTGGACCTTCGTGGGTCTTGTGGACAGTCCAAAACAATTGTCTCATAAACCCTTGTTCTTACGTCGTAGAGCGAGGGTTTTATTGGATTTTTCTTGAGTTCGAACTTTGGTGGAAGGGAGCGAAAGAGTCTTTGATGGGGTTGATGTATTTAGAAGAAAGTGAATTACATTCTTTTCTCTTTATTAGCAATGTCTTGCAGTTACATCTTAACATGTGACCTTATGTCCGATGATAGTGATTCTTTCTAGCATTAGGGCTTTTGTGAGAATTTTTAATAGTGTGTGTTAAAATCTTTAGTGTTGGTGATGCGGTTTGCATTTTTCAATGTTAAAGATTGCACAGTTCACCTTTCTTATAAAAATATCTTATAAAAATATATGAGAATCATGGGGTTATTGTATTCTTTTTATTAGCATCTGTGATATTATAAAAGTTTTTTCTCACTTTTTTTAATCTTCCTCAATCTCCTCATATTTTTTGATGATTCGTACTTATGTAATCTCTTATAATAAAACATTTAGTCACTACTATAAAATAGATCTTTCGCAACACTAATTTTAACGGTCTTTGTGTTAACCGTGGTAATAGTTTATTTTTGGACGCTTTTTTTTATATTCACTAAAGGGCATGTCACGGTGGTCATATGTAACAACCTTAGTGAAATATATCTTGAGTGAAATGGTTCGAATCCAAGCACCAAAATATTTCCATCTATCGTGATAATAATGGGATTGACCTTATATATCACCACAATTTTTATAATCAATCGTGGTGTAAGTTTC
The DNA here is from genome assembly GCA_963859935.3 of Lathyrus sativus. Taxonomy (NCBI): domain Eukaryota; kingdom Viridiplantae; phylum Streptophyta; class Magnoliopsida; order Fabales; family Fabaceae; genus Lathyrus; species Lathyrus sativus. The sequence continues at coordinate 553,699,228 of OZ012736.1, read as the reverse complement.
AATCATTTAATCACAATTCTTGTTGTCAACCGTGGTGAAGGTGCTACTTATTTATATGTGTAGATGCTTTTAATTGGCTTCATTTTATGACATAATATTAATGTATGAGTAAATGTTATAACTGATGTTAGGACATATATGAAGAGTGTTATGCAGGGAAAGCTGAGAGTAAGTGAAGCTGAATGTCATGACTGAATGTTATGACATTGATCGTATGACATCAGGGCGCGCAGGGTTTGTTTTTCTATTATTAGCTCATGCTATACTTCAGGAAACAATTCAGGAAGCATAGTTATTTTAGGCAACATAACAGGAATTGCTGAGGATAACATTGAAGGCTCCTGACCTAATGATAAGTGCGCAGCTTCATGAAAAAAGGTTATCTTGGGTAAACCTAAATTCTCTACCAAGGCCCAAAGCAGGTCTGCTATTATAAATAGCAGAAGGAGCATTCCTAATGGGTAGACACACAGAGGAGAGAGCATCTAGTGAGGGATCATAGAGTGTGTTTATGAGTGAAGAACTTTGTTCTTCACGTGAGTCTAGGAGTTTTAGGATTCCTTGTGTGCCAAAAAATTGTATGTTGTAGAATTGCTGTGGTTATTGTGTATGAACAAGTGTGTTCATTGTGTCACTCAAAGTTGTTAAGCAAGAGTATGTGTCCCTTGATCAAAGTTGTGAAGCAAGATCAAGGTGTGTTTGAAGTTTATCTTCATATTGGTTTTGTAATTGTGTATTGATATCACTGAGGTGATTGAGGGGGAGTGAGTGGGTATACTCAGGTCTAGTGGTCTCTAGGCAGAAGTGTCATTGGGTATGTCTTAAGTGAGGAGTGCAAACTGGGATTGTTTGACTCTGAATTAATTCTACTTATAGTGAATTTCCTCCCTGGCTTGGTAGAACCCAGATGTAAGTGTGGTTGAAACTGAACTGGGTGAACAATTACTTGTGTTATTTACTGCTTTCCATTTACAACTTATTATTAAGTGCAGTAGTACATTTTACAGTGGATGTCATAACATCTACAATAACATCCATCGTGTGCTTGCCAGAATTTCAATTGGCATCAGAGAAGGCACCCTGCCTGTTAACTTCTGGGTGATATCTAGGGAAGATAAATTCTGGTACTATGGATAAAGACATAGGATTCACAAATAGACCACCAATTATGGATGACTCTAATTATGACTATTGGAAACCTAGGATGATTTCCTTCTTAAAGTCTTTAGACAGCAAGGCATGGAGAGCTGCAAACTCAGGATGGGCACATCCAGTGAAGACTGATAAAGATGAATTGTCTGTGCTTATACCTGAAGAAGAATAGACCAAAGAGCAAGAAGCCTTGGCTCTTGGGAATTCTAAAGCTTTGAATGCATTATTCAATGGTATAGACAATAACATCTTCATACTGGTGCATCATTGTAAGCTGGCTAAAGAGGTTTGGGATACTCTCAAAACAACTCATGAGGGAACCTCTAAAGTCAAGATGTCAAGACTTCAAATGTTGACCACCAAGTTTGAAAGTCTGAGAATGAAGGAGGATGAGACTATTCATGAGTTCTACATGAATATCCTTGAAATTGCAAACACCTCAGGAGCTCTGGGAGAAAAGATGTCTGAAGAAAAGCTAGTGAGGAAGATCTTAAGATCATTGCCTAAGAGGTTTGCCATGAAGGTGACAGCCATTGAAGAAGCTCAAGATATATGCAACATGAAGGTAGATGAACTCATAGGTTCTCTCCAAACATTTGAGATGGGCATGTGTGATCAGACTGTGGAGAAAAAGAACAAAAGAATAGTTCTTGTTTCAAACACTGCAGATGACTCAGAAGAAGACAAATGTGAAAAAGAGGAGAATCTATTAGAGGCTATAGCATTGCTTGGAAAACAATTTCATAAACTGATCAAGAGAATAGACCATAAGTCTAAATCTTATGCCAAGAACAGAAGGGATAAATTTGAAGATAAATCTAGTCAAGGCAAAGGAGTACAGTGTTATGAATGTGAAGGATATGGTCACATTAAAACTAAGTGTCCCACCTATCTTAAAAAGCAAAAGAAGGGATTGGCAGTCACCTGGTCAGATGGAGATTCAGAAAGTGGATCAGAAGAAGAGTGTGCTAAGCATGTCACTGCTCTGAACAGTGTATGCATATCTGGTGGTGATTAAAGTGAAGATGAGCTGACTTATGATGAACTTGTTGATTCATTTAAGAAGCTATGCAATAGAAGTGGAGAATTATATCAGCAAGGAAAGCAACAAAAGAAACTCATAAGGGAGTTAGAAGCTGATAAGATGGAGCAGCTAGCAACAATAGACTCACTCAAAAGTGAGGTCAACTTGTTGGAATCCAAAATGGAGCAGATGGAAAAATCCATAAGGATGCTAAACCCTGGGACTGACACTCTAGAAGAAATCCTACAGAGTGGTCAGACATCAGGAAATAGGTCTGGACTAGGATTTGTTAGTAAACAGAATCCCATCTTGAAGCTCAAGAGACTAAAACCTGAAACTCAGAAGAAAAAGGGATGTCACAACCAACGTCACAACATCAGAGAAACGGGAACTTGAACCAAGTCAAGAGTAAATTCCAAGGGTATAAGTGTTGCCACTGTGGAAAACTTGGACATATTAAATCAGTTTGCTTCTGGCTACATGGATTTTCTAGTCACCCTCATCAGGGAAAATCCAAACAGGGTGCTCATGTCAAGAAATTGTATCATGCTAAATCCAAGAAGGAAACTCCCATCAAGAAGAGACAATGGGTTGCTAAGAATGTGGCTCTAGTAGCTCACTCCTCTCTAAGGATGCCTACCAAAAAGGATTGGTATTTTGATAGTGGTTGCTCTAGACACATGATTGGGGTAGAGAATGTTTTGGTAAACATAAAACCTCATTCCTCAAGGCATGTAACATTTGGAGATGGTGCTAGAGGAGAAATCACAGTTGCTGGACAACTAGACAGTCCTGAAGGTCCAGAACTAAGGAATGTCTTGCTGGTTAAAGGACTGACTGTAAATCTAATAAGCATCAGTCAGCTATGTGATCAAGGCCTAAAGGTCCAATTTACCAAGGATAAATGTGTTGTCTCCAATGATGAAGGTGAAGAAGTCATGAGGGGATCTAGAGCCAAGAATAATTGTTACTTACGGGAGTCCAGAAGTAACCTCAATGAATTGGCCAAAAGGGAAAAGAAGGATCAATTATGGTTGGAAAAAGGAAGACAACCTCTACAAATAGAAAGGACCATGTCCAAAACAGCAGCCCGAGGAACTTCAAAATATACTTCAAATAGGAGGACAGGTTATGGTAAATATGAGATAGGCAGCCAAGCCAAGACAACATATCCAACGAAGGTACATCACAGAAATCTAGACCTGCTATATTGGAATGTGATGGAGTCCATGAACAATGGCCAGCTTAAAGGAAGTAATGTCACTCAAGATGTCATGACTTTGTTCTGTGACATCAAGAGTAACATCAATATGTACTCAGTTCAGGTCAAGAGATCCAGAACCATGCACAGGGATAACAGGTATCAATTTCAAAAGGCTTGTGTAAAACTTGGTGATGCTGACCTACATTGTGCTGAAATAGTTACAAGAGGTCTCAAGGATACTCAATTTGAAAACTTACTAAGGAAGTTGAGGTCCTCTAATATTGATGAATTAAAGCAATTAATGGGAATAGGGAATTGGAGCTTAAAGTCTAATCATTCACTGATTGGTCAAAGTATTAAGTTCCCTCCTCATTTGCCATATCACCTCTTTAGCTTCTACTCACAACTTTCCTACGTCATTTGGGTTCAATTCAAACTGTTCACCTACCATCCATCCTCCAACCAGCACAAGAACCTCTCTCCCACACGATCAACGTTCGTAACAATGTCTCAACATTCGAATTCAACATCCTCCAACAGAGTGTCCACCAACGACTCTGATACAAGAACTGGGTCTAGTAACCCTAACGAGATTCTTGAGATAGTTCCTCTGCGTATGATGACCCTTGACGGTCTGCTGGTGAAGGAACCAAGAATCACACATGCAAGAAGGCCGAAAGAACTTGTCTCAGGTCAAGCTCCTCCTTCTACAACATTAGTTTCTCATGGAGATGTCAATGAGGAAGAAGCTAGAAAATCCACAGCACCATTGCAAATATGGTTGTCAGTGCTCTAAATATACCCGTTCCACCTAACAATGAGAATGATCAAGATGATGTCATTCACAATGTTGAAACATTGAAAAAGACTATACCAGAGGATAAGAACAAGGATCAAGGGTCTGATAAAATGGATGATGACATGCAAGGTGACAAAAATGCTTATTTGGTAGACCTTGATGAATACTCTGACAATGACCTGATAGCTAAGATCAATCCTAGCATAGCCAAAAGGCTTATGACTAGGAAAGGGAACAAGGTTGCTAATCAAAGTCCACCTAAGAAGAAGGTCGTTGAGCAGAACACTTCTACAAAGAAGGCTAGAACAAAAAGAACTCAGGTTGGACCCACCAAGGGTTGGAGCAAGGTAATCCCAAAGAAGAGGAAGGCTGAAACTAGTTCAGAATCAGAGTCTGACTCTGATGATGTCACTAACATCCAACCTAAGAAGAAACCCTTAACTAGCAAACTGGCTGCTAATGCTCCTGAAGTGCCCATTGACAACATATCATTCCACTATCCATCATGTGTCAATAGATGGAAATATGTTCTTCAGAGGAGGTTGGCACTGGAGAGAGAGCTGGCTCAAAGTGCTCTTGAAAACAAAGAAGTCATGGAACTTATTCAGGATGCGGGCTTGATGAAAACTGTCACTCAATTTCCCACATGCTATGAGACTCTTGTCAAAGAATTCATAGTAAACCTGTCAGAAGACTGTGCTGATAGGAATTCAAGTGAGTTTGGTAAAGTATTTGTGAGAGGAAAATGTATCAATTTCTCAGCCACCATCATCAACAGTTACTTAGGGAGACCAAATGAGGGTCAGAATGAACTAACTGCCTCTGACCACCAAGTATGTCAAGTAATAACTGCAAACCAGGTCAAGAGCTGGCCATAAAATTGAGTGTGAAGTATGCTATGCTTCATAACATTGGTGCTGCAAATTGGGTGCCTACCAATCATAAGACAACAGTTGCAACCATTCTGGGGAGGTTCATGTATGTTGTAGGCACAAAAACTAAATTCAATTATGGGACCTACATTCATGAGCAAACCATGAAACATGCTGGTAGCTACAGTGTCAAAAGTCTTATTGCCTTTCCCTCCCTCATCTGTGGGATCATTTGTGATCAGCATCCCAACATCCTTAAGGAGAGTGATACAACATGCAAGAGAGAAACCCCATTGTCCTTCCATTACAAGTTGTTTAAGGGAACTCATGTTTCTGACATTGTTGTAACATCAACTGAGACATCCAAGGATAAGTTAAAATCCAGAAAAGCTGAAGTAATTGCCATGCTAAAGGAGACTTGTAAGGAGCTAGATACAAGAAAGAAAAATCTTGAAGAATTGATCAGAACTCTTGAGCAAATTAAAGATTCTGAGTTCTCTGATAAGGATAGGGAAAATGCTAGGTCAAAAGAGGATGATGATCAGGCAGCTGATTCAGAAGAAGTTGTTTCCAGCTCTAAAGAAAACTCTAGTAAAGAAGAGGACAGTGAAGAAAATGCTTCCAAAGATGCTGAGGAGGAGAGCTCAAGCTCTGAAGATGAGGAAGATTAGTGTGATGATGGACTGTGGTGTGGCTCAGGCTGATGGTTACTGAGTTGATGATGTGTTGCTGATGTGTTTTTGTTGGTTATTTGCTTAGAATTTTGTGTTTTTTGTAACTGCTTGAATTTGTGATGCTCTCCATGAGTAGTTTTTATTTGTAATGAACCCAAACTGTGTAATGTTACTCATTATGATCCAGACTATTTTATTAGTTTGATCTTAATTTATGGCTAAAAAGGGGGAGAAAGAGGGTGGTAGATAACAGCCAGCAGGTTAGAGATGATGCAGGTGGAAGACTCTTGGCTGAATTGCTGCTACAAGTATGCTGTAGGTGAGTGACAAGGGCTGCAGCAAATATGCATGATTGAAGATTTTGCTAATGTGCATGTGTGTTAATAGTTGATGTTGTTAGTAACGTGTGAGTTCCTAATGAGTATAGGAATGTTTCTTAGATATATGTGTGTTCCTTGATGGAACCTAGTAGCTCTATAGTTGCTAGTGTTGTGTGTATCTGTAGGATGATTGCAAAATGTTGTGCATCTCTTCAGGGGGAGTAGCACAGGTTGTTTCACAGTAGGTGTGCTTCAGGATGTCATCCTGAATGTCATAACATCCAGAGCAGGCTGGATGAATATGTGTGACGGCAGGGTGTCTGTAGGTTTTGTACAGCTGATGTGATATGCATCAGTTGAGGGGGAGTAACTCTGATATGTTACTCAACACATTGTGACAACTGTAGTGCTGACTAACAGATGGTTGTGTGTGAACAGGTTGATCCTGAGAGCTAACAGTATGAGTGTGTAGACAACACTGATAGTGTGTAGCTAGTAGCTTTCCTGCATGTTATGTTAGACTTATGTTGCTTGTAAACTCTGATATGTTAACAGGGTGTTTTAGCCAAAAATTTGCCAAAGGGGGAGTTTGTAGATGCTTTTGATTGGATTCATTTTATGGCAAAACATTAATGTATGAGTAAATGTCAAAACTGATGTTAGGACATACATGAAGAGTGTTATGCAGGGAAAGCTAAGAGTAAGTGAAGTTGAATGTCATGACTGAATGTTATGACATTGATCGTATGACATCAGGGCGCGCAAGGTTTATTTTTCTGTTATTAGCTCAGGCTATACTTCAGGAAACAATCCAGGAAGCATAGTTATTTTAGGTAACATAACAGGAATTATTGAGGATAACATTGAAGGCTCCTGACCTAATGATAAGTGCGCAGCTTCATGAAGAAAGGTTATCTTGGGTAAACCTAAATTCTCTACCAAGGCCCAAAGCAGGTATGCTATTATAAATAGCAGAAGGAGCATTCCTAATGGTAGACACATAGAGGAGAGAGCATCTAGTGAGGGATCATAGAGTATGTTTGTGACTGAAGAACTTTGTTCTTCACGTGAGTCTAGGAGTCTTAGGATTCCTTGTGTGCAAAACAATTGTATGTTGTAGAATTTTTGTGGTTATTGTGTATGAACAGGTTTGTTCATTGTGTCACTTAAAGCTGTTAAGCAAGAGGGTGTGTCCCTTGATCAAAGTTGTGAAGCAAGATCAAGGTGTATTTGAAGTTTATCTTCATATTGGTTTTGTAATTGTGTATTGATATCACTGAGGTGATTGAGGGGGAGTGAGTGGGTATACTCAGGTCTAGTGGTCTCTAGGCAGAAGTGTCATTGGATAGGTCTTAAGTGAGGAGTGCAAACTGGGATTGTTTAACTCTGAATTAATTCTACTGATAGTGAATTTCCTCCCTGGCTTGGTAGCCCCCAGATGTAAGTGTGGTTGACACTAAACTGGGTGAACAATTACTTGTGTTATTTACTGTTTTCCATTTACAGCTTATTATTTAGTGCAGTAGTACATGTTACAGTGGATGTCATAACATCTACAATAACATCCATCGTGTGTTTGCCAGAATTTCAATATGTAAGTGAAATTATCTCTCGCTTCAGCACATAACATTTGTCTCTCTCAAAACAAAACTCTAACAACTCTTTCACTCGTCTCTCTCAAAACAAAGTCATAACATCTTTTTCACTCATCTCTCTCATATGAAAACCCTAAAACAAAATCATAACATCGAATATTAGCCAATGGTTATTTACAAGTTCGTTTTCTTTATAGTTTTTGTTTCAAAAAAAAGTTATGTATTATTGTTTATGTTTCAATAGCTTGTTTCATAATGTTTGAACTTTTTGCTTGTTTTGACTTTTAGTTAGGGATGCTTGTTTCAAGAACAAGTACGAAGCTAAAGTTAACTTTGCAAACTTGTGTGAAAGATCCAGAATGACATCCATTCAAAATAGACAAAAGTTTGCAGCTCTAACTTCAGCTTCATCCTTGTTTCATTATGGACACACCATTATAGGACATGTACGATACGTTTATGAAACATTCTATGACTTGATATGTTCTGTTGTATCATGTATGTTAATAGTTTGTTATTGATGAATATTTTTTATGAATGTTGTTGTTAATGTTTGTTTAAAAGATGAGTTTATTGAATATTATATGGTTTGAGTGTTTTTCCAATTCCTTACCGAATATATAACTTTTTAGATTGCAATAGAAAATTATAGTATGATAGTTAAAGTTATATTACAAAACAAGTACACGTTAAATTCTTGACGAGAATTCTTCAATCTGTTATCTGCATGTTGTTCTTTAACCGTTAGAACTTTATTTAATGATTGTAGTTCTTCAACCTCCCCTCTCTCCACCTCTAGTTTTTTTTGCAAAGTAAATAATATTTTTCAAAATGAACTAGAGGTGAAGGCATGGTGGTTGAAGAACTAGGATAATTAAACAAAGATCTAACTGTTAAAGAGCAAAATGCGGATAAGGAGTTAAAGAACTGTTGTCAACAATTGAATGTGAACTTGTTCTAATAATATAACTTAATTTTGCATATTATAATATTTTAGTTCAGATTGAAAAGTTATATGTTTAGTGAGTATTGGCGAAATAAGCATTCCACATAATTTATAATAAACTCAGGTGTATATATCACAACAGTTGTTTAGCACAACCGTTGTTAAATATTATGCATTAAAGAATATCACAACAATTGTTTAAAGTGACCGTTGTGGTAGGTAGCATGCTACATAGATACAATCTCGGTCGCATGATTGTGATGGAAAGCATCATATATATAATCACATCTTACTTCAAACTAGTTAGAATAACGTGGTGGTATCTCTTTACCAACCATTGTGATAGGTATTTTTCGTGGTAGTGAGTATTTGGGTTATTGAGTTTATCTTTTCAAACTAATGTTTGATTCTAAACTTCTTCTTTTTTTGCACTTGCCACTTTATTAGGGTTTCACACTTTAGTGAATTATGTTTCTATAGACGACTTTGTGAAATTTTCTTTGCACTGACCTTGCATTTTTCTTATGCTTTTTCTTTGTGTGATGACACTCTTTTTTCGACACGGACAATTTTCAGCCTAGAACCCAAATGGTAGCAGGAGATAATTCTGCATTGTTGGTAGACCAAGAGGCATTGGATACCATTTTCATATTTGTGGTGAAGGTGGCTTAGATCATTCTTTTACTGAAGCGGGTCCCTCCATACATTGTGGGGTGCTTTCTCCAAAGAGGATACGAGGAGTTTGCAGGAAGTATGACTAACATGTCATTCTTCTCCAAGAATTCTTGTACACTTTTATAGATTTTATCAAGCAAGGATGGGGCCATTTGTCAAGAAGAGTTAGATGAACTAACGTACAAGACTCGTCAAGCGTCGACTGTCTTGGCCTTTGGTGCTTCCAGAAGGGGGATGTTTTCTTGCCCGAGCGTCTTCAGAAGGATATACAAGTTCTTCAAGAACATATCAAAATTCTTACTATCAAGTGATATCAGTACTTGGATGAGCTTATTAGGACGACCAATTTATTGAGGGAGATATGGACCGAAGTGTAGAATTTTTGACATCTTAACTTGTTGGCTGACAGGCTTCCACCTCTTATGCAAGATATAATGGCAAAAGATGAAAGTTTATTGTCTTCCCGGCTGGCTTTGTCCATAAAAGAGACCTCTTTTGCAGAAGTAAATTGGGATTTGGAATCTTCTAATAAGAGGGTAGGAGACTTGAAGTTTTCTCTGAAAGAGGCTCGAGAAGGTCGGAAGAGAGCTGGGAAAGTCTTAGAGAGATACACTTAAGTGTGTTGAAGACACATTCTTTATTTTGCAGATTTATTTCGAAAATTCTATTCAACAAATTAATTTATTTTATCCCATAATGCGCATTTCTCGAGAGCAAGCATGTCCCGGTCTGGATATGGTGGATAGGAAAACGGTTTTTATTGGGGAAGAGCCAGCCTCATAAAAATTTTTGATCTAAAAGGAGTTTTCCTGATGTAAAATTTGTTGTAAATTAATCCCATAATAGTTTCTCAATGGTATTGTCTCATTTTTTAATTTAACATTTCTTTTATATGTTATGATGTTGCTTTTATTTTCTTGAGTTCGTTTCTCTGGGAATTTGTTGATCTTCGAGGTTGTTCTCGGAAGTTTGTTAGATGTCATTGGGGACCGTGCCCAGCCAAAAGGTTGGTACCCTTTCTCTACCCTCAATTTTAACACTGGTTTGAGGTTGATGTAGTGGAGATTCACTTCTGCCCCTAGAGTAGCTAGCTACCGAGAGTGGGGAAGAAGGTCAGATTACCACTTTTTGGTTTGTTATTTTTATCCATGCAACTTTTGCCACATGGTTTTGATTACTTTGGTTGTACGCCTGCAACATTTGCAATAACACCCCTAATTTGTTTGTTGCTTGGGTTTTGATTGCTTTAGTCGTATGCTTGCGGCGTTTGCAACAACACCTTTGATTCTTAGATGTCCTTTACATTCATAAATAAGAGAATTCAGTAAAAAAAACATTATTCATTCATTTTGAAAATGAGAGTATTACATGAATATATGATAAATGAATATTTATTCAAGCGATGTGGTTGTTGCATATTCTCCTACAGTTATACTGATACGCTGCTACCCATACTTACTTGAAGCTTTCTCTTACACCTCCTAAGTACGAACCATTTTTGAGTACTTGTCGGGATCCATGGTATTCTTTTTTAGGTGGTTTTATTACTATCCACTATAGATGTTTGGTGAGAGAGGCTATGTTGATATCCATTGCCTTGTCTTTATCTTTTCCCATATGTTCGTGTTGCAAGGCTTTGTGTACTTATGTGCTCCAGGAAGATCGACACAAATTGTTACCGACTCATCGTGGACATCGTGATATTTTAATTTGAGGTGGACTGAGAGGCCACTGTGTATAACTTTATCGCAAAGGGTCTACCTATGGTACAGTTGTAGACATTATTGCGGGGAACTACTAGGAATTACAGGTCAACCGTTATGGATTCTTTCTTATCCCACGGTGATTATCATCTCATATACTCACATGGGAAAGTAATGGTGCCTTTGAAGGCTTGTAGGTTGTCTCCTTTATATTAACACAATTTTTCTATTTTTATTCCAAGTTTCTTAAATATTCATGTGTACATGATGTCACATGAGATTCCCCCATCAATGAGGATCGTGGATAAATCAAAATTGGTCATTGTTGTCATTATCACCAGGGAAAAATCTCATTTTGGATTTCGCATACCTTTATGTTATCCCGAAACCCGAGGGTTGGCCTTTATGACTTCCCATCATAGGCTATTCTTTCTTCATTGTGGATAACCATTAAATTTGCAATCTTCCTTTTCATAGTCCTCTTGAAGAGGTTTTTTGATCTAGGAAGATCCCCAGTAATGGAAGTAATGTATTTTCGTTTCCATTTCTAGTTTTTTCTTCTTCGTTGTTGTTGTCCTTGTTCCCCTTGGATCCACTTACGACCTCAATAGTCTTCTTTGGAAATCCTTCTCCAATCGATAAGACCCTTTCTTCTTTGGTGATCGTCACTTACTATATGGCATCTCTTTTGGTCTTAGTCACCTCTCTGAACTTTGTTACAGGAGTACTCGGGGAGCCGACCCTTTTCGAATCGGCTTCTCTATTGCATCATTTAGATGGAACCACTCATTAGTATCATGGCCTCTAAATTTATGGAAATGATAATACTTTGATTTGTCTGTTATAGAGGGTCCTGTTGAAAACAGGGATAAAGTATCGGGGTTTGTTATCGTCTCCACAGGGAATATATGATATTGTCGCCGTTCGACAGTTATTAAGTTATTAACTTATAGTAACAAGGGGGTTTTGGTTTTTCGTTACGGTAGCTTGCATAAAAAGAAGTAATAAATTGCGGTAAAAGTTTCGGTTTTACGATTTGAGAAATATTATCAAAGTTAGGGTTCGACGATCACTTTGCATGTATATGTTCAATCAAACAAAACTCATAAACTCCGTTAGATGATAAACACATTCACAATATCCTCCCAACGTGATTATTTCTAACACACATTGTGGGTTTTCCCATTTTGATCCATTGTTGATTTCTCACACAATCTATCAAAATGACAACTTTTAAGTTTTGACATTTTAGTGAACAAACACATTCAAAACTATCTCTAGCTCAAGAACATAGATGGATGAAAACCTAGGTAAAGAGTTGGAAAACACCTTTCAATAATAAACCAACACAAAGAGTTATCAATAAAACAAGGTTTTCACCATACATTCATCATCAAAGAGTTTACAAATAAAGATCAACACATTTACACACAAAGCTTATGATCATCTACATCTAACCTTGACAAAATGGAAGACTTAGCTACTCATTTTCATGGTAGCTTGCACAAGAAGTTTCAGGAGAAGGTTGATTAACATCCGAGTCGAAGAATCGAGTTTGGATGGGAATCCACCTTCTTTTTGGAAAATCTTGTTAAGAGATGAAGAATAGTGAGAAAGTGGGTTTCTAGGTCACAAAAATCACCTTGGAGCAAAATCAAAAGAAAGTAGTTGAAAAAAAGATATTTTACAAAAAGTAGCCCACGCTACTTATAGAAAACCTATTGTGTTGTCATGCTCGCTAGGCGAGCAGAATGGTTCGCCTAGCGAGCCCCAAAATACTACACCAGAAGAGCCTGTGTCAGAGGAATCACATCAGATGAATTTGCAGACGTTCGCTAGGCGAACAATCATTCGCTAGGCGAGTCCTTCACTACTTCACTCGCTCCAGCGAGTTTTGGTCTTTTTGATTCTAGAAGCACTCGCTACTTGCTCGCTGGATATTCGCCTAGCGAGCAGTTCGCTACCTCCCTCGCTCCAGCTAAAATTGATCTTTTTGATTCTGCCCAAGTCTGGGAGTGTTCACTGGCAGCTCGCTACGTGCTCGCCTAGCGAACACCTCGCTACCTTACTCTCCAGTGATTCTCCTAGCGAGCTTGCTTTTGCTTGCTCTTCTATCTTGATTCCTTTGTCATCTTTCTTGTGTCTTCAATTTCTACTCTTTCATGCCTAACCACTGCATAATAACACACAAATTAAAGGTACCAAGATCATTTCACATAATATTGCAAATTAACAAAAGCAAGGACGGTTTTGAAAACATTTTCGACAAAAAAGAATGAAAGATGCCCACATCTGATAGCTCAAATAAGCAAAATTGGGCATCTAACAGATCCCTAAATGTATATCGGCTACTAATCCTGGATTTTTTGGAGTAAGTGTTTGCACATTCTTGTTAAAGTTTATCCTTTGATGTGTTTAGAGTAGTGTATGCGGAAAATATGGACCAGTGTCCCCACTCCTCTTCATCTCTGCAAAGGTTATTACGCTTTTCTTAAGCCCAACCTCGTATATATTTTCTCACTTTTGGGGTATTCTCTTCATCTATGAGCTCTTCTTCGTAAATGATATAGGGATGAACCCTATTCAACAAGTTGCTTAAACCGCAGCCCTAGTTTTTCTATGAACATGCAGTATGATCTCAATCCCTTTTTGAAGATCCAAAACTTTAATCCATTGTCTGAACCTCATAACTCTACTTCTACCTTGGAGAATCTGTCAATGTACTCGTGCTTGGTTTATTTCTTATTTTGCATGATTCTGCTGAGTATGTCCATTGTAGAAGGTTGTCAATTTGGGGTTGTGAATATATTGCACAATTCCTTTCACTAGTCTATACTTCTGTTAGAGAGGGTTTTGAATCAAGTCATGATTCCTCCCTTGAGGGTTAATGCAAAGATTTTACATTTCACGACTCTCCGAGGGTGCTAATAATTCATGATGTTATTAGCATGCTCGACGTGCTCATTTGTATTCCCAATGTCATCGTAACTTTCCATCGTAAAGGTTCATCAAAGGATCGTGTTGGATGAAAATATGGACTATGAACGATCTAGAGGGGGTGAGTAGACCTCCCAAAATAAAACTTTCTATTGAAAAATGTTTTAATCAGAGTTTCAAAAATAAAATGTTTTGCAAGGAGAAAGCAAATTTTGCGTTAAAAAAAGAGATTATGCTTATATTGAGAGATTCAAAAATGTACTTAATGAGTTTACAATGTATCCAATTGAACTATTGAAGTTCACCAAATTACAAACTAATCGAATTATAAAATCGTTCAATTTCACAAGATGTGTTATCAAATGATCTTTAATTACGCACAAGACTCTACTATCACGCTTTTCATACTTAATCCATACTAAGATAAGGTAGAATTATCGATTCTACCAAAACCTACACCTTAAACAACAAATCGCTACCAATGGATAAACCTATCAACATGTGATTATAGAAAGCAATAACAACAACCTAATCATGTGATAAACTATGAAACTAACTGAGTGATATATATATATATATATATATATATATATATATATATATATATATATATATATATATATATAGAGAGAGAGAGAGAGAGAGAGAGAGAGAGGTGTACACCATGATTTATAGTGGTTTGGCACGTGTCGTTTTATGCATAATTCACTCTCTAATGATTACCCATTGAAAATTTGTTGATTTTCCCCTATGATTTGCAATAATATTACAAGAGTTAGTGCAACTACTATTCCATAAATAATATGTTGAAAATAAAATTTCCTCTATTCGAGATCACTTCCCAAATCTTCCAGCCCCAACAATCTGCTCTTAAGTCTCCATCTGCGGAAATTTCCACACAATTCCGATGGTATCTTCAGTGTTGGTCTGTTTGACAACCAAAAGAATTCCTACTCTGTCTATAGACTTACACACACTACTACCAAGGTCAACCTGAAGAGAAGAATCTTCTTCTTTTCCACTGGAATTGTCACAACCAATCACAACACCACAATCTTGCATGCCTCTGAAGTCCTAAACAAATATTAAAAGAATAGTTAAATCCAAAAAGAATCTCCTCAATCAATCATGAATCTATCAAGATGATATTCGGATCCATGCAACAATGGAAAAATAATGAAGTAGAATATGAAAGAAATCATTTGCAAGTTATTCAAGAAAGAATCAAAACACTTTGAAAATGAGAGAAAAAGTGGTTTGTGTGTTTTTAAATCATCAATTAAAGAATGTGTTTTCTAACATTATGAAAGGTTGAGAGATGAAAAAGATTTATAAGTGATAGAGATGAAACACAAAAATTAGTGAAAAGGTCATGTTTGATTCGAGTCAATAGCATTTGGTGATTTGAGTCAAGTTAGTAAAGTAATGAGAATTAAGTTCAACATTTAAAAGGAAACCCATTCAGATGTGATTCAACTCAAGAATGAGTATGGTTCGAATCGCACGGGGCTATGATTTGAGTCATAACTTTGTCATGATTCGTCTCAAACTTGGAAGTGGATGAAGGAGGGTTTGTGATTCGACTCACACGCTCAAGTCAGTTACTGAGCGAAAAGTAGTATAAGGGTGGGATTAAATTGAATACCTGAAATAGCGGGATCTGATCTTCATATAGTATGGGTTGTTAGAACTGCATGCGTGAGATTCGACGCCTTGTATGAATGATTGTTTGATTAAATATCAAGAAAGAGAGATGTAATGAAGGCTGTGATCATGTGTCCTTGGTAGAGATAAAGGTTCAATTGTTCGATGTGAATTCCCTTTCAACACTTGTTATTAGACCATATTTATGGGTCTTGTGAATGACCCATAACAGTTTGTAAAATTATCTTATATTAAAGATTGAATGAATGAATGGTAGCTAGCTAGTTTCTATGTATGAATCATTGTAAGTAGACTTTTAGTTGGTGAACTGAAGAGCGTTGGAGAAGTATTAATAAAAAAGTCGAGAATTCATATATTGAAAACAAACATTTGAGTACTTAAAAAAGCATAATTAGTTTGTCAATATATGTTTTAAATCAATGTTCGCAACAAAACTCTAGAATACAACAACATAGTATTTCATATTCATGCGGTATGTTGAGTATTATTAAGAAGATTTGTATATAAAATAGTCACACATCAACTATAGCATGTAATTAGTTGTAATCACTCTATATATAATATAGTCTCTGTAGTTATTTTTAAACACATAGTTTATTCAAACGTCTATCACTCTCTTATACTTCAATATGGTATCTAGAGCTTGTTGAAATTCAGTTGTTCTCCATTCTTTACACGGTTGACCCTCTGTCTTCCGAAGAGAAATTTTTTTAAGTGACTCATTTCTATCACCACCATACCACTGATGTTGCCATTGCCACCACTGATTCCAACAACTTTATGGCACACCACTCTTGTAGATAGAAGTGTATGCCCCGATCTAACACGTGCCTAGAAAATTGTTGTCAATCAGCATCACACACACCGATAACGCTCCTGTGCATGGGCCTCACGCGCCTTCGTCCCTGCTACGTGTGTAACTGCATCCGACCACCGTCCCTGCTGCTATTTTCACCGCCTAACTCAGTTATTCGTCTAGAATCAAGATCTGCACTCGGTTTGTATTTCTGATCTACGAAAATATGATTTACTACTCAAACAACCCCTTTTTCACTGTTCATCGTTGTTCTCCACCATTTGGCGACCTTGTTTGCATGCTTTTCAGCCACCTACTCTCATGTAAAATCACTACACCTCCAATTTCTTCACTTTTGCCAAAGAAATTACTATTTCAATCGCAGATTACAATGAGTTCTTTCACTTCAAAGTAACTCATCAACCATCATCGTCTGCCATTGTTGCTCAGTTTGGTAATATTGTAGCATTTGTCTCTACATCCGCCTCCCTTGGTCCTTGGATCTTTTACTATGGTGCGTCTGATCATATAACCAGTAATAAATTTATTTTATCAAACTTGTCTTATTCTGTTTTTTTTTTCCTTCTTTTGTTGTGGAGAATGGCTCTAAAATTAAAGTTCAAGGTCTTGGTCAAGCACACCCACTTCCAAACTTGTCTTTAGATTATTTGCTTTATATTCTTGGTTGTCCTTTCAATCTAATATATGGTAAAAAAAACTCACTCGTACTCTTGATTGTTCAATTATATTTATTGATAATTCGGTTTACGCTCAGTATTGACGTATAGGACGGACAATTGGAACAAGGAGTAAGCCTGGAGGATTATATCATCTATCACTTCTGATGGCATGTGCTTTATTACTTCTCAAAGCCTTACACGTCAACATTTGGGTCACCCTAACCTTAATAAAATGTGTCTTTTAGTTCCTAATTTTTCTAATCTTTTTTCATTTGAGTGGCAGTCATGTCAATTAGGCAAACATACTCGTCACACCTATTGTCAATGAGTAAATAAAAGTATTGTTCACCTTTTAATTTAGTTCATTTGGTTATCCGGGATCCTAGTCGTGTCAAGTCAACTTTAGAATATTATTACTTTGTAACCTTCATGGATGATTTTTTACGACGTACTTGGTTATTTTTTATGAAAAACTATTCAGATGTCTTCCGTATATTCCAAGAATTTTATGCCGAAATTAAAATCTTTCATTAAATTTTTATACACTGATAATGCTCGTGAATATGTCATCCCAGTTTAAATCATTTTTAACACCACAGGAAATTATTCATCAATCATCATATGCTCACACACCACAACAAAATGGTGTTGTTGAATAGACGAATCATCATTTAGTTGTAACTGCACGAACTCTTTTATTTCACCAAAATGTCTCTTCTCGTTTTTGGGATCATACTCTTCTCAGAACCTGTCACCTTATCAATTGAATGCCTTCATCGGTCCTTCAAGATCAAATTCCATACTCTATTTTGAATCCACAATATGATCTCTACCCCCATTCCTCTCCGTGTATTTGGTTGCATATGCTTTGTTCATGACCTCAGTCCAAGTAAAGACAAACTTTCTGCCAAAGCTCTCAAATGTATCTTTCTAGGCTACTCACGTCTACAAAAAAGATATTATTGTTTTTGTCCCCTGATTTAATGATACATTGTTTTCTCTGATGTTACATTATTTGAAAGTTCCTCATTCTTCTTTGCCTTTGTATCACCCAATGAGAATGGTACTTCATATGTTCGAGATATCCCTTCAGTCATTTCCACACCCATTAAACCTCCATTATAAGTGTACAACAAACGGAACCTCGTCCATCAGAGGTTAGAAATGATATTGATCCACCAGCATCATCTCCTGCTCCAACTGCTCCTCCAGTTACGTCACGTGAACTTGACCTTCGAATAACATTATGAAAAGGTATTCAATCTTATTGTCCAGTTATGTCTCTTTTGTGTCTTCTTTGAATTCTGTATTTATTCCTAAGTATGACTTATAAAGAGTATCGAGTACATAGGAGGATAGCGAGCAGAGTGGGTGGAGCTAGCTTCGCCCCTATCTTTGCAGTTTGGCCCAACTATTTGTTGTTATCTGGCCTATAATATTGATATAAGGACTTGTAACAATGTCAATAATAGAGAAACTGCAGCTACTCTGTAGTCATAGAAATGAATGCACATTTGCCTAAACTATGTAACCAACCATCAAGTGTTGCATTCTCTAGCGCATTATAGATTCTTTTTTCATCTTGTTACTAGTTGTTGTGATATCAGTTTGTCATTAGTGTGTTAGCCATATTTAACAAGGATTCTCTATAACTTTACCATGCTACAGTTTTAATTAAAAGAATAAACATGCAAGCAACAATTAAAAATTGCACTTGCACCATCATGAACTTTGCTAGATTTTTATTTTGTTAATTATTGTATTGTATTTTGATACCTCATATCAGAATTATTCGCTCTACTTTCTGGTATAGATTTTTCTGCCAAAACTAAATATATTCAACGATTTGGTGAATAAAGATCCTTTAAAAAAGATAGATGAAAATTCTGAGTTGCATATTTTCTCATCACTGTTGTCATAAACTTTGTCGTTTTCTATTTATTTGCATGCTTCATATACATTGTTATTACCAACCAAACTCTGCAGCATCATTAATAATTCTCAAGCATTAAGCAATCTCCACCTGCTCCCAATCGATCTATGTTGTCTTCATTGCAGGGTTAATGTTATACTATAATCACCTTTTTCATTCAAAATTCTTAGACGCCAACACCGTGTTTCCTCCTCAGTCACATTTCATAAAGCAAACTTTTTGGTGGCCATTCAGAGTCAAAGACAATGTAACATTATTTAAACAAAGAACAGAGATTCTCACGCCATGTAGGGGTGTTATAGTTGTGTGGTAGGAAAGAAAGAGACAAAACGAAAGCTAGGTAGGATATAGATCATGCGATGAATTTACCATTTCAATATTGTATCAAAATTTAGACTAATTTTACAGCCGTTATAAAACTTATGTCTATGCAATGCAATGGCAAGTTGACAAACCCACTTTATGAGTGTCATGTTGGCAAATCCACTCTAAGAACTCCCATTGGAGTTGGTCTTATACATTCAATAATTCTTTGTAAAATACGAATTAAACTAATCCAACAATTGAATCCTCTTATATTATGTCTACTGCGCAATAAGATACCGTATTGTTGTATCCAAAAAAAACTTCATGATTAATAGTCGGCTTATACAATTTTGGATATTACGTGAAACGTTTTAAAAAGGTGTAGTCTAAAATGCAATTCAATTAGTAACTTTTTTAATGACATAAATCAATTTTCTGTTGGAATTAATCCAATTTTAGAGAATTCTAAATTAATTTTAATTAATAAGATTCAATTAATCGGTCGAATTATTCTCTTGTTTTTCGCTCTTCATTTGAGTAAATCAATCACATATTGATTGCAAGAACAATTTTGTGTAGCAATTGTTAATGAAAGAAGAAAGAAAATTTGAATTTTGAAAAAAAGGAAATTTAGGGTTTGAACCAAATATGAAAGAAGAGAATTTCTGCGAATTTCTGCAGAGTTTCTCTTTGCTATTCAAAGTTAAATATTATTTTTTGCAACTGCAAATATTGTTATATAATAATAGGGTTACTCCCTATTTATAGATTTTGGATATGTTTGCTCCCTAAGCAAAGGCAAAAAATACAAAGCTCAAAATACCTAATCCTGCTAACACTACAAAATTAGGCTCAAGTCGAAATTCAGGTCGAGGATCACTCCTTCGACACTTCGACAACTACACTACTCAGACATACTAGATTATTTTGACACTGCCTTATTTTTGTCGAGCAACCTGCTTTGACACAAGAAATTGCATTCTCAACGCACCACTTAATTTATTGTGTCTATGCTATCTATATTTATCATAGACTTTAACTTCGTGAACACTTCGACTTGCACTCCTTTCGTCATGATATCTGCAATCTGATTCTCAGTTCTGCAGTGTTTCAAGTTCATCTTCCCTTCTGCTACCTATTCTCGAAGATAGTGGAACCTCATTTCGATGTGCTTACTTCATCCATGTGCTATCAGATTCTTCACCAAATTGATAACAGACATGTTGTCGATCTTCATGGTAATTGTTCCATGATCCTTCGTTGTAATCTCGTCGACCAGGTTTACCATCCACGTTGCTTATCATGCACAGAGAGAAGCAGTATGTACTCTGCTTCACATGATGATAGTGTCACTACTGGTTCCTTTCTGGAACACCAAGCAACCGGTACACCACCTAGCATAAACACATAACCAACTATGGATTTTCGATCCTCAGCATCATTGCACCAGCTTGAGTTGGTGTAACCCACTAGCTTGCATTTTTTTCTTCATCAATCGCAGGAAACAAAATTTCATAGTCGAGAGTTCTTTTCATATACCTCAGTATCATTTTCGTTGCTGCTAGGTGAGATACCTTTGACTTCTGCAGGAATCTACTCACCATACCTACATTGTATGCTAGATCAGACCTTGTGTGACAAAGGTATATTAATGACCCAATAAGTCTTCTGTACTAAATTAGGTCGACATCATCTTCATTTGTGTCTTTCGATAGTTGTACTTTGGGTTCACTTGAAGTCAAAGTTGTGTTGCAATCTTGCATATCAAATCTCTTGAGTATTTCTCCTGTATATCTTCTTTGATGCATCATCAAACCTCTACTACTCTTATAGAATTCGACATCAAGGAAGTATGAGAGATTTTTCAAGTCTGACATTTCAAACTCCTCATTTAGGTCATGTTTGAAATCTTCGATCTCCTTCTTGCAACTTCCTGTTATCAACAGGTCATCGATATAGAGACATGGTGGTCGGTAAAATAGTAAGTGTACTATTTTTCCAATGTAGTAATAAAAGGGAAATTCCCCCGAATATCCATCTCGAGGACTGCGTAGGAAATACAAGTTCTCTAGTACTTCAGTTGAACAAAAGCACTTGGGGTTTTGAGATTGTTTGGTTTCATTATAAAAATATTTGCAAGTAAAAGAGGAAAATTGACTAAGTGGTTTTAAAATATATGAGTAACATGCTAGGGGAAGTGTGTGATCCAACTCAGTAACAACTTTGAATTAACACTGCAACAACTTATTGTAACTAACTAATTACCGATTCTTTAGATTGTTTACTCCTAAGTTCTTAGTGAGAAAACATTTAATCATCCACCTTAATTCCTATGCCCATAGAGAATTATAAATGAAATTAAGAAATAAATTATCAAGAATATTTTGGTTCCTATATGGTATCCCTAGTCCTAGGTGATATTTACTACAGAATGATTAAAAGCAAAGCATTAATAACGGCGGTCCAGCCTAATCGTTAATCTAAAATCAAACCATGTTGGTCCGACAGGGCAAGCATTAAGAATAGCTAGAGATCAAATCAGTTATGAAAACAAAGGAAATGTTATTGCAATACTAATATCAGAGTCATTACAGATCCAAATCAGGGATACCCCCTAGCACGGGGGGTTTAGCTACTCATAGTATTCGAAAAAAATACAAAGTAAAATCTAGACATTACAAGATAATAGGTTTCTTTGATTATATTTGCTTCTGCTCATAAAAACCTTCAGTTCCCTAATCACCTTGATCTCTCTAATCTTGATCGTGTAATTCTTCTCTGGCCAAAAGTCTCTTTTTCCTTCTCAAAACATGTCTTAAATACTCTCAGGTCCAACACAGCAATAGGAAAATACCCAAAAGACCAATAGGAATCACAAAGGTCATAAAATCAAGAAAATTAGAAGATGAAGCGCTTCAGCCAACACGGGTCGTGTCAGCTGACACAGGAGGTCGTGTTGGCCCCCTGGTTGCCTGATAACAAAAATGTCTGCTCCAGACTTGCTGACACGGGTTGTGTCAGGTGACACGGGCACCCGTGTCAATCCACTGTCTAACACTCAGTTTTCTTTCTCTTGGTACCCTCCTGACACGGGCCGTGTCAGGTGACACGGGTGGCCATGTCAGGCCACTATTTCCCTTTAAAATTATTCTGAGTTCCTGCTGTTTTTCTCGGCTTTTGCCCTGGTTCTTCTTAATTGCTTACCTGAACCTAAAAACAATGGAAATACCAAACCAACGCATAAAATCCGATAAAAGAAAATAAAATGCAACTAAACACATAAGACAAGTAACTAAAACTCATGGTAAAATAACGTATAAAAACCACTGATCAAACTCCCTCAAACTTAAACTGTTGCTTGACCTCAAGCAACAAGCTTGGATAAACATTTTTCAGATTAAACGGTACACATCAAATAAAATATTTGTGAAGGTAAGGTGTGTCGATACTCATACGCGAGTCTTTGTTTCGATCGGCTAAAACTAGTTCTCTTGGTAATCGTTCGTTAACAAAGATATTACACAAACACATACACGGTAAAACCGCAGACCTAAATCCCCCTTTCGGTCACCTCTCCAACTATGCTTTGGACTTAAGTATTTTCTTCGATCTTCTACCCCATTCATTCGGATAATCAGATTAAGACACTTTTGATCCCTTTTCCTCACATGTATAAGATTTGATCGAGACTTTTTCGAGGCACCTTTATTCTTTTTTTCCCACACATTGGTGTTTATTAGTCCACATTGGGACGACTATAGAGATTTAACCGCCGTTAGGCTAAGTAACCGGGTGAGGGTTACCCAACTTAGAAGGACCAGTTGTCTTTACCGTCATTATTCATCTTTTTTTTGGTGTCATAAGTCATTCTCTCAATCAACTTCATACATGCAATTCTCTTTAATCATGTCGGACTATCACTATGAACTAGTCAGGGAATACTTCTCAAACCTAAGTACTATGGAACAAATCTACACGTTGGACTCGTTACCTTACTTCGGGGAATATAGGGTGTTCAGGTTATACCTCAATCTCCAAACTTTCCCAAATTCCCTAGTTTTAACTCCTCTTCCCTCAAACTCTATATATTTTCCTGACTACCTCACACATTACAGTATTCATAAGAAAATTTTTTACAGTCTTCATTCGGGGAGAGTTCAAAGTGATTTTTAGACAAAAGCACACAAACACAATTAAAAGTACTTAAAACGAAAACTTAAAACAGTAAATCCTCCCCCAAACTTGAACTAAAAATTGGCCTCAATGTTTTAGAATAAGAGAGGAAGAGACGTAACTCACAGAGATCCTTACAGAGGAGTCGGCGGGTAATGCAACACCCATTTGCTACTTCCTAGTTTGCACCTGCAAGGTCTCGTTTATATCTGCAAACAAAATAAAATAACAACAAAAAGAAACGCATCAATCATTAAAATCATGGGTTGCCTCTCACGCAGCTCTTCGTTAAAAGTCGCATGGCTCGACGGTTAACTCCCCATTGTTATGGGGGATATTTCAGCTTCCATATTTTCTTACTTGACCTTTGCGCAACAGAGGGTCGGTCAGGTTTAGAGATAAGAGCAAATTTGTGTATCCACTCACATCCAACTTTTCTATTTTTGACTCCTCGAATGAATTTTGGAGTCTCGCTATGTACCTTAGACGCCTGAGATATTGCAACCTGATAAATTACACCAAAGACTTTTTCCAAAAGTGGTTTTGAACTTGTACCTTTTCCCACTGTTTTGATCATTCCAACTGAAGGTTGATTATATTCCTCTTTACCTCGTTTCCTGATGTCCAACACTTATAAAGTCATTTCCTCATCAAAAGGTTTCATGGTTAGAGTACATGTTTCAATATCAACATTGCACCGACTTGTAAGCAATAATGGTCGGCCAATTATGATGGGAGTCTCTTCATCTTCTGGAATATCCATAATCTCAAAATCAACTGGGAAGGTAAAGTTATCAATCGTCACCAATACATCATCTGCTAGCCCATATGACTTTTTATTCGTGAGGTCAGCAAACTTCAAGTTTGTTCCCGTATTGCTCACTTTTCCAATACCTAGCTTTTTGAAAATAGATAAAGGCATGAGACTTACACTAGAACCTGAATCAATAAGGACTTTCTTGAAATTTCTATCTTTTATAGTACAAGGGATTGCTACGAGTCCAGGATCTTTCCGCTTGATAGGGATTCTCCTTCCTTGTGATATTTCACTACACTGCTTGAAATTCTGGAAAGCACACGATGGATGTTATTACCAAAGTTATAACATCCACTGTGACATTGACTACTGTACTATCTAATTAAACTGTAAGTAAAAGCAGTAAATAACACAGCAATTATTCACCCAGTTCAGTATCAACAACACCTACATCTGGGGGCTACCAAGCCAGGGAGGAAATTCACTATTAGTAAAATTAATTCAGAGTCAAACAACTGAGTTTGCACTCCTCACTTAAAACCTACCCAATGACACTTCAACCTAGAGACACTCTAGACCTGAGTATTCCCACTCACTCCCCCTCAATCACACCACAGTGATATCCAATTACAACTATAGAATAAAGATGAAGAAACACTTCATACACACCTTGATCTTGCTTCAAAGCTTTGATCAAGGGACACACACACTCTTGCTTAAAAGCTTTGAGTGAGACACAACTTAGAATTTACCTAACCAATGCAGCAAACAGTTGCTTGGTAAACAAGTATTCCTAAGACTCAATTCACACGTGAGGAACACACTTTCTTCACTCACAATACTCACGTGAAGAACAACCTTCTTCACTCACAAGGACTCTGTAATTTGCACTCTCTGATCTTTTGTCAAGAGCTTGATTTCTAGGATTGCACCTTCTGATATTTATAGAGCAGTCAGTCCTTTGGGCCTTGGTGCACATTGTTAGGTTTAATCATAACAAACCCTACTCTTCAATTCTCTACACGCTTGCCATTTAACTCAAGAGCGTTTGTTTCGCTTTAGGGTTTCTCAAATGTCTCCTGTCTTTCAGCTTGAGCTCCTGATTTGTTTCCTGATTTCTAGATACCAGAAAAACTAACCTGCCCGCTGGATGTCATACGGTTAGTGTCATGACATTCTGTATGGCATTCATCTTAACTTATAGTTAACTTACCCTGCACACACATCATTAAGTATGTCTTAACATTTAGTATGACATACATACAAACTCTAAAGTTTTGCCACAAAATGCAGCCAATCAAAAGCACTTACAAACTCCCCATTTGGCAAATTTTTGGCTAAAACACCCTATTTAACAAATCAGAGTTTACACACAGCAGAAGACTTATCATGTTCCCTGTCATGCAGGGAAGTTACTAGCTCAAACCACTCTCAGAGTCCTCACAGTTAGCTCTCACCTTGTTAACCATCTGTTAGTTACCACTATAGATGTCACACTTTGCTGAGTAACACACTGGGTTACTCCCCCTCAACTGATGCACCTTCACAGCTGAGCACTTAACCTACACACTTTGCAGTCAAACAAATACATTCAGTCTGCTCTGGATGTTATGACATTCAGGATGACATCCTGAAGCACACACATTTGTGCTACTCCCCCTGAAGAGATGCACAACACACTCTGCTACTATCCTGCAGACACACACAACTTCTAAACACCTTCTAGGATCCCACAAGGTTAGCAAACATTCCTATACACCATAGGAATTCACATATAAATTGCATCAGCATATTACTAACAGCACAAGGCAGTTGTTATCACACAAATCCTCAGCAGCACCTGTGGTCACACCTTCAAGCATGATTATACCATGTACATACAATAGCATATATGCTAGCCCACCATGTTGTGCACACCATCTGTTCTTCCACCTGTTGCTATTATCACTTTATCTTTCTTTCCCCCTTTTTATCCACAAATTAGGATCTAACTAAAGACTTAGCACAGATCAAAAATTATAACATTACAACACACATCTCATAAATAGCATCAATTGTTTACAACAGAAACCTAAACAACTGCACATGGAAGACTTTCAGTCATCAACAAATTTTTCACACCTCATCAGCTCAACAATCATCAACCTGAGCCCCTCATCAGTAGTTTAGCATTGCATTATTCTTCCTCCTCAGAGGCAGAACTGATGTCATAGGCATTGGCTGGGACACTCTTACTGCTGTCATTAGACTCTTCTTCTGACATAGCTTCATTTTCAGCATCTTTTTCAAGTCTTTGGATAAGTGCTTCTAGCTTTATCTTTTACGCAGTTGCTGAGCTGATTGATTCTCCTAGCTCCCTGCATGTATCCCTTAATTTTGCAATCACCATTCTTTTGGAGGTCTTCCTTTTATCAACAGATGTAAACACCATGTCTGGGACATGCCTTCCTTCAAAAAATTTGAAGTGAAGTGACATCTCAGCCTCCCTCTTGAGGGCAGTGTCGCTAGAATTCAAAATCCCCAGATATTGGTTTAGAATGACTTCACAGATAAGAGATGGAAAGGCTATTGGTAGTTTGATAGCATTGATGGTAGAGTGCTTTATAACTTGATCAAAAATGTAATGGCCAAAGTCAAAGCTCACTTTGGTGCCTATGGCATGAATGATCTTGCCAAGGCCAACATCAATTGTGGAGGTATGGTTAGTAGGTACCCAGTTGGTAGCTCCAATCTTATGCAGGATTGCATATTTGACACTCAGTTGTGTTGTAGACAACTTTTCTTTGGAAGGCCAAGTAGTGACTTGGTTTGTAGTAATGATTTTGCACACTTGGTCGTCTGTGGCAATCAGCTCCTTTTCTCCACCATTTGTTCTTCCTAAGTACTTGTTGATGACAGAGGGTGAAACTTGCACACATTTTCCTCTGACATAGACTTTCATGAAGTCCTTGCTGTCTCTTTTCAATATTGATTCAGGGATGTTAATAATGAACTCCTTTATTAACCCTTCATAGCACTTTGAAAAGCCAGTAACAGTCTTGATCAGACCAGCCTTGTGTATCAGATTCATTACTTCCTTGATCTCTAAAGCATCTTTCCCCAATTCTCTTTCAAGGGCTATTCTCATTTGGTATACATATCTCCATTTTGTCACACTGTGAATGGAATGGAATGATACATTATCTAGAGGAGCAGCTGACATGGGTTTGAGAGGTCTCTTACCCACTGATTTCTTGTTATTGAAGATGTTAGGGACATATCTTAAAACATCTGACTCAGAGTCGCTCTCAGTAACTTTCCTCTTCTTGGATGAAGATGATGTCTTGCCTCATGATTTAGAGGGACCCTCAGGAGTTCTTGTTTTGTGTTCTTTTGAGGGTTCTTTGTTAAGACCAATTTTTCCTTTCCTGGTTGCTAATTTTCCGACTATACCAGGAACTGCATTCTTGATGAGTTCATCATTTGATGGCCCATC
This sequence comes from Lathyrus sativus, assembly GCA_963859935.3. Taxonomy (NCBI): domain Eukaryota; kingdom Viridiplantae; phylum Streptophyta; class Magnoliopsida; order Fabales; family Fabaceae; genus Lathyrus; species Lathyrus sativus. The sequence continues at coordinate 553,671,542 of OZ012736.1, read as the reverse complement.
TTCAACATTTACCTCATTGTTTGGAGCTTCATTCATTTCTTCCTCATGATTGGTGCTCTTGGTTTCAACATTTTGGCCATCATCCTGACCTTCTTCCTGTACCATATAGCTAGCAAGATTTTCTAGTTTTTCAGTGTTAGGGTTAGTCTTCCTGATCCCAGCGAAAAAAACAGAGTTGTTCTCCTGAATGTCATTGGTTATTGAAGATGGATCAACTCTAACCAGAGGAATAGAGATTCCATGTACATTACGACCTTCATGAAGGATTTTTTAGACCAGTTCATCGACAGACCTGTCATTGCAGTGGTTCATGAAAGGTTCAGGATTCTTCCCTTCTTTGTCTGCATGTGAAGGAGCTGATGTTTGGGCTTCACTACTTCTCCCAAAGACCATACTGAGTGGAATGACATCCATGATATCCTTCAGTAAGATGTTCTTGTGTTGAGCAGATTCATGCTTGATAGGGATGGGAGATTGTTGTTGAGACATAGTTGGTGATTTTGGTTGTAGAAGGGGTTTGTTGTGGAGTTCGAGTGAGGTATGCATGGATACGAACTGGTATGGGCAATCACCGAGGTACTCTGAAGGACTAGAGGAATTGGCTTGCATTAATTGAGGGAACTTAATATTTTGACCAATCAGAATGTGATTGAATATCAAAATACGATTCCCTATTAATTGCTATAATTTCGTATTATACTGCCTTTTCAAGTTGCTTCTCTTATTTTCACTCAGTATCGTCCCGAGATTCCTTGAGACACTAGTGGCCCTTTGTGTGTCAAAGTCCCTAGGCTCCATACTATCTCCTCCTGAGTGAAGTTGGCCATCACTATACACTGTTATATTACTCAAAATTGAGGTCTTAGTGAGGTTACTCTGAATGTTACAGTATAGTGTCATAACATTCTGAGTGACATTGTTCTCTTGATGCTGACTGCTTTTCATGGACTCCCTCAAGTTCCAATATAGCAAGTTTATACCTTTTTGATGTGCCTTCTTTAGACATGCTATCTTAGCTTGCCTGTCAACCTCATATTTACCGTAGCCTGATCTCCCATCTAGAGACACCTTTGGGGTTCCTCTTACTGATTCCTTGGTTATGGTCTTCTTTATCCTTTTTGGATGTCTCCCTTTTTCTAACCATATTTGCTCCTTCTTTTCATCATTGATTAATCCAGTGAGGTTACTTCTAGGCTCCCATAAGTAGCAATTATTCTTTGCTCTGGATCCCCTCATGACTTTTTTACCTTCTTCATTGATGACAGCACATTCATCTCCAGTGAATTCTACACTGAAGCCTTGATCACAGAGTTGACTGATACTGATGAGATTAACAGTTAGTCCTTTAACCAACAAGACATCATTCAGTCTTGGACCCCTAGGGCAATCTAGTTTTCCAGCACCTTTGATTTCTTCTCTAGCTCCATCACCAAATGTTACATGACTTGAGGAATGAGGTTTTATGTTCACTAAAATATTCTCTATTCCAGTCATTTGTCTAGAACAACCACTGTCAAAGTACTAATCTTCCTTAGTTGTCATCTTTAGAGAAGCTTGAGCTACTAAAGTCATATTCTTGACAACCCATTGTCTTTGCTTGTTAGGAACATCTTTCTTGGGTTTTGCTTGATACTGCCTTTTGACATGAGCACTCTGTTTAGATTTCCTTTGATGAGGACGACTAGGAAATCCATGCAGCCAGAAACACACAGATTTGATATGTCCAAGTTTTCCACAGTGGTAACATCTATAACCTTGGAATGGTCTTTTGACTTGGTTCCAGTTTCTGTGTGGTGGATGTTGTTACATTGGTCGTGACATCCTTTTTAACCTCTGAATCTTAGGTTGTAATCTCTTGAGTTTCACAACAGGATTTTGTCTATCAAATCCAGTCCAGACTTATTTCCTGAATTATGACCACTCTGCATAATCTCTTCTAGGGTGTCAGTTCCAGGATTAAGCATTCTTATGGATTTTGACATTTGATCAAGATTATATTTCAACAAGTTGGCTTCACTTTTGAGAGATTCTATTGTTGCAAGATGTTCCACCTTCTTAGCTTCTAAATCTCTTATGAGTTTCTTTTGTTGCTCTTCTTGTTGATATAATTCAGTACTTCTGATGTGTAGCTTTTTATATGAATCTGCTAGTTAATCATAAGTTAATTCATCTTCACTTGAATCACCATCAGATATACATACATTGTTTAAAACAGTGACATGTTCGGAAGACTCTCCTTCTGATCCACTTTCTGAATCTTCATCAGACCATGTGACCGTTAGGCCTTTTCCCTTCTTTTTGAGTTATGTGGGACATTCCTTTCTAATGTGCCCATAAATTCACACTCATGGCATTGAACTCCTTTGCCTTGGTTAGGATTCTCCTCATAGTTACTCTTTCTGCTGCTTACAAAAGAGGTGTTCTTGGCATAGGGATTTGACTTATGATCTATTCTTTTGATCAGTTTATTGAATTGTCTTCCAAGCAAGGCTATTGCTTCTGACAGATTCTCCTCTTTTTCACCACCCTCTTCTTCTGAATTCTCAGCAGTTTTTGAGATAAGAGCTATGCTTTTTCTCTTTTTCTCTACAATTTGATCACACATGCCCATCTCAAATGTTTGGAGAGAACCAATAAGTTCATCTACCTTCATGTTGCATATGGCTTGAGCTTCTTCAATGGTTGTGACCTTCATGGAAAACCTCTTAGGTAAGGACCTGAGAATCTTCCTTACAAGCTTCTCTTCAGCCATCTTTTCTCCCAAGGCTCCTGAGGTGTTTTCTAGTTCAAGAACATTCATGTAAAAGTCATGAATAGTCTCATCTTCCTTCATTCTCAGACCTTCAAATTTGGTGGTCAGCATTTGAAGTCTTGACATTTTGACCTTGTAAGTTCCCTCATGAGTAGTTTTGAGAGTGTCCCAAACATCCTTTGCTAGTTCACAGTGGTGTACCAGTCTGAAGATGTTTTTGTCTATACCATTGAAGAGTGCATTCAATGCTTTAGAGTTCCCAAGAGCTAAGGTTGCTTTCTCTTTGTCCCATCCCTCTTCAGGAATTAACACATCTACTCCATCCTTGTCAATCTTCACAGGATGTTTCCAGCCAAAGTGTGCAGCTCTCCAAGCCTTGCTGTCTAAGGATTTTAAGAATGTAATCATCCTAGGTTTCCAATAATCATAATTAGAACTCCAGAATTGGAGGTCTATTAGTGAATCCAATATCTTTATCCATAGTACCAGAATTTATTTCCCTAGATCTCACGCAGAATAAACAGGCAGGGTGCCTGCTCTGATACTTATTGAAATTCTGGCAAGCACACGATGGATGTTATTACCAAAGTTATAACATTCACTGTGACATTGACTACTATACTAACTAATTAAAATGTAAGTAAAAGCAGTAAATAACATAGCAATTGTTCACCCAGTTCAGTGTCAACAACACCTACATCTGGGGGCTATCAAGCCAGGGAGGAAATTCACTATCAGTAGAATTAATTCAGAGTCAAACAACTCAGTTTGCACTCCTCACTTAAAACCTACCCAATGACACTTCAACCTAGAGACACTCTAGACCTGAGTATTCCCACTCACTCCCCCTCAATCACACCACAGTGATATCCAATTACAGTTACCGAATAAAGATGAAGAAACACTTCATACACACCTTGATCTTGCTTCAAAGCTTTGATCAATGGACACACACACTCTTGCTTAAAAGCTTTGAGTGAGACACAGCTTAGAATCTACCTAACCAATGCAGCAGACAGTTGCTTGGTAAATAAGTATTCCTAAGACTCAAATCACACGTGAAGAACACACTTTCTTCACTCATAATACTCACGTGAAGAACAACCTTCTTCACTCACAAGGACTCTGTAATTTGCACTCTCAGATCTTCTGTCAAGAACTTGATTTATAGGATTGCTCCGTCTGATATTTATAGAGCAGTCAGTCCTTTGGGCCTTGGTGCACATTGTTAGGTTTAATCATAACAAACCCTACTCTTCAATTCTCTGCATGCTTGCCATTTAATTCAGGAGCATTTGTTTCGCTTTAGGGCTTCTCAAATGTCTCATGTCTTTCAGCTTGAGCTCCTAATTTGTTTCCTGAGTTCTAGATACCAGAAAAACTAACCTGCCCGCTAGATGTCATACGGTCAGTGTCATGACATTTTGTATGACATTCAGCTTGACTTATAGTTAACTTACCCTGCACACACATCATTAAGTATGTCTTAACATTCAGTATGGCATACATGCAAACTCTAAAGTTTTGCCACAAAATGCAGCCAATCAAGAGCACTTACAAACTCCCCCTTTGTTGCGCTATTTGTCCCATATGAACTTCAAGATTTTTTATAGAAGTTGTGGTGTTCCTCTGATTATTTCGTATCTCTTCTTAGAATTGAATATTGTGAGTTGTCATCTTTTCAATAGATATTTCCTATTCTGCTTTCTGAGGAGCTTGTTGTTACTGTTGATATTGAGGTTGATTCTAATCTTTCCAAGAGAAGTTAGGATGATTCTTCCACCCTGGATTATAAGTCTGAGAATAGGGATTATTCTACTTTAGAAACTTTATCTCTTCAATTTGTTGAGCAGTCGCAATGCAATGCACAGTAAAATAGGGTCCACTACAAATCTCACAACTCACAGCTTGGATAGGTTGAACTTGAGCCACTGGTTGAGTACTTACATTCATTGCTTTAAGCCTTCTTTCCACTCCAGCTTTGATTTTATCTTCCATTTTCAAAACTTGAGTAGTCATCCTCAAATCAATCGTTCCTTCCGGTTTACTCGCACTACGATCATACAGTTCCAAATGCTCATTTGCAGTAATGGCTTCAATGATCTTAATGCCAGTGGTTATTGTAAAGTTTGATGATCCACCAGTTGTTGTATCAATTAGTTGCTTAGTCTTCATCTTGAGACCATTCACAAACATTTGCATGTGTTCAGTTTGATCCAGGTTATGAGTAGGACATGCAACCAATAATCGTTTGAACCTTTTATACGCATCGCCCAATGATTCTTCCTCCTTCTGTTTAAAATTCATGATATCATATCTTTTACGAATATACACAGAGGCGGTAAAATACTCATTAAGAAAGCCCTTCTCCATCTATTCCCAAGTAGCAATACTTTCTGCGTGTAACGAGTAAAACCATTTTTCATCATCTTCAGAGAGAGTGAACGGAAACATTCTCAATTTCTTTGCTTCATCAGTGTGCCCCTCTATCTTGAGAGTAGTGCTCATAGTCAAAAATCTTTGTAGATGCTTGTTTGCATCTTCATTAACCTTTTCGATGAAAGGTTTCCTCTTAAGTTGGTTTATAGTGCTCGGATGCAACTGGAAATTTACCATATTCATCGGTTGGTTTACAATTGTTAACCTACTAGCTGGTGCATTAGCCTCATCATAATCACCAAGTAGTCTCTCTGATGGTGGAACTCCAGTCATAGTCTCAGTATCTCTATCTGAGACTATACTTGAATCGGAATACTCTGAATAAACAAAGACTCTTTCTTTTTCTAGTACTAGCGATGAAGGTTCTGCTTCTGAACCTGCCAGTCTTGCTTGTCTACGCTTCGCGTGTAGAGTTTTTTTAATCTCTGCGTCAAAAGAAAAATTAGCTGAGGATTCTCCTCGCATAAAAATGTTAGATGCACATTAGTAGTAACAGAATGCAAACAATAATAATAATAATAATAATAATAATAATAATAATAATAATAATAATAATAATAATAATAATAATAATAATAATAATAATAATAATAATAATAATAATAACTGAAAATAAAATTTTAGTCGCAGAGTAACAAAATTTCAATTGAATTACAGCTAACTTATATTTCGACAATCCCCGGCAACGGCACCAAAAACTTGATCGGTAAAATAGCAAGTGTACTATTTTACCAATGTAGTAATAAAAGGGAAATTCCCTGAATATCGATCTCGAGGACTGCGTATGAAATACAAGTCCTGTAGTACTTCAGTTGAACAAAAGCACTTGGGGTTTTGAGATTGTTTGGTTTCATTATAAAAATATTTGCAAGTAAAAGAGGGAAATTGACTAAGTGGTTTTAAAATATATGAGTAACATGCTAGGGGAAGTGTGTGATCTGACTCAGTAACAACTCTGAATTAACACTGCAACAACTTATTGTAACTAACTAATTACTGATTCTTTAGAATGTTTACTCCTAAGTCCTTAGTGAGAAAACATTTAATCATCCACCCTAATTCATATGTCCATAGAGAATTATAAATGAAATTAAGAAATCAATTATCAAGAATATTTTGGTTCCTATAGGGTATCCCTAGTCCTAGGTGATATTTACTACAGAATGATTAACAGCAAAGCATTAATAATGGCGGTCCGGCCTAATCGTTAATCTAAAATCAAACCATGTTGGTCCGATAGGGCAGGCATTAAGAATAGCTAGAGATCAAATCAGTTATGAAAACAAATGAAATGTTATTGCAATACTAATATCAGAGTCATTACAGATTCAAATCAGGGACACCCCCTAGCATGGGGGGGTTTAGCTACTCATAGTATTCGAAGAAAATACAAATTAAAATCTAGACATTACAAGATAATAGGTTTCTTTGATTATATTTTCTTCTGCTCATAAAAACCTTCAGTTCCATAATCACCTTGATCTCTCTAATCTTGATTGTGTAATTACTCTCTGGTCAAAAGTCCATTTTTCCTTCTCAAAACGCGTCTTAAATACTCCTGGGTCCAACACAGCAATAGGAAAATATCCAAAATACCATTAGGAATAAAAAAAGGTCACAAAATCAAGAAAATTAGAAGATGAAGTGCTTCAGCCAACACGGGTCGTGTCAGCTGACACGGGCGGTCGTGTTGGCCCCCTGGTTGCTTGATAACAAAAATGTCTGCTCCAGACTTGCTGACACAGGCACCCTTGTCATTCCACTGTCTAACACTCAGTTTTCTTTCTCTTGGTACCCTCCTGACACGGGCCGTGTCAGGTGACACGGGTGGCAGTGTCAGGTCACTGTTTCCCTTCAAAAACTCTTCTGAATTCCTGCTGTTTTTCCCGGTTTTTGCTCTGGTTCTTCTTGATTGCTTACCTGAACCTAATAATAATGGAAATATCAAACCAACGCATAAAGTGCGATAAAAGGAAATAAAATGCAACTAAACACATAAGACGATTAACTAAAACTCATGGTAAAATAACATATAAAAACCATTGATCATATAGTATAAGCAATTCATTATTGTTTCTCGTTACATATACTCCATGCTCAGTAGTGCACTTCAAAAATTCTTTCTCCCTTAGAAAACTATCTATCTTCTTATTCCAAGCTCTTAGAGCTTGCTTAAGTCCATATAGGGCTTTATGCAGCTTGTACACCTTTCTTTCTTCGCCTTGTTTCACAAATCAACATATTTTGCAACATAAAATTCTTCATCTGAGAGACCATTTAGAAATGCACATTTCACATCCATCTGACACATGTACCAGTTGTTCATATTTTCTAGACCAACAACCAACCTGGTTATTTCTATTCTAGAACTTGGTGCAAAGACTTTGTCAAAATCAATTCCTTCTTTTTGAAGAAATCCTTTTGCAACAAGTTTTGCCTTGTGTCGAGTTAATTCTCCTTTGGGATTCAGCTTCACCTTGTATACCCACTTCACATAGATTGCCTTCTTGCCTTGAGTTGATTTGACAAGTGATCAAGTGTTGTTAACTTCGATAGACTCTAGTTCCTCATTCATTGCTTTCACCCACTTTGAATCTTTCAATACCTCAACTGCATTGACTTGTTCAACATCTACGTAGAAAGCATAGTATACAAGCTCACCTTCTTCATTAACCACATCATCTGATGTAATTACACATTCTTGTAACCTTGCAGGCATGCGTCTTATTCGTTGAGGTCTGTTTGGGCCTGCTTCACCTATGACTTCTTCTTGTCGAACTTGTCTTTTGACTTCACTAGTTGGTTCTTCACATAAGATTCTCATTGAATCCTTCTTAACATTCTCAGTTCAATCTCATTCTTTAAGTTCATCTATGATCAAGTCCCTGGTGATCATAACTTGCTTGTTCACTGGGTCGAACAACTTGTATCCTCCAGTCCAATGATATCGTGTTAGGATCATTTGACTTGACTTGTCATCAAGCTTTATTCTCATCTGATCAGGCACATGCCTATGTGATATAGGTCCAAATACCTTCAGATGACTTAGACTAGGCTTGACACCATATCAACATTCTTCTGGCGTGATTCCTTCTAGCTTCTTCGTCGGACATATATTCAAGATGTATGTTGCAGTCGACACAGCTTCTCCCCATAATCTGTTGGATAGACGCTTGTCTCTCAATATACTTCTCACCATATTCATGATGGTTCTATTCTTCCTTTCTGCGGTTCCACTTTGATGTGGAGTGCAGAGTGGTACCACCTCATGCACGATCTATTCTTTCTCACATAATGCATCAAAATCTTTCGACACATACTCTCCACCACCATCAGTCCTCATAATCTTTAGCTTTCGACCACTTTGCCTTTCAACCATAGATTTAAACTTAGCAAATACCTTAATCACTTCACTTTTCTTCTTGATCAGGTAAGTCCACAATTTTCGACTAAAATCATCTATGAACGTGACAAAGTATTTATTACCTCCAATCGAATCCAGCTGGATAGGACCATACACATCACAGTATATGACTTCAAGAATTTCCTTCGACTTGCTTCTTGCATCCTTGCTGAAGCTATTCTTGAGCACATTATTCACACACTTCACTTGGAATGTCGATTTCTGGTAATCCTGAAATCATATTTATTCTCTTCAAATCTTTGTTGTCTTTGAAATTGAGATGGCCAAGTCTATAACACCATATCCATTCATCTCTGTTGGCTGCAGTTGCAAGGCACTTTTGCTCCATCACATTATGTTCAATATTGAAGGTTCTATTCTGAAACATTGGCGCCTTCAAGATTGACCTACCACCTAAGTCAAAAACTCTCATCATCTTGTCTTCAATCGACACTTTGTAATTCTTTTCGACCAACTACCCTATACTGAGCAAATTTCTCTTCATGCCTGGTATGTACAACACATTGGAAATTACTGACCTTTTACCATCTTTCCTCATAATCAGAACACACAAATACCTTCAGCTACTAGAGTATTGTTATTTGCAAATTTCACTATGTTCTTCATTGAGGGCTTTATGTTGACAAACCAATCTTTCCTTTCAGACATGTGTGATGAACATCTTGAGTCCAAGTACCACTGGTCCTTGAATCTCTCTTCATCTCTCGCTGTAACCATCAGCAACATCTCTTATTCTTCATGTTTCGCCAGCTTTGCATTAATTTTGGTTCTTATTCTTTTCAGGACAATCACTAGAATAATTATCATACTTCTAATAATTCTAATACTGAATGTGAATTTTGTCAGGTTTTCGACCACCACCTCTTCTTCTACCTGCAGCACCACCTCTTTGGTTGCCTTGGTTCCAAGGTTTTCTCTAATTCGACCAGTTTCCTTCTTGCTGATTTTGACCAGTCGAATTGTTGTAGCCTCATTTGCCTTTGCTGACATTCAAACTCCCTTTGCCTTTCTTTTCTTTTGTTGATTGCACCTGCAAAGCCATATGACTATTCGACTTTCCTACAACTCTTTCAGTCATTATTTGTTCATGAGATTCAAGCGTCACTTAAAGCTCTTCCTTTGTCAATGTTGACAAGTCTTTCGACTCTTCTATGACTACTACCACGTGGTTGAACTTTGGAGCCAATGACCTCAAGATCTTTGCGACAATTGATCTTGATGTCAACGCTTCTCCACATACCTTGATTTGATTCACCAGTTTTGTAACCCTAGTGAAGAAATCATTTATGCTTTCACTGTCCTCCATCTGAAACAATTCATAGGTTCTTTTGTGAGTTTGTAACCTCACCTCTTTCATCTTTTTTACGCCTCCAAACGATTTCTCCAGAATTTCTCATACTTCTTTCGTTGATTCTACATCACTTACATTTTCAAAATTATATGGATCAGCGCATTGATGAATTATAAAGAGAGCTTTATAATTTTTTTCTTCAATTTTTTGTGTGCATCCTTTTCTTCATTTGTCGCGTTTTCTGCAAGTGGTGTTACTTTTTCCTTCACAAGATCACAAAGATCTTGACAATAGAAAACAACCTTCATCTGATTGCACCAATTCTCATAATTATTGTTCTTGAGAATCGAAAGACTCGTCAGAAAATGTCTTTTTGAATTATTCATCGTCATCGTGTTTTACTTCCACGAATCACAACCGGAGCAATAGATACCAGATGTTAGAATTAACCCGATCTTGAAGAATTCCAAACCATTCTTAATGAACATGATTCAATCAACCGATCGAATTCCTCTCGTTCTTCATTCTTCACTCGAGTGAAGAGTGAAAAACAAAACAAAAAATTTGATCGGTTAATTGAATCTTATTCATTAAGATTAGTTTGAAATTCTCTAAAATTGAGTTAATTTCAACTTTTTCAAAATCAAAAACAATAATAAATCCTACTCTAAACCTAAATTAAGGAAGAAAAATTAAGAACTGGATGTCACAATTGGTTCCGGATACAAAGCATACCAGGACACGTACATGATTTTTTTTTATTTTCCAAAATCTAATGTTCGACATTTTGATCACAATTAGATAATTCTGACCTTTGAAAAGTGACAAAACTCGAGGTTTTATATGTTCTGCAAAGAGGGTGTGACATCATATCTAGGACATTTCTCAATGGGATACTAAGAACTGGTGAGAACTGTCGGCAATTTTTCAACCTCTTACCTCATTTGCTTTTCAAAAGAAAAATTAAACCTTTTTGAATAATCAACCTGATCATCTATATCATGGTAATGTTGAAAACAAATGTTTCATAAATAGAATTCAAATGATAGCTTCAGTAATATTTGATACATTGCACTGTGAATTTGAATATGCAAATTTCCTTATCATGCTTAATAGAAGTGAATTTTCCAGTGGACTCATTTAAACCAAATGAATAATATTGAGAAAAAAAAGGTAGAGTTTATAGTGTAGACTCGACCACACACACAGCAAATTTATGAACCATTATACTTATCAAACATGATTTTTATAGTATAATATATGCATAAGAAAGGTATAATTAATGAATATTTAGTTGTAAAATAACCATTTTTTTATATATTGTAATTTCATATTCAAAATTAGTTTTTTCATCCTCTTTCTATAGAAGAAGATAAAATTAAAGAGTTAAAGAGAAAGTAGATATGTCTTAAAATTGTTAAAATTTAGTAAGTCGAAAAGCATAAGAATGTTGACTAAAGAGGTTTGAAAGACTACACTAAGTTATCTTATAGATCTAAAATGGAAAAAAAAAAAAAAAATACAAGACATAAACTTTTTAGAATTTTCATTATCCTCAAAACAATAAGAAGATGATAATAAATAGTTAGGGTTTACAAAAGAACTAATAAGTCATGGGTTCAAATAAAGAAAAACACAAACAGCAAGCAATAAATATTAATTGTACCCCCTAAATTAATAGTAACAATCCTTCAATAAAACAGATATATTTTTATCTTTAGTGGGCCTTGGACTCTTCATATCAACGTTAGAGTGGTAAAAGAAGGTTTGGCAAGCGCGCATTCGATCTGAGAGATTCGTGAGTATCGAATTTGGTCGATTCGGTTCGTAAGTTTGCTCACTAATGTTAAAATATATTAATTTAGAGCTAAGATATTATAAATTTATGTAAAAAAAATTATCAAATACTTATAATATTGTTTGTATTAATATAAAAGATGTTATAAAATATTTATAATATTCTAAATTAATATAAAAAATATTATAAGATATTTATAATATTTTTATTCTAATTTTTAATGAGTTGTGTTTTGACTTCATTAAGGATCATTTGGATTTCAATAATTATAGATATGTGTTTTTATCATTTTTGTCTTCACAACCTATAGAACTTTACAACTAAAGACATAGAGAATAATTAGAAATTCTCAGGAAGCTTAGAAAGGTAAAGGTTTAAAATTCCTAAGAATTTGGAAAACATTTCGAGGTGTCTAAAAGGATTGGGAAACACTTATAAACATGTTGGTCTTGTGTGATTCTTATATAGAGAGTTGGACATATTGAAAAACACTTGGATTGAAATAGAGTCTTGTTTGTGGCAACTCAAAAGGTTGTTTCTTGTTTAAACAACTTTTGAAAGTATAGTGAATCGGAGAGCTGCTCTTTTCTCCAGAGTATATTGTTTGATCAAATTTGTTAAACAGGTTATTGTGTTCTTGTCTTTTATATTCTTCTGGCTTGTTGATGTTTTGGTTTCACATTTGCCAGGTTATTGTGTTAATTTAGGCAATTTATTTTAGTTGCAATTTTCTTTGTCTACACACATCAAAAATTTTGGTGTGTTTGAACTCTGAATAATTCATCTTAATTGCTTTGACTTATTCTATAAGTTTTTCACAAAAAATGGCGCCCACGGTGGGGAAAAGGGTATTGTTTAAAAGTGAGCATCAAGGATAAATGGGAGGGTGATAATTTTTCTAAGAAAAATGATTTTGGATTGTGGCAAGTGAATATGAAAACAATATCAAATCAGAAGAAGTGCATTGAAGCATTGAAGGGTAGGGTTTTCATGAAAGCATGTTTAACATAGGTGGAGAAGACCGAGATGGTGGATATGGTTAGGAGTGTCATTATCTTGTGCCTTGGAAATAAAGTTCTAAGGGAATTCACCAGGGAGAAGATTACCTCTTAAATATGAACAAAACTTGAACCATTGTAAATGATCAAGTCTTTGGCTTACATGTTGTGTCTGAAACAATAATTCTACTCATTCTAAATGGTATAAAACAAGTTCATAATTGAGTAGTTTACGGAATTTCACAGGATTATTGATGATCTTGAGAATATTGAAGTGAAGAAGGAAGATGATGACAAGGTTCTATTCTTGTTGAACTCATTTCCCAAATCCTTTAATAACATTAAGGATGCCTTCTTTATTATAAGGAGTGTACTTTTACTTTGGATGAAGTCCACACGGCTATGAGATTCAAATAATTTTCAAAGGTGAAAGATTTAAATATTGACGATAGTGGTGAAGGCTTAAGTGTCTCAAGAGGAGGAAGTGGGTGTAAAGGGATGTCCAAATCAAAGAGGTTTGACAAGTCAACGGTAAAATGTTTTTCTTGTTAGAAATCATGTCACTTCTTGAGGAATTATTCCAAAAAGAGGAAGGGCAATGATGATTATGCTCATATTGCAATTTCATCATATAAGGATAACTATGATAGCAATGGTGCATTAAGATATCGAGTTTGGAGAGTGAAGAGGGTTTGGTCAAGGACTTAGGTTGCTCTTATGACATTTGTCTAAGAAAATAATACTTAGAGACTTTGAAGTTATAGCAATGTGGTGTAGTTCTCATTTAAGACAAAAATGCTTGCAAGGTTTATGGTATTAGTATGTCTAGACATAAAATATTTGATGATTTTCAATTTCTTCTTCACAATGTGAGGTATTTTCGGTTGTAAAAAAGTTGGTTTGTACCATATCTCTAAAGTTTTTATGATAACAAAGTATTTAAAGAACAATTAGGTATACTAACATATGTTCAAGTGTGCAGGACCATGGACTAAAATGTATGATCTAAACTAAGTTTTGGTACTGAATATCAACATTTAAAGACAAGCTAAAAATCCAGATCCTGAAGGATCAAAACCAGACTCTGAAAAAGGTCAACTTCTGAATACCATACTCTAAAGAAAGTTAACTTCTAAGGACTCAAACTCTGAAGGATCAGAACCTGAGATCCAGACTTTAAAGACTTATATTCTAAGTCAGTCAATGCAAGGATCAAGAAGACTCTGATAGATCAATATCAGACTCTGAGGTCAGTCAATGCAAGCATCAAGAAGACTCTGATAGGTCACTTTCAGACTCAAAGAGCAATTTGTCTTCTTTTGATCACGTGATGATTTATACAAAAATATTCATGATAACTGGGATGCAACAGGTAATTCATCTTAAAGCCAAGAGATTTCAAATATCTTTTCAAAGGGATCAGCCATATCAAGTAATATTCCAACGTCTATGATCTACCTTTGACGATAAAAAGAGTTGTTACTCTGTCAAACAAAAAGTTGAAATTTAACTTAAAATTTCTTATCATTTGTATATCTTAGAAATTCTTAAGTCTTAAAGAGTCTTATTGATTTGTATTTTATTTACACCTCTCATTGTATATCAAGTGTAAGAAACAAACAATCTTTTCTTTGTAAGTTATATTGTAAAGTGTATCTTGCTTGTGTACTTAAGCACCTGAAATCTCTTGTTGTGTGCTTGAGCATTAAAAGTATCTTACTTATGTGTTTGATAATTTGAAGTTTCTTACTTGTGTGCTTGAGAATTTGTAATCAATTATGATTATAGTGAAATCTCTTGGAAGTGCAAGGGGACTAGACTACTTTCGTCTTGTGGGAGGAACCAGAATAAATCTGCTTGTATCTCTCTTTCTTTCACTTTCTAACTCTGAACTAGTTTTTATTCGCTACAATCACTTAACTCTATATCATATTCTATACATTGAGTTCATAATCTGATAAGAGGTTTGTGAAAAGAAATAAAAAGATAACACAAATCAACCCCCCCCCCCCTTTCTTGTGTTTTTTCCACCTTCATATGTTCAAAACTCAAGCGAACTTTGTTATCCATAAGAATATTCGATGATATATAATATTGCATTAGAGTTTAACATTGGATGTTTAAGATTTCGCATGGTGAAATGATCATATCTAAAGGGTCTAAAATATGAGGCGTTATATATTTTATAAGGTTCCAATATTTTAAAAAAGTCAGTGAGTCATTTCAATGGCAGGAAAGAATTTAGTTTTATTGTTCCCCATTACTTCTGTAACTACTACATGACCTTCCTACTTCTCACTATGATTTAATCTGATAGCTAGATGTCACCCACGACTTTGAAACACTTCTTGGCTAGTAAACACCCGACAAGGCTTAAAGGCAATTATTCAGGCCAACAAAAGGCCCAAGGTAAAGGTCCAATCATGCATAGCCCAATCAAGTTATCCAATGTACATAATCAACAAATGTGAGATTCAATGTACGTATTTATGATCTCATAATTCCATTTCACTTATCTTGGACTATGTAAGTGACTTGGACGTTGAAATGTTAATCTTGCAGGTCTATCCTGCGCTTGTGTATCGAAGATCAGCATCATCGATTCTAGAATCCTACACCATCAATCAACACCAATTATGGTTCCAATATGGATATCGAGCTAATGAATCAAATCAAGTTGTTTAAAAGATCTAAACGATTCAAATAAGAGCAAGAAAAAGTTTATGATGAATTCTTTGAGTTGATCCATTTTTATCGAGCTGAATTGTACCGAATTTGACTCATTTTAAGCCCTATCATTGTGACGAACTCTTTGAATTGATCCATTTTTTATTGATCTGATCTTAACCAAACCAAATCCGATTCATTTTAAGCATTATTGACGTGACAAACTCTTCGAATTGATCCATTTTATATCGAGTCGAGCTTAACCAAATTCGATTTATTTTCATCCATTTTGCATGTATATAATTTAGAGATATTTAGACAATACATTTAAGGCTTAAATAAAATTTGTATCCCCCTATTTTGATATTTTTAAACTTTTAGTCCTCCTTAAAAAAAACAACCTTTTAAACTTTTAGACCCTAAAATATAAGACCAAAATAAGAAAATATTACTATTTAGTATAACTTATAATTGGTAGCAAAAAACAAATTACTATAAATTACAAGGATACCCTAAAAATCATCCTTTTATTTCTTCTAAGTCTTATAGGATCAGGTATATGAATCACTCCCAGAGTCTTTTATCTCAACCTCTACAACAGCATAATCAATAGGAAATATCTAATTATTTGCATCCCTTCCTACAATTGTCTTCAATTGCCCACTAAAGTCTCCTTTCAAAAAAATAAGCATCCAAACTTATAAGTGGCCTAAAACCTATCAAATTTGATGTGTATGACATGCCTAAAACCTATCAAACTTGTTAAATGACTATTTTTATACATCTTAAGGCTAAAATGACAAATACACATCTAAATTTAGGTTGACATAGTCCAATATACAAAAAACACTATGATATACTACCTTGTTTCACATCATTCAAAACTCGGTTGAATTACTCACATGGTATGCTTCAGCACAGTAAATTTAGCACCAGAGTCATGTATTATACCATAAAAAGCTATAGCCCTAAAGTGAATTGGAGGAAGCTTTTCTTTAGTAACCCTGCTAGGCCTAAAGCTTTCTGTATCTTTTGGTTTGCTTGTCACAAAAGATTTGTAACAAAGGACAGATTGTGTAAGTTTGACTTGATTACTAATAAGGAGTGTTGTTTCTGCACTGAAGAAGAATCAATCCAATACTTATTATTTGACTGCGCGGAAACCAATAGGATTTGGAAAGAAGTGCTTAAATGGATGAAAATCAATCACAATGCTAAGAATTGGGATATAGAGTCGAACTGGCTTATTAACAGCTGCAAGAGAAATGGTTGGAAAGTCACTATTCTCAAGTGTGCACTGCGAAAACTATTTATGCAGTTTGGAATTATAGAAGTGTTGTTTTGGCTAACCTGGTGATAATAGTCATATTGTGAATACTATTGTGAATTTATTGTGCAAAGTGTGAATGAAAAATTACCTTAGGAGACATGTTAGCTTACTTTTAATGTCTTGAGTGTGTTGTAGGGATTCTTGATGTTTGTGTGGCTGGATCGGTTTGATAACCTGCTTTGTATCGTGTTTTTGACATCGAAATTTTTTTTTTCAAGATGATTAAAAGTTTCATTTTACATTCAGAGCTAAAAATATAGTAGTACTAATATCACTATGGTCCATTTTTTATTCTTTATCATAATTAAATAAGTCCTCGTTCAAATATCTTTTAATCATCTTAAACTGATATTTGATTGTAGAGTTGCTTTGGTGGAATACGACCGTAGAAAAGTACATTGATGAAGCAATGCTTTTACACAAGACTAATATGTCGTCCAAATTCAAGCAACCATATCAGAATTTATGAAAGAAAATATGGATACAATTGTAGAATAATATTAGAAATGCTGTTTGTTTCAATGAGATTTTCAAAGGTATCAGATAAAAGATATGCATAATAACATTGAGAAATTGTAGATTAGACAAGCACAAGATAACAAAAAGTTAACCATCAACAGAAGATAACAACATCAAAATCATAAACCTAACTTTTTTAACAGAGAACTAAATCTAAGCCTAACTAAGACAAACAAACAACTATAGAAATTGAATCATAGTAATGAAATCTAAGCCCTCTCGCCTCTGATTCTGCGAGCGAGTTGAATATCCTTGGGCATAATGGTAACTCTCTTGGCATGAATAGCGCACAGGTTGGTGTCTTCAAACAAACCAACAAGGTAAGCTTCAGCAGCTTCTTGAAGAGCAGAAACAGCGCTGCTTTGGAATCTGAGATCAGTTTTGAAATCCTGAGCGATTTCCCTCACAAGCCTCTGGAACGGAAGCTTCCTTATCAGAAGCTCAGTGCTCTTCTGGTACTTCCTGATTTCTCTCAATGCAACGGTTCCTGGCCTGAATCTGTGTGGCTTCTTCACTCCTCCGGTTGCTGGAGCTGATTTGCGAGCAGCTTTGGTTGCAAGCTGCTTCCTTGGAGCTTTGCCTCCGGTGGACTTGCGTGCTGTTTGCTTTGTGCGAGCCATTGCAATTTGAATCGAATGGAGATTGATTAGAGAGAAATGCAAATTTGTTGATTTGTCTGTGTTGTTAGAAAATTGGATTTGGTGTCAAATATATAAGTGGTTGAGATTTTGGGAAGAAGACACGGGAATTGGAAAATTTTGGAATGACGAAAAGAGAAGATTGTGACCGTAGATGGGAGAGTTTATCGACGGCTGTTATTCTCTGAAAGCAAAGAACGCGGATAGCCATTTCCAAACGAGTTTATAATTTAGAATCAAAACTGGAGTAGTTTGCAAGTTTTTTTTTTCTGAGTGAATATAAATTTTGGATCCCTACAAAATAAAAATACTGTACATAATTATAGTCTTCTAGATAGAAAGAAAATTTTAGTTTCTTACAAAATTATGTAAAGTCAGTATAGCTTTTGAAATACATTTTACTAAAGTTTTTCTCAAATATGAGGACGGATAAATTTAGTGATGTAACATTAATAATGTTAATTAACTAAAAAGAGGCCACAATTCAAGGTCCTTTTCTTTAAAAAAAAAAAATTTAAGATAATTTTTATGAGATTTTTTTTAAAATAATAGAATTTATTTCAAGCTTATTTTTATAAGTTAAAAATATTAGAATATCATTGTTATTATTATCATTAAATAGTCCTGGTTGTATATATATCATTCAAAATCAATAGAAAGGCAAGGCCTATCATTCCAATATGGTATCAGTAAGCATCAGGTACTGATCCTACACCCTAATCCTTGCGCCACCGCTCTTCTCACATAACCAGCTGCGCAACCTTCCTCTTTCTCTCATTTCACCCACGCTTCTCTCATCATGAGCACCGACCAATCATCTTCCACCAAACGATCATCCCCCTCCAAAAACTCTGAAACCACGTAAAATACCAATCCTCCAACTCATCCCGCATTCACCATCTCTAACATCACCAACTTTATCAAAATTACCCTAAGTATTGAAAAAGGTCAATATAACACCTGGTCTGAACTCTTCAAAATTCATGCTCGTGTTCACCAAGTCATTGATCATATCATTCCAACCGAAACCACATCCTCTTCTAATCTCAAAGACACCGATCCTACTCTTTGGGCACGTCTTGATGCTGTTGTCCTTCAATGGATTTATGGCACAATTTTTGATGATCTTCTCCACACCATCATTGAGCGCGATTCAACCGCAGAAAATGCATGGAACAGACTATTCAACATTTTTTATGACAATAAAAATTCTAGGGCTCTCTACCTCGAGCAAGAGTTTTCTAATGTTCATATGGAGCAATTTCCTGATGCCTCCACCTATTGTCAACATCTCAAATCCCTATCTGATCAACTCTCTAATGTCGGTGCTCCCGTGTCTAACGAAAGGCTTGTTCTTCAACTCATTTCTGGCCTAACAGATGTGTATGCCACGGTGGGTTCACAAATCCGTCATGGAGACTCTCTTCCACCTTTTTACAAAGCTCGTTCTATGATAATATTGGAAGAAACAGCCAAAGCAAAGAAAGCAGCAAATTCTAGCAGTAACTCTGCTTTTGTATCATCTCTTGATGATACCGCGGCCTCAACCACTCTATCTCAACAGCATAACAATCGCAACAATAATGGTGCTAGTCGTGGTGGCCGAAGCAATGGCCGCGGTGGAGGTCGTGGCAGGAGCAGAAGCAATGGTCGTGGTGGAGGTCGTTCCCAGCCACAGCCACATCAGTGGCGTCAGTCTCACTATCAGCAACCTCAGTGGACCACTCCCACTTATCCCAGACAGCAACAACAATGGGCATATCCATGGCAGCCATGGGCCACTCCACCATGTCCATATCCGACAACGGTTTCTCCCCATCAACAATCAGGCATACTAGGTCCTAAACCTCAACAAGCTAACATGGCAACTGCTCCACCTCACATGAACAGGAAAGTTCATCTTTTTATGCTCCGACAGACATCCAAGCTGCTATGCATACTTTCTCCATCTCTCCTCCTGATGATCAATGGTATATGGACAGCGGAGCGACTTCTCATATGACGGGCAATGGAGGTAATCTCACATCTTATTTTAATATGAGTAATAATATTAGTGTTGGCAGTGGTCATCATATACCTGTAATTGGTTGTGGTCATGCATCTTTACCTAATTCCCTAACCTTAAACAATGTTTTGCATGCACCGAAACTTATCAAAAACCTTATTTCTGTCAGAAAATTTACAATCGATAATGATGTTTCTGTTGAATTTGATTATCTCGGTTTTTCTGTAAAGGATTTTCAGATAGGAACGGTTTTAATGAGATGTAATAGTTCTGGCGACCTCTACCCTATTCCCACAAGACCAAACACAACAGCACTACCACCATCCGCCTTTGCTGCTTCATCTAACGAGTTATGGCATAGTCGTTTAGGACATCCAGGAGCTCCTATCTTAAATTCTCTTCATCAAAACAAACTTTTGCTATGTAACAAGTTTCGAAATGATTTCTTTTGTCACTCTTATCCCCTTGGGAAACAAATAAAACTGCCCTTTTATAATTCCTTATCTTTTACTTGTATGCCTTTTGACATTGTTCATAGCGATCTTTGGACGTCTCCGGTATTAAGCTCCGGAGGGCATCGTTACTATGATTTTACTAATTTTTTGTGGACTTTTCCAGTGTCAAACAAATCACAAGTACATTCCATTTTCTTACAATTCCGTGCTCACGTTAAAACACAATTTGAACGTGAAATAAAATGTTTTCAATGTGACAATGGAAAGGAATACGATAATGCTCTCTTTCATAAGTTTTATGAACAAAATGGAATGTCTTTTCGATTCTCTTGTCCTCATACCTCCCCACAAAATGGAAAATCCGAAAGAAAAATTCGTACAATCAATAATATAATTCGAACCCTACTTGCTCATGCTTTTATTCCACCGGTTTTCTGGCACCATGCTCTCCAAATGGCCACTTACCTACACAACATACTTCCAAATAAAAAACTCACTCTCCAATCACCCACCAAAATTCTCTACCAAAAAGATCCGTCCTATTCACACCTCCGAGTATTTGGATGTCTTTGTTATCCCTTAATTCCGTCCACCACTAGGAATAAACTCCAACCTCGGTCTACACCATGTGTCTTTCTAGGATATCCGTCTAATCACAGAGGTTATAAATGTTACGAATTGTCAAGTCATAAAATCATTATTTCTCGGCATGTTATTTTTGAGGAAAATATGTTTCCCTTTTCCACCATGAATGCTCCTACAACGACTAACTATAACTTCTTAGATGACGGCATAATCACCCTTCTTCCCTCACACTTGCACACCACATCTCCAGCAGCCCCCTCTCCCAACATAACTGTCACCCAACCGCCATCACCAGCAGCACAACAAACTTCCCCCCCCCTCCAACCACACATCAAACAACCTCTCCCCTCTCAACAACCCCCTCGGCCCAACAAACTACATCCACGGCTCAAACACATTCTCCCTCCCAAACCACAACTTCATCTACAAAAATAACACCTACCACCTCCTCCGCACCTATTCCGACACCCATTTCCCCTCCTGCACCTCATTCACCTCAAATGACAACCCGGTCACAACACGGAATTGTAAAACCCCATAAGCTTTTCAACCTACACACACCAACCCACCAATCAATCTCTCCTTTGCCTACAAATCCAATTGATGCATTAAGAGATCCTAATTGGAAAATGGCCATGAAAGACGAATATTATGCTCTTATTGAAAATAAGACGTGGGAATTAGTTCCTCGCCCCTCTAATGCTAATGTTATTCGAAGTTTGTGGATTTTCAGGCACAAGAAGAAATCTGATGGGTCTTTTGAGTGATACAAAGCCCGTCTTGTAGGTAATGGTGCTAATCAACAATCAGGTGTCGATTGTGGTGAAACCTTCATCCCTGTCGTCAAACCGGCCACTATTCGTATGGTACTTAGCATTGCAATATCCAAATCATGGTGTCTCCACCAACTAGATGTCAAAAATGCCTTTTTGCATGGAAATTTGGATGAAACAGTGTATATGCACCAGCCTCATGGATTCCACGATCCACAATATCCTGAACATGTTTGTCTACTCAAAAAGTCTCTCTATGGTCTAAAACAAGCACCTCGTGCCTGGTACCAAAGATTCACTGATTATGTTGCCACATTGGGTTTCTCTCACAACATCTCTGATCATTCCTTATTCGTTTTTCATCGCGGTATTGATACTGCTTATATCCTTCTATATGTGGATGACATAATTCTCACTGCTTCGTCTGTTGCTCTTCGTGACTCTATTATGTCTAAACTTAGTTCTGAATTCGCCATGAAAGATTTGGGTCCTCTAAGTTATTTTCTGGGAATATCTGTCACTAATCATACATGTGGTCTTTTCTTGTCTCAAAGAAAATATGCAGAGGAAATTATAGAACGAGCAGGCATGTCCTCTTGCAAACCATCACCCACTCCAGTCGACACCAAGGCAAAACTCAGTGGCTCTTCCGGGAATCCATATCATGACCCAACTGAATATTGGAGTCTTGCAGGAGCATTGCAGTATTTAACCTTCACAAGACCCGATATCTCTTATGCAGTACAACAGGTATGCCTATTCATGCATGACCCAAAAACACAACATATGTCAGCACTGAAGCGTATAATTCGGTATATTCACGGTACTATTGATTTCGGCCTTCACTTGCATCCCTCCTCTGTCAGCAAATTGGTTTCTTACACTGATGCAGATTGGGCTGGCTGCCTAGACACCAGGCGATCCACCTCTGGTTACTGTGTCTATCTTGGTGACAATTTAATCTCATGGTCTGCCAAACACCAACACACCCTCTCTCGGTCCAGTGTCGAAGCCGAGTACCGCGGAGTCGCCAATGTAGTATCTGAATCTTGTTGGATTAGAAACTTACTGTTGGAACTACATTGCCCAGTCACAACAGCCACTATAATCTATTGTGACAATGTGAGTGCTGTCTATCTATCTGGCAACCCAGTCCAACATCAGCGTACCAAACACATCGAGATGGATATACATTTTGTGCGTGAAAAAGTCGCCCGCGGCCAAGTACGGGTCTTACACGTCCCTTCACGTTACTAAATCGCTAACATCTTCACCAAAGGACTTCCGTTGCAACTCTTTGATGATTTTCGTGATAGTCTCAACATTCGTCAGCCTCGCGTTTCGACTACGGGAGTATATTAGAATATCATTATTATTATTATTAGGATATCATTGTTGATATATTAGAATATCATTGTTATTATTAGGATATCATTGTTATTATTATCATTAAATAGTCCTGGTTGTATATATATCATTCAAAATCAATAGAAAGGCAAGGCCTATCATTCCAATAAAAAAATGTAAATTTAACAATTAATAACTTTAAAAGAAAACATATCCAATAATACTTGAATGATAGCAGAAATTATTTAAATTAATTTTTTATTTGAATTTTTTAAAATTAATTTAAATTTTTACATAAATTTAAAATAATCTAAAAAAAAATTTAAATAGTTTGAACTTTTTAACTTTTGCATTTTCTATGCTTCTTGTTTCAGAATGCAAGAGACATATAAAGGTTAACCAAACTGATACTTAATCAATCAAATAAAACATAGTTATTCATAAAGTCGACCCAATCTCTTTAGAGGTTTAAAAACATTTTTAAAATGAGGCTTATAAAATATATTTAAAATTTAATTTTTGTAGTGATCAAAAATTGAATCAAAGACTAAAATAATACGAAGTTTTCTTTTTACTGGCTCCAATAATATAGTTAACATGTATGTCATTCTATATATTTATAGCTAAACTGATTTTTTTTTTTTAAAAGTGTGTTGTATTTGGATTTTATGATGAAATACCATATTCTTTTACAAGTTGTTAATTTTTACAAAGTTTATCAGATTTTTTTAATTTCTATGAAAAAATTAAAGAAATTTTCTATAAAAGAAATCCATTGATTTCTGAAAATGTATGAAGATATATTGGATTTTTCAAGAAATATGGTATACAACAAATGTATATATATGAAAACAAACATTATAGATAGACTCACATTATAATAAAAAGAAATATTAAAAAAAATAAGTGTGAGTTAAAAGAATTGAGAAACAAATATGAAAAAAATCATACATTAACTAAAATCTTTGAAATTCTCCACTCATTTCTTTATTGTTTGACATAATAATTGTGAACTTTTCGTCAATTTTTAATGTCATGTCCAAATTTATAACGCATAGTTAAAACTAAATCTTTTTCATAACTATCAACATAGTTAAGTATGTTTGGTATGGTGTCACTTTAAGCAACACCTCAATGCAAACGGCAAAAGTGCATTGTGACCCCAAACAACATTGAACGCGCAGCAGTGGTATTGCAACTCGTTTCCAAACATATGCTTAGACCATTGAATTCTATCATTACATTGTCTAAATCAAACATATTTCTAGCAACTTCAAACATTTTAAACAATGTTACATAAATTCAAACAAATTATCTTTCACAATTCAATTATTTATAAAGCATCTCTTAAACAATTTAAATATACAATTTCCAATCATAATTTTAATGAGTTTGACGATTAAACAGTTAACAATTAATTTCTAATACAAATATTAAATTATGGCTGGTATCAATTAATAAAAAGAAAATGTTAGATATAACATTGCAAGTTTAGTTT
Organism: Lathyrus sativus; assembly: GCA_963859935.3. Classification (NCBI taxonomy): domain Eukaryota; kingdom Viridiplantae; phylum Streptophyta; class Magnoliopsida; order Fabales; family Fabaceae; genus Lathyrus; species Lathyrus sativus. The sequence continues at coordinate 553,647,023 of OZ012736.1, read as the reverse complement.
CTACAATCTCTTTTAAATCAGTGATGTATTTATTTATGTTGCAATAAGGGTATGTCCTATTGACCCAAGGCCAGATGCTTCTATCTATATAAAATAGAAAAAGAAAACGTTGTGGCAAAAACTTCAAATGTGGTTTAGAGTGGGAAAAGATGTTTAAATATCAAAATAGGTATCAAATATCGATTAAATAACAGGGTAACGCACAGATTGTGTTTCAACATATCACTGACTGTTTGAATTCTCAAATTTCATTGTTACAAGATGATAACAAGTTAAATTTAAACAGAATATCAAAGCAACATCAACATCATAAACCTAGCCCTAACTAAGAAACACAAACAACACCTATAGAAATTGAACCATAGTAATGGAATCTAAGCCCTCTCTCCTCTGATTCTGCGAGCAAGTTGAATATCCTTGGGCATAATGGTAACTCTCTTAGCATGAATAGCGCAGAGGTTTGTGTCTTCAAACAAACCAACAAGGTATGCTTCAGCAGCTTCTTGAAGAGCAGAAACAGCGCTGCTTTGGAATCGGAGATCAGTTTTGAAATCCTGAGCGATTTCCCTCACTAGCCTCTGGAACGGAAGCTTCCTTATGAGAAGCTCGGTGCTCTTCTGGTACTTTCTGATTTCTCTCAGAGCAACGGTTCCTGACCTAAATCTGTGTGGTTTCTTCACTCCTCCGGTTGCCGGAGCTGATTTGCGAGCAGCTTTAGTGGCTAGCTGCTTCCTTGGAGCTTTGCCTCCGGTGGATTTGCGAGCTGTTTGCTTGGTACGAGCCATTGCAAATTGATTTGGGGAAAAGGAGAGAGAAATTAGGGATTGTGCTGATTTGTTTTGAGATGAGAGAATTAGGGTTTGGTGTGATGATATTTAAGGGGTGGAGATTTTGGGAGAGGAATGGAAAGAGGAAATAGCGGGAATTAGAAAATTTTGGATGGTGAGAAGGGAAGTTATTGACCGTAGATGGGAGAGTTATCGACGGCTGTTGTTCTCTGAAAGCAGAGGACACGCGGATAATCAGATTTTCAAACTATTTCAGAAGTTAAAATGCAATTTGATGTGTTTTAAGTGATTGAGTTTTTTATTTTGTAATCCTGTGTTTGGTTCTATTGTGGCTAAAACTTAATTTGAAATAATTGATTTTCAATCTATTGATTTTGATTAAAAGTAAATTGATATAAATTAATTTTTTTTGAATACATTTATTAAAAGTGATTCTCATTAAAAAAAGTGATGTTTGGATAATTTATATTAAAATTACTTTTGGACATATAATTACTAAAATAGGTTTTAATTATACTTTAATCTAGATAAAACATTTATACTATTATATTTTAATTTATGTTGCATTATAAATTTAATTAAATAAAACAATAGTAAAAATACGGTTTAATTATATTTTTTATTTCGTAACTTAATTTGAAGTTTTATTGTTTATTCTGAATTTAATAATGTGACTATAGTAAGTAGATCGAACTCTAGTGTCGATAAGGGTAGCTTTATGATTCGACAGGAGTTGTGCATACTGTAGTCGAAGTCTATTAAAATATATTGTCGAAATATTTTAGCTTTGTGTTTAAGTTAACATGTTGAATTGGGTCTTACTTGTAAGTCAAATTGTTAAGTTACTTTTTAATCTAAGTTAGCTTAGTAGTCTATAAATATACTAGTTCTCTCAAATTGTTTAGAGAGGTTAATTGTTGTTATTCACTTGTAATCTTTGAACACTTATTGAGGAAGTAAATAGTAAAACAGTTTTAACCAATTTTTATTCTTCTTTTTTCATTCTCTCTCCCTTTGTAACCTTAATAGGGTTTCTTGTGTTTCTTATAGAAACTCAATCTTTTTCTCATAATTTTGCTATGCTAATGACGACAGCAATTCACAACAAACTGGTGCAATGAGCATGAAGAAAAAGATGTCGTCAACAAAGTATGAGATTGAGATATTCACCGGTGTGAATGATTTTGGTTTGTGGCGCTTGAAGATGCAAGTTCTTCTTGTTCAATAGGGTTTTTTAGAAGCGTTGAAAGGATCAGAGAATATGGATGATGCCTCATCGAAGAAGAAGAAGACAACGATGGCCGAAAAATCCACAGTGCCAATGTATTAAGCCTTGGTGATAAGACTTTTTATCAGGTTTTAAAGGAGAAAACTGCAGCTGGTGTGTGGACGAAACTTTAAGGTTTGTACATGACGAAGCATTAGTTAAGCAGCTAGATATGTTAAATAACTTGATTCTTGATCTTGAAAATATCGAGGTAAAGATTGATGATGAAGATCAAGTGTTGTTATTGTTGTGTTCTTTACCTAAGTCTCATGCTCACTTCAAAGAAACTTTATTGTATGGAAGATAGTCGTTGACTTTTGAAGATGTTCAATTTTCCTTGTACTCTAAGGATTTGAACGAACGAACAGAGCACGTGTCATTAATAGTTGGTGAAGGTTTGTCTATTAAGGGGAAATTATTGAAGATAGATGATAGGTTTGAGAAGAAGAAGGGTAAAGTTCTCCAAATTCTTATGGTGGTAATGCTCCTACTATTAAGTATTATCATTGTAAGAATGAAGGTCATACAAGAAAATTATGCCATGATTGACTGAACAATCATGGTGGAAAGGATAGTGGTAATATAGACATTGTGCAAGATGGTTATGAATCATCTGATGTCCTAATGGTTTCAAGCAACGACTCTAGCAAGGAATGGATTATGGATTCAGGGTGTACTTAGCACGTGACTACAAACAAAGACGTGTTTGAGGAATTGTGTGATCAAGATGGTTAATTAATGTTGTTGGGAAACAACAAAGCTTGCAATGTTGCACGTATTAGATCTATGAGATTCAAGCTCCATGATAAGTCAATAAGGTTATTGACTGATGACAGATATGTACCTGATCTTAAGAGGAATCTGATTTCTATTGGTGAATTCGACAAGAAAAGATATGTTTTCAAAAGAAAGCAAAGTATCCCAAGGGTAATGAAGAGGTCGAAGGAAGTCTTGAGAGGCGTGAAGAAATAAAGTTTGTATACCCTTGAGGCTAAGGTTATAAGTGGTTCAGTAGAAATGGCATCCATGAATCCTGTGTCGAAGACTAAGCGATGGCACAAAGAGTTGGCCATGTCAGTGAAAGAGGCCTAATTGAATTATTGAAACAAAATCTTTTGGGTGGTGACAAGGTCAAAAAACTGGAGTTTTGTGAACCTTGTGTATTTGGTAAATCATGTAGAATGAAGTTTAACAAAGGTAAATAAAGAACACATGGATCCATTGATTATATTCATGTTAATCTTTGAGGACTTGTAAGGAATCCTTCAAACTCATGTGCAAAGTATTTTCTATCCATAGTTGATGATTACTCTAGAAATTTATGGGTATTCGTCCAAAAGACTAAGGATGAAGCTTTTTATAAGTTGAAAGACTTTGGTCGAAAACCAAACTAGTAGGAAGGTCAAGAGGTTGAGGAACGACAATGGTCTTGAATTTTGCAATGAGCTTTCGACAACTATTATGTTGCGTCTGGTGTTGCAAGGCACATAACTATTGTAGGTACTCCTCGACAAAATAGTCTTGCTGGAGGTTTAATCGCACTATTTTGGAACGAGTGAGGTGCATGTTAGTTACTATAGGATTGAAGAAGGTGTTTTAGGTTGAGGCAGCCATGACTGCAGCTTGCCTGATAAATAGGTGTCCCTCGCAAGCTTTGGGGATGAAAACACCTGAAGAAGTTTGGTCAAAATATCCATTTAATCTCGATAGACTTAGTGTATTTGGTTGCATAACATATTCTTACATTAGGCAAGACAAGGTCAAAATTAGAGTTTTGAGATGTATGTTACTTGGATACCCCAAAAGAGTAAAAGCTTATAGGTTGTGGTGCCTAAAGCCAGGTCACAAGAGGTGTATCATAAGTAGAGTTGTAGTTTTCAATGAAGCTGAAATGACTTTCAGGAAAACTGATGTTGGTCGAAGTACCAAGAGCTCCGAAGAGGATTTGGAACAAGAAGAAATTCATGTTAAGGTGGAGCATTGTGATGTTGAATTGCATAACTCAGATGAATTCAAAGAAGAGGCACAAGGTATTGATGAAGATAAGGAGACTGATAATAAATACCTGCTGGCAAAAGACAGATCGAAAAGAGTCATCAAGACACCTGAAATACTTGGTTATATTTACCTCATAACATTCACATTAATCTCTGCAATTGAGGTTCTTGATGAAGAACCTAGAGATTACAAGGAAGTTGTGAGGAGTCGAAACGATACCGAATGGCTAAAAGCCATGGATGATAAGATGAAATATCTTCTTGATAATAACACTTGGGAGCTGATTGAGAATCCTGCAGGGATTAGTTAGTTGGAAGTGGATTTTCAAGGTAAATGAAGGAATAAAATGAGTGATGTCGAAGACATTTAAGGCAAGGTTGGTTGCTAGGGGTTTCACTCATAAAGAAGGTTCAACTTAAATGATATGTTCTCATCTATTATAAATCATAGATCCATTAAAATGTTGTTAGCCATGGTGGAAAAGTTCAACCTAGAACTTGAATAGATGGATGTGAAGACAACCTTCCTATATGGTGCAAGATGAAGGGTATGCAGAAAAGGGAAAGTAGGAGTATGTGTGCAAGATGAATAGGTATTTATATGGCTTGAAACAATCTCCCCGTTAATGGAATAGGAGATTCAACAAGTTCATGGCATACATAGGTTTCTCTAAGAGCCAGTTTGACCATTGTGTTTACTTCAGATTTCGACTTGAAAACCCACTTGTTATTTTGTTGCTTTTGTGGATGACATCATAATAGCATGCAACAGTGTTGATGATGTTATGAAGGTTAAGGTTGAAATCAATAAAGAGTTCGACATAAAAGATTTAGGAGCTGCATTCAAAATTCTTGGCAATGACATCCGGGGAGGTAGAAAGCAGTCAGGATAATGCTTATCTTAAGAGACATATTTGAAGAAGATTCTCGACAAGCCTGGTATGTCGAATTCAAAGCATGTTCTAACACCAACTAATCCTCAGTGCAAGCTGAGTATGACTCAAAGTCCTAGTACTGAAGTCGAAAGAGCCTATATGAATTCCATTCCATATGCTAGTGTAGTAGGTTCTTTGATGTATGTTATGGTTTCTATGGGGCCAAACATAGCATACAGAGTGAGCCTTGTAAGCAGTTATATGGTCAATCATATGAAAGAGCATTAGAAAACATTAAAGTGGATTCTGAGGTACATCAACGAGTCTCTGAGTATAGTTCTGGTTTATGGTGGAGCTTGTGGTAATTATAGCAAAGTCGAAATCAAAGGATTTGTCAACTCTGGTTATGCATGTTGTATGGATTCCAAAAAATCTATTTCTGGATTTGTGTTCATTATGGTTGGCACAACAGTTAGTTAAAAAGCAACACTTATGAAGGTTGTTTCCTTATCAACCATTGAAGCGGAGTATATTGCCCTCAGTGGAGATGTGTAAGAAGCATTATGGCTTGAAGGTTTTGCTAAGGAGATGAAACTTCAAGGTCAAGTTATCACTATTAAATGTGATAGTTAAAGTGCAATACACCTGTCGAAGAATTTAGCCTATCATGAGAGAACCAAACACGTCGATGTGAGGTTGCATTTTGTCAAAGAGATAATTGATCATGGAGAAGTCCAAGTTCTGAAGGTTTCAACTAATGACAATGTTGCCGATATGATCACTAAGATATTGTTGAGTAACAAGTTTTTCCATTGTATGCAGTTGATAAAGTTGCATGATGAAAGCTAGTTTGTTCCCTTGTTAGTGTGAAGTTTGTTCCAAGGTGGATATTTGTGGTATTTTGATTGAACTCTAGTGCTAACAAGTGTAGTTGTATGGTTTAGCAGGAGTTGTGCATGATGTAGTCAAAGTCTGTTCAAACACATTGTCAAAATATGTTTATGTTTTAAAGCACGTCAAATTGGGCCTTTCTTGTAAGCCCAGTTGTTAAGTCATCTTAGTAGTCTATAAATAAACTAGTTTTCTTAGGTTGTTGAGAGAGGCTAATTATTGTTATTCACTTGTAATCTTTGAATCTTTATTGAGTAAGTGAATAGTAAACAGTTTTAACCAATCCTAATTCTTCTTCTTCCTTATTCTCTCTCTATTTCGTAAAACCTAATAAGGTTTCTTGTGTTTGTTCAAGAAACTCAATTTTTTCTCATATTTTAGTTTTTTCTTGACGACATTGATTCATAATAGAGAATGTTTTTACTCCAGAGATTTATTTAGTTATCAGAGATGTGGGTAACAATTTTGGGAGAGGATGGTAATATGGTACTTTTGAGTCTTTTGGAAGAAAAAGCTGAAGTTTTTTTATTTATTCAATTTGGTTGAAGGTTTGTTTGTGATATGGATGTCCATACGTCCAAGTTTTGTTCCTTTTATAATTTATGGGTATTTGATTAAGGCTTCAGATCCTAAAGGAATATTGAAAAATTTTAAAATGTGGGTTAGCAGCATTAAGTGTACTACTGGCTACAATAACAACATTTTTCATGAAGTTGAGTACAAGAAATCCAAGACGAATGGTTTGTTGTTGCAATAGATGGTAAATTATGAGAAGATCAAAATAGGAGACCTTTTCAAGACTCCCAACACGAGGAACGACTGTATGAACAAATAAGTTGTGAGAGATATGATTCATTGGCTTTAGGTTTAAAGCAAAAAAAAGGTTTTTGGAGGTTTTTGGTAAGCTCATTTATTTCAAGAGTACTTACTAAGACATCGGTAGAATAACATTCATAATGGAAGAAATGAATCTTGAATCTTAAATGATGATAATTATGCATATAATTTATGAGGTTAAAGTAATATTAATCTCTTCGATTGTTGTAGACAAAGTTTAATCAGAGGAGTTCCAAACTAGCTTGGGATAAGTTAGTTCATGAATGGATAAGACATTTGACCATCCAAGAGAGTATGTTCGATTTTTAATAATATAACCTTGCATGGTGATACTTTCAAGATCAATCAAATTACTAGAAAGAACTATGATAAAACACCAGTTTTAATTGAAGAAGTGATTTGTTTTAGAGTAATTGAGGATCATATTCTTAGGAGGTTCAAAAGGAGAATTGAAAGCTTGGAATGAGCTTGATAAAATGGGAGTTGCTTTATCTAAGATATTTGAACTCGTATGAGAAAGATACTTCTAAATTAGAGACAAGGGAGGTACAAGATGACGTTTTAATTGGGTTTCTAATAATTCATATTAATTCAAAGAAGTTTATGATGAATCCTCTGCTAGGATTTGTCTCTACATAGGGGTTGGGAAAGAGTGCTGATGAAGTTGATCTTCAGGAAAGGAGTACAAAAAAAAATCAAAGAAGGTGGGAGTGAGGGAGCCAAAGGGGGAACTTTTGTCTCCATTGGATTGGGTAAATCATATAGGGAAATGGTCACTAATATTTCCAATAATCTCGATGTTAACATGAAGGTTTAGAAGGATATACTCAATGGTGATCAACAGGAAAAGGGTGAAGGTTTTAATATTGTGGAAGCTAAATTTGGAGAGTATGATTATCCAACTTTTGTTCTGTCTGAGCTGAAGGAGAAAAGGATGCATCGCCCTTGGATAAGATGAGTGATAGTCAAGCTCTTAGAAAGGAAGATTGGGTACAAGGCTTTTGAGACTAGATTGAAGCAAATGAGGGTGAAAATGGTGTTATCACAATCATTGATTTAAGCAATGATTATCATCTGGTAGCGTTCTCACACGAGGATGATAAAAAGGTAGCACAACCATTTCACAACACAACCATTTCATAACAATATGACAACAACTCTAGTAACACAGCAACAATCTCAGCGAGTTTCAACAACAGAACAAGCGCATCAGCTGCGACTTTGCAATAGCGCAATCTTCGCATCAAAGAGTTCCACCAAAACTGTTTGAAGTTGCGGCATCTCTGAATCATCAGTATCATCGGAATGTGAAGAGCAACTTATTAGCAGCTTACATATCCGATTGTGATTCTTTTTGGAAATATACCTGCTACTAATTCATCTCGCCATGAGTTCTTCAATGTTCCGAACCAATTGGAAGAGTTCCATAGAGGATCTTGGGAGCATCGTGCGATAACGTCTCGCTAACAAATCTGGGGATTTCATTTTGTCTGTGTTGGTGGCAATTAAGAGTAGTGGCTGGAGTCTTGGTCATACTTATGTTGTTCCTCTATTTTGCTGGATATTTCCTGGTCCACTTTCTTCTCTTGCAAAATTTGGTGCGAAATCATTGCGGTATTCGAAGCATTATCACTAATAACAACATCATAGTTTACCGACGACACACAAAATTCAGTAGTGGTTCGTTGCTCAACATCAACATCACACTAAATTGACGGTTTCAACACCAACAACGTTAACGGACACGGCAATATCGGTAACTATTCGTTTCATTCGACTTCGATTTGATTTAAATTTGATTATGATGTTGTTTCTGAAACTTTGCTTTAATAATTAAATTATGATCGGTTGAAATTGACTGCATGAAATCAAAATTGTATTTTGGCTATTCATTTGTATTGCTGCTATTTTTTGTGATGTACAGTTGAGTTGTTCATACTTTAATATATCTGATATAGCAGAATTTTTATGGATTCAAAGTTTGAGGATCAATTTCATAACTTGTTGTTTGTGCTATGGTCAGTTCTGCTTTGCCTAGTATATGTTGTAACTAGTTGTGCCAAATAAATTTCTCATAAATCATATATTCATGTTAGATTTGCTTCTAAGTATGAGATAGCTTTTATAATAATATTGTTTGGAAGGGAATGTATTTGCAATAACTTACTGTGAATTTCTACACATACTTTTCACTTAATTTCATGGCATTTTGTATGTAAGAGAATGATAGAAGTTAAGCTGCTGTTGTGTTTCGTGTCCATGAGATCATTAATTGCATTTCCATTGCGTTGTGTTGCTGTCTATTTCAAAATCGAGAGGAGTTTGTTCCTTCATGTCACATAATGCAGATATCCTCTCATGAACACATTGCTGCCAAGCTGTTATGAATTTCATTATTGCATGTCGTGTTTTGGTTATAAAAAAAATTGTTCTGTTTTAAACCCGATGCATTTGCTGCGTATTTGCGGTTGTCGTGTGTTGTTGATTAAGTGGTGGCAATTTTATTTTTTCATTACGTGTTATGCGAGATCATTATTTTTCATTTGCTGCGTATTTATGTTTTATACTTTGTATATATTTTGTTCCATGCTTAACTTAGTTTCTCATTGTTTGTATTCATCATGAAGTCCACTTTGATTTGTGTCCAAATCTAATATATACATGTTGCTGCTACTATTTTGGATGTTGTTGATTCTGTTTTTGACCATTACTGTTGTGTAGTTTTGGATAACAGAAAAATTCATATGGACCTGCTTGTAATTTTTTTTTCATCTAATATCTTAAGTTGTTGAATGCATCAATGTTAGTGGATTATGTTTCAACACTTGATGGTTAGAAATGGTGATGGAATAGAAAACAAGAGCTACTTCTAAATATGAAAATTAATAGTTTTAATTTCGGGTTAGTTCTAAGAGTTGAAAGTTTGAGTTTTTCTCAATTTTGCATGTGTTGATGATACGCTAGGTTTTTCCTTGCTGCATTCAACTATCATTTCTTTAAGGTTATCCAGTTATCATGACATTTTTTGTGTGTATTAATTGTTTTATTTAAATCATAAAAATGGTATATATTAGTATTATGAGAAATGGTCATATAGTTTCTCATTTTTATATGTACATATTTCATTTCTTGGTGCATTGGTTAAATTACTAGAATATTATCTACTAGACCTTGTGTTAATTGGGTATTGTTATTTTCAAATTTATGCCATTAGCATTTAAGATGCAAGTGGCGTGGTTGATAGAATTGTGTGGTGATTTTTTTTAGCTTCCTGTTGTTAATACACACATTAGTTTTATTTATTATTTATTATGTGATCATTCTTTTCTAATTAACTTGTTATTATTAATTAATTGGCTTTTTTTGCTAAAATTGATTGATTAATTGTAATTCATAAAAATAATATTAGATGTTTTTGTTTACTCTGATTGCATTGTGAATTTGGAGCACAAATTCGATTTTACTTTTGAACATTATTTGGACGCATAAATTATAAACCGATTTTGGAGCACATGGTGACAAACTCGACTCGCTTTATTTTATGTGCTCGCTGTCTCATTTCAACTACATTCGACAAAAGGTACTCCATTCCCACAAAATGTAATAGTTTTTATCGCTTTTGTTTTATTTATGCTTTAATACTTTAAAACAATTTTCAAAATAATTCTCGATTCATCGAGCCATTTTCTACCCTTGTAAGTCGAGTGCTTTTAAAGCCTCACTGTCAACCTTTGATCACCAGACACAACATTTTAGAGCTTACTCCTGGGCTTTCTTACAGTGAGACCTATTTGATCAATTATTTATAGGTGGTCATTTAGAAGACTAGCCTACTTTGCTAGTATACACGTTAAAAACTCTAAATTCAAACCTTGATTCACATCAAGCATTTTTTTCAAATCAAATCAAAACACTTAATAACTACTTAAACACAATTTTGATATTAGATAAAAAAGATAGAGTTCCAAGTCTCTGGTTCACTCTCCCAATTATTTGGGTCTGAGAAGTCTTTCTTAAGCTCAAACAATTGTCTTCTAAAAATGATAAACGAATTCAAATCTATTTTCCTAAACACTTAGATGAAAAAGAGAGAGCTCCAAGTCTTTGGTTCACTCTCCCGATTACTTAAGGACCGAGGAGTCTTTCTCGAGCTTCGAGTAATCGTCATCCAATTAAAACACTCTAATTATATCAAACATCTTTCATAATATTAGATGAGAAAAGGAGAGAGCTCCAAGTCTTTGGTTCACTCTCCCGATTACTTGAGGTCCGAGAAGTCTTTCTTAAGCTTCGAGTAATCCTCATCTGTTAAAATATTTTAACCACATCCTATCTTTCAAACGCCATTCAAACAACTCCTTTTTGCGATGAAAAAGAGAGTGTTCTAAGTCTTTGGTTTGCTTTCTCGATTATTTGGGTCCAAGAAGTCTTTTTTAAGCTTCAAGTAATCGTCATCCGATTAAACCTCTCAAACTATATCCTATCCTTTTGCAATTGAGATTGAGAAAGAGAGAGCTCCAAGTCTTTGGTTCACTCTTCCGATTACTTGGGTGCGATAAGCCTTTCTTAAGCTTCAGGTAATCGTCACCTCTAGCTAAACATCCGATACATCTAACCAACTCTCTTCCTCGCCCTCGTGTGACCAAAACCTTATAACCTATTCCAATCTATCTTCTTTTCCAATACCAAAATACTTAACACATAAAACTCTCTATTCCTCGCCCTCGTGCGATCCACAACTCTTCTCAAAGAACATTGTTTAGTCCATTTTTTCGCGTATAACAAACTCGTGCTTCAGCCTCCCCTAGCGAGCAGACAAGCCAATGTTTAGCAGTTAGAATGTGACCTAAACTCTCGTTCAACTCAACACACCTTTTACCAAGAACATTGTTTAGTCCTTTCTTCCGTGCATAACAAACTAGTGCTTCAGCCTCCCCTAGCGAGCAGACAAGCCAACGTTTAGCAGTTAGAATGCGACCTAAACTCTCGTTCATTCCAAACACAAACCTTTTACCGTAGTTAGCCGAACTACGACTGCTCTGATTCTTCATTCTCTTTTGAATGTAAGATACGTAGGCACAAGATTGCGATGGTCTTGGAGAGCACAATCCCCTCTTTTCCCGTAGTCCCACAAACTACGAATGCTCTGATTTTCCACTTCTTACAAGTGAAGATACGTAGGCACAAGGGCCCTAATCCTTGGCGAGCACCCTATCTTAAAACTACCCCATTTTCCCATTAGCAAGCAATTCCTTAGAAGATAAACAAACATAGTTAACTTTCTCTCGCGAATCGAATCAAGAGGTTCCCGTTGAGTACAACGGACGTAAAGGGTGCTAATACCTTCCCTCTATGTAATCGACTCCCGAACCTAGAATATTGGTTGCGATGACCATGTTCTTATCCTTTTTAAGGTTTTATCGATATTTTCCTATTCCATCCTTGGAATGAATAAAGTTTGGTGGCGACTCTGTTTCGAACAGTATTTTCCGCGTCCATCGCGAGGATCGTATTTTTCGAGGTACGACACCATGTTTGCCATGAAGTCGTGAAAAGCGTTTGGTCCTGACGACTTTCCTGCGTGGTTTTATAAAAAATCTTAGGATATTGTAAAGGATAACATGTGCAAGTTTGCGCAGGATGTTTGGAACAAGCCAAGAGACATTACCTCTATAAATCAAACGAATATATGTTTGATTCCGAAAAGGGACCAACCATTTCATGTGTCGCATTTTCTCCATATCTCCTTGTGCAACTCTCCGTACAAGGTGGTCAATAATATTATTATTGAACTGTTGAAGATTTGCATGCCCAAGCTAATCTTTCCTTATCAGGTTGGCTTTGTTCTAGGTCGCTCAATCCACGAAAACATTATTATAGAAAAGGAGAGTATGAGGCTTATTCATCAAAGGAAAGGCAAAAAGGGGTTGTTTTCTATTAAAATCGACTTGTCTAAAGCCTATGACAAGATCAGTTGGGAATGAGTTTGGAAAGTACTCAAGCTGGAATACCTACTAAGTTAATTAATATCATCATGCATACAGTCACGAGTACATAAGTGAATGTGAATTGGCATGGTGTTCGTGAAGAGTATTTTAGTCCTCAACATGGAATTCGCCAAGGGGATCTGCAATACCCCAAATTTTGCCCTAAGATTTTTCGTTTCATCTCGCATTTCATTGCATTTTTGCAATGCATTTAACCAATCACTAACAGGTTTATGCAGTTGGTTGATTTTTGCAGGAAAATATCAGGAGGTGCGCTTCGTAGGTCGTGAAGGGTAAAATGGTCATTTGTTGACAGACGGTTGTCAATTTGCGAATTTTGAGTTGTGGTCAGGAAGGTTGGGTCGTTAGGGGTTTGGTTAGTGTGAGTCGGGGCCGAGGTGTCGTGGGAATTGGTTGAGGGGGAAAGATCTGAATTTGTGGATTGAAGTTAGTCGGAGAGTTTGCTTATTTTGAGTAATGGCAAATTGGACTTATTCCGATAAGATTGTTCGTTCAGGTTGTCAGAAATTTAATCGGAAGCAGGATATAGTCGGGTGGATTGGATGAATTAGGAATTAATAAAAAAATGGAATTTCATTTTCATTTATCATTTCAGTTTAGATTAATTGTACGACATTTATCTCATTTGCATTTCATGTTAAACCACTTTTATTGCATTTCATTTTCTTTATCATTTATCACATTTTAAATATTTTTTTCATGTTTAATATTTTTGTTTCATTTTTCATTTTTCGTTGCATATCAAAAACAAATAAACAAATAAATAAAGTTAAAGAATATTTTATTAATAATAATTTGTTCTTTACAAAAATAATAAAAATTAATTAACTACATTTTGTCTTAATTTTTTCTCCTAAATTTCCTAATCAGTTTCTTCATCCTGATTCCGACTTATCCGGTTTTCCGACTCCTTTCGAACCTGCAAGTCAAAACAAACACAAGAATAATCGGGTTAGTATTTTCTGACGCCCTCGACACACTGTCATCATCGGGCGTGTCGGGTGGGTAACAGATTTCTCTGTCTCCGACTCCCGACTTATTCCGACCAAAAAGCTAAAACCAGGCAGATTTTGTTCTTATTTTTGATGGCATCCAAGAGAGATAGTGAAAGAGTTAAAAAGAAATGATTCATGTTTGAAAAAAAAGCACTTTTGAAAAAGCACTTTGATTCATCCAAACACAACCCAACATTGTTTTCCAGATTTTTCGAAGCCCACGGGTTCAACAGAAAGAAAGTTTCTCTTCTAAAGCCCCTACCAACGAGTGAATCAGGCAAAACATCAGCAAATTAGGTGAAAAATCAGGTTCAACAACAATCAATGAACCAGCGGATCAAATCAACCGTTCCTGAAAAAGGGTATGAGCAATGACATCTCAAAATTCTCAAAGTCATCCAACAAACTCGTCGAGAAATCACAACAAATCATCACCATAAAATCGCAATAAATCATCATCAAAAGGAAGGACAATCACATATATAAGAGCTCCGAAACCTAACGAAGGGGGAAGGACTGCATCATCCTCAGAAAAATCAGAAAAGACGGTAAACCCTCATCGAAGCGAGCAACGACGAACACGGAGGCTAAGAGGGAGATTTTGTTCTCACTATCATCATCACCGTCCAGAGCAGAAGAGGGACTAAGTTCATCAAAGATCCAGAGATCCAAAACCCAGAAGAAGGCGGATGAAGCTTCGAAGAAAAGCAGAACAAGGGCGGATCGTCGTCTTCGCGGAAGGCTCCACACGGCGGCAACGAACCCTAAGCCCATCACCATCACCGAATTGAAGCTCCCGGCGGATAACAACCAAAACCTCAGAAGATTCCTTCCTCATCGGCCACCATTGTCGTCGTCCTCGTCGCCACCTGCGGTCTGGAGAGGGCGGAATCTCGGTCGTTGGTCATCGTCGAAGCCGTTTCGAATCCCTATTAAAAAGGTGAGCAATTTTCATAATATTTGAGTGTTTGTTTCAGATATCACAAAAGGAGAAGTGTGGGTGACATGCAAGCAGAAAGGGAAAAAAAACGAAAAAGCTCTGAAGGAGCATCAATGGTGGAGTTACAGCGGGCATAAAGAAGAAGATGAGAGGAGTTTTCAAAAGTGAAACCCTAACTTCAGAAATGTGGACAAGCCACGAATTCCGCCCATTTGTTTTCATTTTTCGTTTGGTTTTGTCATTTATTATTTATTTTTTATTATTAATTAGTTTGTTGTTAATAGCAGTGGATTAAAATAATTTATTTTTGCTAATTGATTAATTAGTTAAGTTTTTATAAATCTAACATGAAGTAGTTTAAAAGCTGTAATATAAAAATTTATTTTTTAATTTATTTTTTGGAAACTGGAAATATTTTTCTTACCTTAAAATTAAAACATGTGTCAATATTAAAACTAAAACTTTTCTTTAATAAAATTAACACAATTTTTTTTATAAAATTAAAACAAAATTTTTATAAACAACTAGAATAATTTCTCCATTAAAACACAAAATTAGGTCTTCTCGTTTCCATAAAAATATAAAAAAATAAGGTTCTTGGTTCAGCCGTTTCGTTTTCGAATAACACCATTAGTTGTTCATTGCAACTCTCCTCCATATTTCATTTGTACTATTTTTGTTCCATGGATGTAATTTACGCGAGGCCATGGTCGCGGTTTATTTTATTTCGCATTTTGGGACTTGTAATTTACGCGAGTGATCGTCGCGACGCTTTCTTTATTGTTTTCTTTACTTCCTGCATTTTAATTCTGCCGTATAATATTTATCGTTTGCATGTCTTTACCGTTAATTTCCCCCATCCGAAGGAATTAGGTTTAACAGTTTGACCACCGAGTCAATAACCCTAATTTTGACCGTTTCAAAACCTTATTAGTCTAGGTGTCCCGCCATGGACGAAAACGCCTTTTACCCTAGCACTAGGTCAAATAGTCGTCGTACTATGTTTTTAGGGTTTCCCGCCGTGGAACATCTAATCAACCCTAATATCAACCCTAGTTTTAGGTCAACAAGTTCAACGTAGAAATAAGAGTTTCAAAGCTCCACGTAAGCGCGTCCTTAAGAAACGCTTACTCCCCTTGAAACCTTGACCACAGTCAAGACGTTTCTAACCTCCCTTTTGAGGGGAACTACAATTACTCTGATTCCATTCCCGTCAGGATATGTAGGCACAAGATGCGACGTCTTGCCGAGTAAACTTAGGACTATCCCTTAGATCTTTTAGGTCACTCTATCCCTTAGCTCAGAATATATTTCAAACAGATAATAATAAAAAAAAGGCATACTTTAAACAAAAGGTTTCTGTAGAGTACTACAGAAGTTTAGGGTGCTAGTACCTTCCTTAAACTTAACCAACCCCTTACCTAGGTATCTCCCCATGTTGTTCTTACGATGCAAAATTAGGTTTTTCCTCTTTTGACCTTTTCCTTCGGATAAATCAAAGAGCGGTTGTGAATTGAATTGTGATTCGAATTAATTAATAGTTTGATATCATATTTCCACCACAACAGGATCCAATCTCGCCATATTTATTTGTGCTTTGCATGGAAAAATTGTCTCATATCATAGAGCATGAGGTGGTTTAGAGGAGCTAGAAATCCATCAAGATGGGATCTTGTGGCCCTATAATCTCACACCTAATATTTACCGACGACTTGCTATTGTTTAGGGAAGCTTTTGGAACACAAATGAGGTGTGTTATGAATGTTCTTCATCGGTTTTATAGCTTAACTAGCCAGGAGGTTAGTGTGGAGAAATCCAACATAGTGTTTTCGAGGAATATTTTGAAGTGTATGAAACAAAAGTTACTGCATATTTCCAAGTTCAAAGAATTGTTGCAATTTGGGAAGTATTTATGGGTTCCTCTTAGTGGGAAGAATTTGAGAAAATCTGATTTTCAATACGTTGTTGATTAGATTGCTGCCAAACTTTCTTGTTGGAAAGTAACCTTGTTGTCCATGGTGGGTCGTGTCACGTTAGCTAAGAGCACGCTTAAAGCAATTCTGGTCATATTCGATGATGACAAACCTTCTTCCTAAGGCTTGTATTAAAGAGATCCAAAGGTTATAACGTAACTTTATTTGGGGTGACACTAGTAACGGGAATTCATGTTGTTAATTGGAGCATTGTTATGCGACCTAAGGATCTTCATGGGCTTGGGGCTAAAGAAAGATCTTAGACTCATGAGTGTTGCTTGTATTATGAAACCTACATGGAAATTAATAAACAAGAATGATGACCTTTGGTGTAATATTTTGAGAGGTATTTACAAGGATGTGGAATCAAGTTGCAGCCTCTCAAAGAATTGCACATGATTTGGTTTAAGGAAAGCAATAAGCAAGTTTGTGGCTTATTTGGCGAGACATGGCATATGGATTATAGGATATGATAACATTATTCATGCGTGGGAGGATAGCTGGATTGATATTGGATATTGCATTCGTGAACATGTTCGTGGTATTCCCGACAGTTTGAGCAATGCTAAGATTGGTGAGCTTTTAGATGCGAGTGGCAATTGGGATTGGCATGCTCTTGGCCAGTGGATGCCGAGTGAAATTCTGAACAAAATTAGAAGTCTCTAGCCTCCTATTATTAACACTGATGCAAGTAAGGATAGGCTCTCTGTGGATGGTATGTATTTTGAAGTTGGTACAATGAAGGTTTTTAATGTTTTAGTGGCAAAGCATAATAGTCGCAACAATGATTGAGATTGGAAGAGTATCTAGAAATTAAGAGTTCCTAAAAGAGTAAGGACCTTTGTTTAGATTTTGAAATATGAGAGACTTTAGACTAATCTAAACAAAAGTTTGAGAGGCTTAGGTTTCGTCGCGTGTATGTTATATGGTCATGCAGTGGAAAGTATCATGCATGCAATTGGAGATTGTCCAAAACCAAAGGAGGTTTGGGTGTTGTCACGGTGAGAATCGGATATCAAGCTATTGTATTAACTTGAATCACAAATCATAAAATATCACCACCGAACTTTTATTTTATCCAAGGGAAAGGAGAAAAGATCAAACAAAAACCTTAAGTAAAATGCTAAGCAAAAAGCAAGAGCTAAATCTAAAAAAAAAGAGATTAAATGTACGGGGGTTGGTTATACTAAGGGAAGATATTAATATCCCAAGCATCTGTATTACTCTATATGAACCTCTTGAAATATTTGTGTTTTACTAAAATTGTTTGCTAAAGGTAAAAGATGGGTAAGAAAGAGAAAAGGTAGAAAAAGAAAAAGGTAAAAAAAATAAAAAGGTAGCTCGCTAGAATTTCTCGCAATCCTATGCCTACGTATCCTTAAGAGGAAGTCAGAGCAATCTCGTTCGAAAACTACGGGTGAAAAAAAGGTGCGAAAATGGAAAAGGTTGTGAAAAAAGAAAAGGTTTCTCGCCAAGGATCGGGGCCTTGTGCTTACGTATTCTCAAGAAGAACTTGAGAAATCAGAGTGTCTGTAGTTCGTGGAACTACGAGTTGTCAAGTTCTAAGAACCAAGAATAACAAAGACATGTAAAGTACAGACAAGAGACATGCACAATGACGATAAGTCAACACGCAATCCCTTCCCTCAAATTAGGTCACAAGGATCAAAAGAAAAGCAACAGATACACAGAAAAACATCATGTAAATGGCAAGCAAGAATACATAAACACAGTACACGGAAAAACATCATGTATGGTCAGACAAATAAGATAGCACCGAATATGCATGGAAAACCATCACGGTAATCAGGCAGTGAAAAGTCAACTGAAATACACGAAAAAAATATCATGTAATCAATAGACAAAGATACGCGGCAAAGCATCACGAATAAAAACCCACAAACAAACAACCACATACACGACAAAGCATCGTGTATGGTCAGACAAATAAGATAACACAGAATATACATGGAAAAACATCATGGTAAGAACATATAGAAAAGTCAATAGAAATACACGGAAAATCATCATGTAATTAACAGACAAAAATACGCGGAAAAGCATCGCAAAATAATCAAGGAAAAGTATCACGATTAATCAGAGAGAACAAACAAGCCGCAAAATAGAATCGGGCTACAAATGAATTATTAATCAAATTAAATATAAACATTTAATAAGATTAATTAATAATTTAATTAATCAAATTAAATAAAAATATTTAAATCAATTAATAATTAAACTAATATTTTTTAAGTTTTTTAATCTTCTACCAAATAACTAACTAAAACTAAAAAAATAAGAAAATATCAAAATAAGTGATAAAAATATTTTTTAGTTTTTTTTTTAAATATTTCAGATTAACTATAAAAACTAGAAAGTTAAAGTAATAAAATAAAATAAAAAAGATTAAAAGAGAGTTTTTTTTTTTGGTTCATTCTTTTCTAATATTATACAAAATGAAGATACATTATTAAAATTATTAAAATTTACTTGCAGTTTGCCAACCCACTTTCAAGTTACAGAGTGCATTAGCAACGTCAATCTCTTACTTTTCTCAAATCAAAGTAGAAACTAAATTATTAAAAATTTACATTTTTTAATATTATATCATTAACTTAATGAGAATATTAAGAACAAATTGTTAAAATATTTTTTTGGCATTCTTCTAAATTAATCAAATTAACAAATAAACTAAAAGAGAATAATAAAAAGATTAAAATAATTAAAATGTTTTTTTTGTTGGTATTTTTTGAATATACAAATAAAAGAAAATAATTAGAGCAAATAATTAAAGTAAACTATTTCTACTAAAACACCATAAAACTAACATCAAATAAAAACATATTTTAACAGTATACAAACACTATTTATTTTAAATCATACTTAATAAAATCTAAAGAAATAAACTATTATCATAATAAAATAAATCAAAATTTAAATATGGATCATATAGTTAAATGAGAAATAAACTAGAATAATAAATAAATAAAAAATACTTACATAATTCTTATCTCCTTCCACTTTATAGATGTCAAGTCTGATGCGAGAGAGAGAGAGAGAAAGTTGGAAGCATGTGTGGTTGCTAAAATGGAGGGTAGGTTCAATGGTGTGTTGGTGTAGTGCTACTTTTTAATATCAATGAAAGGGGTGGATATGAAAAGTTTACTGTGATGGTAGTGAATGTGTAGAAATGATATTATATATATTTTTTCAAAACCAAAAAGGATAGAGGGAGTCATACGCGTAGTCATAGTGAAGAGAAAGAAAAGATGATATTTTATGAAAAATGTGGGAGCATGTGATAATGGTTTTCATTTGCTTTGTTTTTCAAGAGAGAGATAGCAATATATTGTATGTATCTTTTTCTATCTTTCCGTTGCAACTTTTGAGAGAGAGGATATTACATGAAGTGTTGTGTAAAATGAAAGAAAATGATGAAAAAGTGTGTATTGTATGAAGAAATGCAGGCATGCATGTACCTTTTTATGTTGCTCTACTTTTTTATTCAAAGATGAAACGCCAATCATTCATCTTATGTACTATATTACTAGGAACTTTTGAACAAAATCTATTTTATATGTACAATATGATCAAATTTTTTTTAAAAGTTCCACAAAATAAGAAAAAGATAAACATAAAAAGAATAAACTATTTACAATAACATCTAAAATAAAGATTTGATTAATTAAAATAATATATTAATTAAAAATGGAAATAAAGACGGTAAAAATTGAATAATTAAGTCGATATCAAAGTGTTCAAAATAAAATAAAATGAATATACTAAAATGATCAGCGTAAAAAATACGATTCATAAAAATACGACGTTTTGTCAAATTTTAAAATAAATTTTACCCGCTAAAATGACTTAAACTGTCCAAAAATGCGACCCAAAAGTGGTCGAAAAATTTAAATGAGCACGCCAAGTTAAACTACATGAAACGCAGATTAATATCATTGATGTTTGCAAGCTCGATTTTAAATATTTTCGTCCACGAATTTTACGCACAGTTGACTTTTAGTTTGACCGATTCGACTATAATTCCAAAAAATATATTATGGCTGATAAATTGGGTATTACGCGAGATGCGAGACATGATAAATTATAAAGATGATGCAAAAAGACATGGAATTTTAGAGTTAAAAATTAGGGTATGACAGGTGCATAAAGTGCCTTTGGATATCTACCATGACTTTTTTAACCTTGATTTATAGGATTGGATTAGTATGCACATCAATCGGAATACGAAAGAAAGGTGGAGTAATTTTTGGGCAATGGCGTGCCACTTCAATTGGTTTTGGTGTAACAAAGAAAAGCACGTGGAGAATTTTGTTAGGCATATCAATACTAGTTTGCATGGAGTTTCTCGGTTGAAAGATTGTGAAGAAGCCTTGTTGCTTAATAATAACGTGGTTGGTAGAAATAAAGAGACTATTCTTGTTAAATGGGTTCATCTGA
This sequence comes from Lathyrus sativus, assembly GCA_963859935.3. NCBI lineage: Eukaryota > Viridiplantae > Streptophyta > Magnoliopsida > Fabales > Fabaceae > Lathyrus > Lathyrus sativus. Next base: position 553,625,994 of record OZ012736.1, on the reverse strand, counting down.
AGCATGGTATGGTGAAACTTAATGTAGATGAGGCATAAATTGAGGGTGTCACAACTGGTTGTGACAGTCTGATCAGAGACGAGGTAGGCAGTTGGTTGAGATGTTTTTACAAGAATATGGGGATTTGTAGTAGCTATATGACAAAATTATGGGATATGTTTGAAGGATTGATGTGTGCTATTGACTTAGAGTTTAAGTGACTCGAAGTTAATACATACTCAACTGAGATGGTTATGGATTTAAATCAAGGTAGATCTAGCAGAAGTGACAGACTAGAGATGCTCAGGAAGATCGATAGCCTCTTAAGTCGTTTTTGACGTGGCTCTTGTTTCTCATATGTTTAGATAAGCTAATAGATGCGCTGACGCATTGGCTAAAGTTGGTTGTAGGTTGAACTCTGATATGTTGAATCTTTCATATGCTCATAGTTTCATTGATGAATTGCTTGTAGAAGATAAGTTAGGGGGTTTCACCTATAGGGAGGTGTGCTTGTAGTTATTCTTCTTTTGGCCCTCTGGCCCCCACTTTTACCAAAAAAAAGTTTATTCTTTTTTATTGAAACTAAAATCCATTCTATTTATTTTAGTTGTAACGACCAAACTTTTTAAGTTTGTTCATAACATATATTCTCGGTCCTTAAATATTGATTGATGAAAGGTTGGGGAATAAATAAAATAGGCATTAACTTAGTGTGTTTTTAGATATCCACCATTATGATTATGGGAATGCATCACTTTACCCCCGCCTCAATCCTACAAAATGCAATTCCTAACATGTATATGGGCACATGGCGTTCTCATCGTCGAGAAATACTTGTATGAAAATACACTTAAATCCATATTCTTAAAATCATCCAATATGAATTGAGAAAATATTAAATTTATTTAAAATATGATTATTTTTAAATTGGAATCATGTAATAGTTGTGATATGAAGGAGATAAAAACTTTTATTTTTATTTATTAATTAATAAAAAAATTGTGATTAATTGTGTATATAACTATGTGTTATATAAGGATGACAATTTGACACATTTTCAACATAAAACATACTAATAGAATACTATGACAAAGTGGTGAAGTGAGACATAAGGTTAACTAACACATCACCTTTGTTTGTGTCACATAAGCGTTTTTGTAACAGAGTTTATGAAAAAGGTCAACGGAGTTTGTCACATAAGCTATATTTTTTCCTTAATATTAATATGATATAATACATTCAATTTATTTATAATTCTACCAAAATAATTTAAATATTTTTGTTGTTAAGTAATTCAAGTGATGTAACTGATTAACACTAAGTGGTAATCGGTTACAGCAAGGTCATAAGCACTTCCAAGTAGTAGAAAATAGCTTATTTCAATATTGTAACCGGTTACTACTGAAAGGATTTTGTTTTTTCATGTTGGGTGTAACCAGTTAACCAAATGGTGTAACCGGTTACAAGCTCGATTATTGTATTTTTTCTGTTATGTTAGTTGATTGTTTTTTATTTCCAATCACTTTATAACCTTGTATAAATGTATATGATGCATTCTCATCATAGGTTAATGCAATCATAACTTCTCACCCTCAATTCTCTCTCTCTCTCTCTCTCTCTCTCTCTCTCTCTATATATATATATATATATATATATATATATATATATATATCTCAATTCTCCTCTTTCACTCTCCACATCCAAAGTTTCTCCACCATTGTTCACCAAACTTATGGTTTCTTGTTCCAACATTTGGCATCAAGAGACTAGTTCAGATCCATAAACATCTAGTGTGCAACATGAATTATGCCTCTAATGAAAGAATCACTGCAAACATACTCATCCTTGATGCTAATAATTACAACAAGTGGTGCAAGCAAATGAAGATGTTGTTTATCTACCAATAAGTTCTTAAAGTGATCAAGAATAGTGTTACTCCCCTTGTCCAAGATGAAACAAAACATAACAAGCAACATGTAAGGAAGAAAAGAAGAAAGATTTCAAGGCGTTGTTTTTAATGCATTAATGTGTTGATGGCGACAACTTTAAGAAAGTCAGTGATTGCGAATTATAAAAGCGAGCGTGAGAGATCTTAGAGAAGACTTATGCAGGGGCTGACAAGGCGAAGGAGATGAGGTTATAAACTCACAAACGTTAGCTCGAATTGTTTCAAATGGAAGAAAAAGGGGCAATCAACGATTTCACAACAAGAATCACTCAATTGGTGAATCAAGTGAAGGCATGCAGATAAGCTGTTACAGAGCAGTATGTTGTCATGAAAATCTTGCGTTCTTTAACACCAAGATTTGACAATGTAGTTATGGCGATTGAGGAATCGAAAAATCTTACAATAATAAGCAAAGACGAGCTGCAAAGTTCTCTTTAGGATCATGAGTAAAGGATGGAGGAGATAAATAATGATAAGGTAAATGCGGAGATCACTTTGCAAGCTCGCTTCAATGAGAAGGACAAGAAATCAAAAGGAAAATGGCCCATGAAGACCAAAGGAATTTTTCATAATTTTGGTGGAAGAGAGTCCAAAAATTCAAAGAATTCGACTTGTCAGATGGGTGAGAACAACTGCAATTGGTGGTTAAGGTAACTTTATAGGTGAGAATAAGAGGTTTGACAAGAGTAAGAAGCAGTGTTATAAATGTCAAAGGTTTGGTTATTTTGCAAAAGAGTGAAATTTGAATAAGAAGGAATCTCAAGGGGAAGAAGCCAAGGTTGCAAGACAAAAGTTTGATGAATAAAATACGCTATTGGTCATGATCACAAAAGGAGAATGCAACAATAACAAGCTACGAGACATCAACAACAATAGTTCAAAGAATTATGTATAGTTGAGTTGTGACTAGTTGAATGATACGGTTAACCGATTGCATGATGAGGAATATGCCATTATGAGTTTGAAAGGAGTTCAATGTAATGAGGAGTGGTATTTGGACTTAGGTTGTTCAACTCATATGACGGGGAGGAAGGATTGGTTTGTCAAAATCAATCTTGCCATGAAGAACAAAGTAAAGTTCGCAGATGACACTACTTTAGTGGTCGATGGGATCAGCGATGTTTTGATCCTAAGGAGGGATGATGGATATTCATTGATCAAAGATGTCTTGTACATTCTAGGAATCAAATGTAACCTTCTAAGTATTGTCCAATTGCTTGAGAAAGGTTATAAGATTCACATGGAAAACAAGGGATTGCGCATTATGGATGCAAAGGGAGTTTTGATCCTTAAAACACTTATGGCTGCTAATAGAACCTTCAAGGTTGATTTGAAGGTTATGGTTCATAGATATTTTGCTACTGTAGTAATTTGTGAGGAGCGGATGTGGCATTATCGTCTTGGGCATCTCGACTTTAGAAATCTCAAAGACTTGCAAAAGAACAGAATGATAACGGGGATGCCATCGATCAACATACCAACTGAAATTTGTGGAGAATGTGTGCAAGAAAAGCAATACAAGGGTAAATTGGGCAAGGATGCAGAATTTAAGACCAATAATCACCTTGAGGTGGTGTATTCAGATGCGTGTAGGCTGATGCAAGTAGATTCTATTGGTGGCAATAAGTACTTTGTCACATTTATCGACAATTATAGTAGAAAGTTATGGACATACCTAATCAAGAGAAAGGACGAGGGGTACTTGAAGTGTTCAAGAAGTTCAAGTCTATGGTTAGGAGTCAAAGTGGTCACAAGCTCAAAGTGCTCAAAATGGATGGTGGAGGTGAAAATGTCTCAAATAACTTTGAGAGGTTTTGTGATCAATAATGGGTTATACATGAGGGAATACCACCCTATACACCACAACAAAAATGTTGTAGCCAAAAGGAAAAATAAATCGATCATGAACGTGGTGAGAAGCATGTTAAAGGGTAATAACTTGTTCAAAGAGTTATGTGGAGAAGCGGTATCCGCAACTGCCTATTTTTTGAATATGTTCCCTATAAAGAAGCTTGAGAATGTAACACCAAAGTAAGCATGGTCGGGATTCAAACTGAATCTGAACCATTTGAAAGTCTTTGGTTATGTTGCATACCGACATGTCCGGGTCATCTTAAAAAGAAGTTAGATGACAAGGGAGAAGTGATGACACTTGTTCAATATCACTATACTAGAGGTTACAAACTTTTTGATACTGTAATAAGGAGGATCGTGATCAATAGGGATGTCATATCGATGAGTTAAAGCAAGTGCAACAGGGTGTAACTAACTACCAGCAGACATTAACCGATTACATGCAGAAGTTAATCGGTTACCAGACGGTTGTAACAGATTGCAACTTTGAAATTTTCAATTATGAAGAAAGGGGAAGACTAGGACAACCTGTCGTCGAAGTTCGAAATAAAGAAAATGTTAGAAGGTCAACAAGGCAGAATGGTTTACTACAAAGACTCTGAGATTGGGAGTTGTGTTGAGACAACAAAGTCAATAATGATGGTGATTTCGTCCATTTTTCACTTATGGCTGAATCCAAACCCGTTAACATACAATAGGCCTTAAGTGATCCAAATTTGAGTTGTTCTATGAAGGAGGAGCTGTAATCCATTAAGAAGAACATTACTTGGGAGTTGGTTGATCTGCCAAAAGGAAAGAAGCCAATTGGTGTGAAGTGGGTGTTCAAAGTGAAAGCAAATTCCAAGGGTGAGATAATCAAGCATAAGGCTATATTGGTGACTAAGGGATTTTTGCAAAGAGAAGGCATATACTTTGAAGAGATATTTGCACCGGTTGTTAGGATTTAAACCATTAGGCTTGTTGTTGGTATTGCTAATAACCATAATTGGCATATCTACCAAATGGATGTCAAATCTGTGTTTTTGAATGAACCGCTTGAAGAGGAGGTATATGTAGGACAACCCCCTGGTTTTGTTGTGAAAGACCAAAAGCTGAAGTTCTACAAGTTGAAAAAAGAATTATATGGTTTGAAGTAAGCTCAAAGAGCTTGGAATAAAATAATTGATGGTTTCCTAAAGGACGTTGGCTTCAAGAAATGTGTATCAGAGCAATGAGTGTATGTGAAGACAGATACAAGTGAATAAGTAATTATCCTTTGTCTATATATATACGATTTATTAATCACGGGAAACAACATAAATTGTATTTCAAAGTTGAAGAGTGAACTTATAAAAGAGTTTTAAATGACTGGCATTGGTTTCATGACATACTTTCATGGTTTTAAGTTCCACAAGTTCAAAAGGGGATTGCTCATGCACCAGATAAGATATGCTATTGAGATGTTAAAAATTTGAAATGGAGCATTGTAATACTTCTATTTCTCCAGCCGAACCAAGGTTGCATTTGTCTAAGAACGAGGATGAGGAAGGTGTTTATTAAACTCAATATAGGAGGTTGATTGGATCCCTGCATTATTTGTGCAAAATGCAACCAGACTTGGCATTTAGTGTCGGTATTGTGATTAGATTCATGAGGAGACTGAAGGTGTCTCACTTGATAATAGACAAGAGGATCCTATGATATGTCAAAGGTTATATTGGCTACGAAATTCTCTTTCCCGCAATAGATACGGGAAGAAAATGCAATTTGCTTGGTTTTACCAATTCTAATTGGTGCGGAGATAAAGATGATCGAAAGTCTACAGCTGGACACATATTTATGTTCGATGCAACACCAATATCATGATGTTTAAAGAAGGAACCGAGAGCTACACTCTTATCTTGTGAGGTAAAGTACATTGTCGCTTCATTATGTGCGTCTCAAGCCATGTGGCTTATGAATTTATTGGAGGAGCTGGGTAGCAATGAGGGTGGGTCTGTCACACTCCTAGTTGACAATGTTTACGCGATTAATCTTGATAAGAATCCAATTGCACATGGGAGAAGCAACCATATTGAGACGAGGTTTCACTACTTGAGGGAACTTGTTAGTGAATAAAGGTTACGATTGGGATATTGTAAAAGTGAGGACCAAGTGTAACACCCCAAATATATCCCATGCAATTTAAATATAAATTAGAGTATCTTTATCAAAATATATTTAGGATGTCACACAATTCAACACAATCAGCTGCTCATATATTATAATATGTAACACATGCAAGTATTTGAAAATTAGTTATAATAACTGTGAGATATTAGATCGAACTCTAGTATGGTCGAAGGGTAGCTTCTGGTTCGACAGGAATTAAGCATAAGGTCGAAGTCTGTTTGGATGCTGTTGTTAGAGTAATGCGTGTTGTAGTCGAAGTTTGTTCTAACATGCATTAGTCAATATTGTTAGGTTTATTAGCATGTTGAATTGGGCCTTGCTTGTAAGCCTAATTGGTTAAGTTAGCTTGTACCCTAAGTTAGCTTCTAATGGATAATTGTTGAAAATACCATTTGGTTAGTGTTCTATTTTTCTTATAAATAACATGCTAGTCTCTCATCTTGGCATAAGGAAAAATAGGAAGATAAAATCCTAATTTCAAGAGAGAGAGGTTATTTTGTTATTCTTGTATACTTGTAATCTTGTTTCTAAGAGAAAGGAAAGAATAACAATTAATAACCAATCCTTGTTTTTCCTTGTTGTTTTACCTTGTTTTTTTTGTTAACCATAAACCTTGTGTGTTTCTTAATCATAAAGAAATCGTTTATATTTTGTTTCAAGACATCTAATTCATAAATAATTGGTGCGGTGAGCATGGAGAAGATGCCTTCAACAAAGTATGAGATTGAAAAGTTAACCGGAGTGAACGACTTTGATCTGTGGCGCTTGAAGATGAAACCCTAGTGGTTCAGCAGGGTTGTTTGGAAGCGTTGAAGGGAGAGGCAGCCATGAACGTTGCGTTAACAACAAAAGAAAAGATGGGCATGATTGAGAAAACCTACAACGCAATATTGTTGAGCCTTGGTGATAAGGTTCTTCGACAGGTATCAAAAGAGACTACAACATCGGGATTATGGGTGAAACTTTAAAGTTTGTACATGACCAAATCTCTGGTGAATCGACTCTACCTGAAGCAAGCTTTGTATTCATTCAAGATGAGTAAAGAAAAAATGTTGGCTGAGCAGTTGGATATGTTCAACAAGATGATTATGGATCTTGAAAATATTGATGTGAAGATCGATGGTGAAGATCAAGCATTATTGATGTTGTGTGCTTTGCCCATAACACATGCTCACTTTAAAGAAACTCTCCTATATGGAAGGGAATCCCTGAGCTTTGAAAAAGTTCAATCAGCCTTGTATTATAAGGACTTTAACGAGCGGAAGGAGTATAAACCTTCGACGGTGGGTGAAGGTTTGGTCGTTAAGGGAAAATTCTTGCGAAAGGATGGTAAGTTTGACAAAAAGAAAGGTAAAAGCCAGCAGAAGTCTTATAGTGGCGAAACATATGGTATTCGATGTTATCACTATAAGAAGGAGGGTCACACAAGAAAGGTGTGTCTTGAACGCCTGAAAGATCATGGAGGTAAAGATAATAGCAACACAACCATTGTTCAAGATGACTTTGACTCATCTGATGTTCTTGTGGTTTCAAGTGGCGACTCAAGAAAATAATGGATTATGGATTCAGGTTGCATTTAGTACATGATTCCAAACAGAGAATTGTTCGAGGAGCTATGCGATCAAGAAGGTGGATCGATGCTGCTAGGAAACAACAAATCTTACAAAATTGCAGGTATTGGATTTGTGAGATTCAAGCTTCGTGATGAGTCAATAAGATTATTGGCTGAAGTCAGGTATGTACCTGATTTGAAAAGAATTTTGATTTCTCTTGGTGAATTCGACAGAAAGGGATATGTTTTTTTAGGAGAGAAAAGTTTCCTAAGAGTCATTAAGGGGTCGAAGGAAGTCTTGAGAGGGGTGAAGAAACAAGGCTTGTATACCATTGGGACTGAGGTTGTAAGTGGTTCGAAAAATGTTGCATCCATGAAACCTGTGTCGAAGATAGAATTATGGCACATGAGATTGGGCCGTGTCAGCGAAAAAGGCCTGGTCGAATTGAGGAAGCAAAACCTGCTAGGTGGCGACAAATTCGAAAAGTTGTAGTTTTGTGAATCTTGTGTATTTGATAAATCTTGTAGGGTAAATTTTAACAAAGGCAAGAAAATAACACATGGATCCCTGGATTATATTCATGCTAATATTTGGGGGCCTGCAAGGAATCCTTCACACTCAGGTGCAAGGTATTTTCTATCCATTGTTGATGACTATTCCATAAAGTTATGGGTATTCATTTAAAAGACGAATAATGAAACTTTTGAGAATTTCAAAAGTTGGAAGGTTATACTCAAAACTCAAATTGGCAGAAAGGTTAAAAGGTTGAGAACCGACAATGGCCTTGAGTTCTACAATGAAGCGTTCGAAAGTTACTGTGTTGAGTTTGGGATTACAAGGCATAAGACTCTAGCAGGTACTCCTCAACAAAATGGTTTAGCTGAGACATTCAATCGAACAATCCTTGAAAGGGTTAGATGCATGTCAGATAGTGCTGGATTGAAGAAGGTATTTTGGGCAGAGGTTGTTTCGACAACATCTTATCTGATAAATATATGTCCCTCGACTGCCTTGGGAATGAAGACACCTGGAGAAGTTTGGTCTGGACATCCGCCTAGTCTCGATAGACTGAGAGTATTTTATTGTGTGGCCTGTGCTCACATTAGGCAAGACAAGGTCAAACCTAGAGCTCTGAAATGCATGTTCATGGGATACCCTGAAGGAGTCAAAGCTTATAGGTTATGGTTCCTAGAGCCAGATCATAAGAAGTGTATCACCAGTCGAGATGTAGTTTTCAATGAAGCAGAGATGGCTTTCAAGAAAACTGGTGATGCTGACGAAGAGCTATAACAGGGAGAGATTCCTATTAAGGTTGAATATGTTGATGTTGAACTGTGTATCCCAGATGAAGTCGAAAAATACGTAAAAGATGTTGTCGAAGATGAGGAGACTGATAATGATTACCTACTAGCAAGAGACAAGTCGAGGAGAGTCATCAAGCCACCTAAAAGACTTGGGTATGCAAGCCTTATAACTTATGCCTTAATCTCTACAAGTGAGGTTCTAGACGAAGAACCTAGATACTATAAGGAAGTTATGAGGAGTCGAAAGAAGACTGAATGGCTGAAGGCCATGGATGATGAGATGTAATATCTTCATGATAACAACACCTGGGAACTGATCAAGAAACCTCCTAAAGCTAGGTTAATCAGTTGTAAATGAATTTTCAAAGTTAAGGAAAGAATCGAAGGAGTGACGTCGAAGATATACAAGGCAAGATTGGTCGCTAGGGGGTTCGCTCGGAAAGATGGTGTCGACTTCAATGACGTGTTCTCTCCTATTGTGAAGCACATATCCATTCGAATGTTGCTTGCCACAGTGGCCCAGTTCGACCTTGAACTGGAACAAATGGATGTGAAAACTGTGTTCTTGTATGGTGATATAGATGAAACAATCCTCATGAGGCAACCTGAAGGGTATATTGAAAAAGGGAAGGAAGATTATATGTGCAAGCTGAATAGATCCTTATATGGACTGAAATAATCTCCTCGACAGTGGAATAAGATATTCAACAAGTTCATGGCACACATAAGTTTCATTAGAAGTCAGTTCGACCACTGTGTTTACTTCAGATTTAGACCTGATAATTCATTTATTATTTTATTGCTTTATATGGACGATATTCTAATAGCAAGCAACAATGGCGAAGATGTAATGAGGGTAAAGGTTGAACTCAATAAGGAGTTTGACATGAAGTATTTGGGAGTTACGTCCAAGATTCTTGGGATTGATATCCGAAGAGATATAAAGCATTCAAAATTATGCTTATCTCAAGAGGCACACATACTGAAGATTCTCGAAAAGTTTGGTATGTCGAATTCAAAGCCTGTTGTGACTCTGACAAACCCTCAATTCAAGTTGAGTATAGATCAGTGTCCCAGTACTGATGTCAGAGCTTATATGAATATCATTCCATATGCTAATATAATGGGTTCTTTGATGTATGTTATGGTTTGTACTAGACCTGACATAGCATATGCAATAAGTCTTATAAGCAAGTACATGGTGAATCCTGGAAAGGCTCACTGGTAAGCATTGAAGTGGATTCTAAGGAACATAAATGGGACTCTGAATAGAGTCATAATTTATGGTGGAGCCTTGGGTGAAAATAGTAAAGCAGCAATTGAAGGATATGTCAACTCTGATTATGCAGGTTGTATGGATTCCAAAAAATTTATTTCTGGATATGTGTTCACTATGTTTGGTACAACAATCAGTTGGAAAGCAACACTTCAGAAGGTCGTTGCCTTATCTACCACTGAAGTGGAATATATCGTCCTAACTGAAGTCGTGAAGGAAGCATTGTGGCTTGAAGGTTTTACAAAGGAGCTGAAACTTCAAAGTCGAGTTATCACTGTTAAATGTGATAGTCAAAATGCAATACACTTGTCGAAGAATTCATCCTATCATGAGCGAACTAAGCACATTGATTTGAGGTTGCATTTCATCAGAGGGGTAATCGAGCGTTGAGAAGTCCAAGTGCTGAAGGTTTTGACAGATCATAATGTTGTTGATATGATCACCAAGACGTTGCCCAATTACAAGTTTTTCCACTATATGCAGTTGATAAAGTTGTATGAAGAAAGTTAGTTTCTTGATGTTGTAAAGTGAGATCCAAGGTGGAGATTTGTGAGATATTGGATCAAACTCTAGTATAGTCGAAGGGTAGCTTCTGGTTTGACAAGAATTAAGCATGAGGTCAAAGTCTGTTCGCATGTTGCTGTTAGAGTAATGCATGTTGTAGTCAAAGTTTGTTCTAACATGCATTAGTCAATATTGCTATATAGGTTTGTTATCATATTGAGTTGTTCCTTGCTTGTAAGCTCAATTGGTTAAGTTAGCTTGTAATGGGTAATCGTTAAAAAGCCCATTAAGTTAGTGTGCTATTTTTCTTATAAATAGTATGCTAGTCTCTCATCTTGGCATAAGGAAAAATAGGAAGATAAAATCCTAATTTCAAGAGAGAGAGGTTATTTTGTTATTCTTGTATAATTGTAATCTTGTTTCTAAGAGAAAGGAAAGAATAGCAGTTTATAATCAATCCTTGTTGTTCCTTATTGTTTTACCTTGTTTTCTTTGTTAACCCTAACCCTTGTGTGTTTCTTGATCATAAAGAAACCGTTTATATTTTGTTTCAAGACATCCAATTCATAACAATAACTATAACAACTCAACGTGTCTTAATTTCAAACTTTATTGAAATAGCGGAAGTATCAACATAAACAGTTATTCAAAGCATAATTATTCTTCAAAATAAAATAAACAACAATTATTCTAGACATATCCAAAAATATCCACCAAACTCAATATAACACAATGTTCTCTGACCCCGGTGTTACACATCAGAGCAGACATCGACACTAAAGGGAAAATAGAAAACTCCATCTTCTAATTACTTCAACTCCTCTACTGCAAGTTATCTGCATGATGCCCATGTAAAGATAACATTCATACAAGAGGGGTGAGATATCATATATAAGTAAATGAAAGCATGATAATAAAGCAAGCATTAGATTTCTCATGCACAAACACCCATTCTACAACATACAAACCTAAAACAACAGTTACAACCGACATGACAACAAATCCAACACAACAACAAACACAACAATAATACAATGCATTAAAACTCACAGCTTGACACAGTGCATGTGGTACTATCGGTCCCTATTTTTGAACCTGACCCCTATTTCAGGATCACAATTCCCGTCGAAATTTCCATAATGTTGCTCACACCCCACATGGGCACACGAATTCCGTGACCACTCACACGCCACATGGGCACATGAATCACCGTGATCGCTCATACCACATGGGCACACGATCACCTCAATAACAACAACAACGATACGATTCCATAATTAGAATCTGAATAAAACGCTCACACCCTACATGGGCACACAACTTATCTCACAACTTATGCGACCATGAAATGTATGACAAAAACAATAACAACGTCCATCTAAACAATGCAACATTCCACTACATGCCAACAACAACATGTCATATAGTCCAGCAACAACGACATATAACATGGCAAGCATCCACATAGCATTTAAAATCATATCACACCATAACAAAATGATAATAATGTGTTTAACATCAACAAACATCAAAACCATTCAACTTTTACTACTGAAACTATTTTTATAATAAATTTTGTCGCGCCATCTTTCTAACGCTTCGAACGACACTCGAATCGGATTCCCGGAACAAAAGTTGTAAATTTTATAAGATTTTTCGAAAAATGTCAGTGGTGTAATCGATTACCATAATTCCCGTAATCGATCACGCCTTCGAAAAAAAACAAAAATGCAATTCTTAGGTGGCGTAATCGATTACCACAAACACCGTAATCGTTATGCCTTCGAAAAAGCCGAAAATAGAGTTTTTTAGGTAGCGTAGCCGATTACGCCTAAAACGGTAATCAATTACGCTGCGACCAGAATCACTTTTTCGTCAGCTTATCATACAAAAATCACTTTTGAACCCTCCCAAAAGTTCCTTTTTCTTATAGATCGTTTGGAACATGTTTTGACACGAAAAACCACTTTTCTAAAATCCCAAACCCCAAATCCTTTTCATCAAAAATTACTCAAGATTTTATTCCGACTCTGACTCGCGATCACAAAAACCAACAACAACGACGTCAATCAATTAACGAATCAACAACAACAACAATTACATCAATTTCATCAAAAACAACTGTCCCAACATCAACATACAACAATCAATTCAACAAAATACCAACAACATCAAGCAATGAAAATTAATCGATTCAACAATATACAACAATTCTAACAACAACATTCATTAGATTCAACCAAACCCTACAAAACCATTCTATCAAAAGTATAAACAAAAGGGAAGAAAAAATACAAAACCTTCGTGAAATATTTGATCCACCATGATCATCATACTAACTCTTAGCTAGTTAGAACCCCACCCTTACCTTAGAGTTCCTGCAATGATTTCCTCTTTTTCAACAATGGAGTCTCTTCCCTCTTCTCCTGATTCCTAGCCTTTCTTCTCCTATTTCTCACTTTTTCTCAATTTCCACGATCTAACAACCACTCTTCTCAACTTCCCCTTTTTCTATTATATTATTATTTGTTATTATTATTATTCTATAAATTAAATAATAATATTTCCTGATTATTTAAATTAGTAATATTCAATTAATATTACTAATATTATTTTAATTAATCATTCTCACGCCACCATCAAGTTCTAAGTAATTGGTCAAATACCCCTCACACTTAAAGTATAATTTTAAGGTCACTACCCTCTACCACAGAGTATCCCAACACATCAAAAATACCGATAACACATAAATATACGCAACAACACATAAATAAATTATGGAAAACAAATAAAATAAGTCGAAGCGTTACACCAAATTGCTTATTTGTTGACTAAGGGAATTACGAATAATGTGTTCAAGAGGTTGAAGATGAGTATGAGCATGGAAGACTTGGAGCACTTGAATTAACGTGGTGTGTTGAAAGTTATTCAAGTAATTCAAGTGTTGTAACTGGTTAACACAGGTGGTAACTGGTTACAGCAAGGTCAGAAGCACTTCCAAGTAGCAGAAAATATCTTATTTCGTTGCTGTAACCGGTTAACCTAATGTGTTAACCAGCTACCACTGAAAGATTTTTTTTTTTTTCATATCAGGTGTAACCGGTTAACCAAATAGTGTAACCGGTTATGAGCTCAATTATTGCATTTTTCTGTTATGTTAATTGGTTTTTTTTTATTTCCAATCACTTTGTAGCCTTGTATAAATGTATAAGATGCATTTTCATTCTAGATTAATGCAATCATAACTTCTCGCCTTCAAATAGCAGAAAATATCTTATGTTTCTGTTTATATATATATATATATATATATATATATATATATATATATATATATATATATATATATATATATATATATATATATATATATATATATATATATATATATATATATATATATATATATATATATATATATATATATATATATATATATATATTCTTGCAATTATAATGAACTATTACTCCATTGAATTTTAAAAATATTTCACAACAGAGCTTTATTTTAATATGTTTTATCAATACTTTTTTAATTTGTTAGGTTATTCGAAAATTGCATATATTTTATTTAGTTATTATTTTGAAGTTTGATAGAATGTTAATTATTATTTCTTATTTTATAAATAATACTATTAGTTATTTACTTTAAACATGGAAATAAATAGAACTAAATAATAAATAGTAAATAATATTAAAAGAAAAATAAAATTGATTCATCAACTATAATAAAATTTATTAATAATTAATTATTTAGCCATTATTAGAACTAGTAAAAGATTTGTACGTTAGGACATATCACGTTATGTCTAATTTTTTTGTAAAATTATTAGATTATTTATTTTTTATATTTGAATGTGCAATCTCTAAGCAAAAATATATATGTAATTCTATTTTTTTGTTATGAAAATTTTGATATTACTTATTATTTATATTACTTAGATTATATAATTAGAAAAATATAAACATTAACCTCAACATTAAATTTAAATGTTCTCACTGACAATTCTCAAACGCATGTCACATGTCATTGGAATCAGGGTCGTCCCGAGATTTTGAGTGCCTGGTCGAAATTATGAATTTGGTGTCATTTTTCTTAATTCATAATTTTGTTATCAAATTTATAAGTCATATAATTACAAATATATGATTGTAAAAAAATTAAAAAATTACATTAATATTTAAAATTTTACACCAAATCAAAACTACAATAAAATTATGACAAAAGTAGTTATAATGTATTATCAATCCGAACATGTATCAATAACATTCTAATATATTAATAATTATATTTTTATTATTATATATGATATGTCATATGTGATTCAATCTAAGGTTAATTTTTTGTATTAGATTTAAAATATTAATGTTATATGTGTGCGCGCGCGCGTGCGTGTAGTATAAAAAATTAATTTTCTTAAAAAACTTGTGCCCTGTGCCACAGCTCCTCCCGAACACCCTTCGGAACCCCATAATTGAAATATCCTCATTTTGGTCATGCAGATACTAAAAAGAGTTACCATTTGGAATGAATTCATAAACAAGCAATAGAATTTTTGTCTTCAAACAACATCCCAACAATTTAACAACATTTCTATTATTGTCACTAGCTTTTTGTAAATAGTTTAAGGTGAAGAGAATAATTCTATCAACATTTAATTCTCCTGCAGACGTCTACCATATAAGAAAATAATGTGTTTCTTAAATACCCATTATGCCCTTCTGTTCTGCCTTCAAACAACAACACGTGGATAGTTTCTCTAGCTTACACACAGTATGATACATTTTTTCACGCCTACACCTTTCCTTCATTACTTCTTTTTCCTACCTTTTTCAAAACTTGCACCCCCTTTCACATCACTATATTTCACTACATTTCATCTTTCACAATCTCTTTCTAACATTTTCACTATCTTCTTTAACTTTCTCTTTCTATCTTTCTTCTTTCACATTTTCATTCTAACTTTGTAACTTTCTACCTTTCATCTTCAACCTTTTGTTATTCAACTTCCATCTCCTTCTTCTTCCATTTTCTGTCTAAATATACAAATCTATGTTTATACATTTCTGTGTTCTTGGTTTCAATATTTAGGTTTTACAAATATCTTAACATTTATTTTGCAATTTTTTATTCTCACATTTACTGTTTTTTTTATATATTTAAATATTTAAATAATAATTTTGATTCTTTTTGCAATATTTAGATTTTCTGATCTTTTGATTTACATTAAGTAGGATTTACAAAAACCATAAGATTTGTTTTGCACTATTTTAATTCTCAGGTTTATTAATTTTCTTTATTTATAGTTTTAAATAATATTTTTTAAATCTTTTGGCAATATTTGGATGTTTTGATTTTTCGATTTTAATTATTTATGCATTTAATTCAAATTTTTTATTTTTGGCATTATTTGGATGTTATGCCTTTCTGAATTTTATTTCATTTGTGTTATTGACTGAGTTTTAGGTTCCTTTTCCATTATTTTGTATGCACAACTTTTTTGGTTTTATTATTTTAGAATTTTTTTTTTTTTGGATGTATGGAACTCATATCTTTTCAGGTCTGCATTTTAAATTTTACAATAATACAATCATAGTTTTATGTATTTTACTTTTTGTAAAATATTTGTTAATGAACTTAGTCTAGAAAAGTGATGAATCAAATTCAAAAATATTTGCATGCTGCTTAAACAAGATCTCCAGCTTAACACCTTGAAGTCTTTGTCTTTTTTGTCTTCTATTTTATTATTTAGATAAAAAAAAGATTGTGGATCCACATTTAGATGTGAAGCCAACAACAAATCCTAAGTATGTATCTTCAAATGATTTTATATTTGATTTTTATTTTTCAGAACTACAAAAATATTGTTGAAAAAATCCTAAATAACATAAGTTGAATTCTATTTTTTTTTGCTTTTATTCTCCGCTCAGATGGTCATGTGAATAGGTTGCAGGCTATTTTTTAGATGAATATATAACAAAAAAATGGATTTGCTATGGGATATACATAGTGGAATAGAAGAATCAAGAAAATCATTTAATCATGTATAAAAGTCACACTCTTCATTAATGCACATCAATTTATAGATTGCTGACTATTTTATAGATGAATGTATGTGGAAATGGATTTGATATGAGATATGTGAATGGAATAGAAAAAAAAAATACAAAAACCACACTTTTCAATGCACATCAATTCATAGGTTGCAAACTATTTTAAAGATTATAAATATGCATAACAACACATTATTAATTAATTATAATCAATAATTTAATTACTTATCAAAATATTGTTATTAATTTGAGAAAAAAAATTATTTTTTGATGATGAAACAATCAAATTTTAAATTATTCTAAGCATTTTACTAATTAAATATAATTTTAAAAATATTCTCTTTGTCTCAAATTATAAATTATTTTAAATATTTCATACAAATTAAGATGTATGATTAATTTTATATAAAAAATCAATTTTTATATAATATTATAACATCGTCTTTCATTAACAATAGCTCTAGAAATTTTAAATAAAAAAAATCTTACATTAATTAACATAAATATAATTGATTTGTCAAATTAAACGTTGACAACACATTGTCACAAATTTAGAAATCTATTTAAATACATATTTGATAGAGTTTTGACTTGTACTATTTTATTTTCTATTTAGCTCTCTATTGATTTCAAATTAAATAACAAACCATTTAAATGCATTAACCAAGTTATTGGTTACCCATAAATGAAAAAAAAAAATTGATTGTTCAATTATATTTTAGCACGTAACTTCGTTATAACTGATTGAATTCAATCATTTAATTTTGGAACCTACTTTTATCAATTTAAAAGGTGTTATAATTTTTATGTAAATTAACAATAATATTAAATTATTTAATTTTTTGTGTGGATAATTTTGATAAACTGTATTAAATATCTTTTAATTTATATTTAAGGTTTAATCATATTTAATTATATTTATATTTTAAATATAAACTTATAAACTAATTAATAAATTTCTACAATTTTTTTTTCATTGAAAGTGAAATGAAAGTATTTTTATGTTTGCAATTAATATTCTATTTTTATGTTTGCAATTAATATCATAATTTTATGTGTCAAATACTTGAAGCAACTATCATTTAATATAATCTTGAATTTCGTGTTAATGATGGTAAAAGTCACTTTCTTTTATGTGCCAAAAGTCATACTTTAATTAAAGCACATCAATTAATAGATTGCAGACTATTTTATAGATGAATCTATGAGAGAATGAATTTGCTATGAAATAGGTAGAGTGGAATAGAAAAAAGTACAAAGATCACACTCTTCACTACACATCAATTCATAGATTGCACACTATTTTAAAGATTATAAATATACATAACAACACATTATTAATTTAATTATAATCAATAATTTAATTATTTATCAAAATATCATTATTAATTTGAGAAAAAAATATTTTTTGATGACAAAATAATTAAATTTTAAATTATTATAAGTATTTCAATAATTAAATATAATTTTAAAAATATTTTCTTTGTTTCAAATTATAAATTATTTTAAATACTTCACACAAATTAAGATGCACGATTAAATTTGTATAAAAAAAAATCAATTTCTTATATAATATTATAACATCATCTTTCATTAACAATAGCTCTAGCAAATTTAAATAGAAAAAATCTTACTTTAATTAACATAAATCTAATTGAATTTGTCAAATTAAATGTTGACAACACATTGTCACAAATTTGATAATCCACTTAAATACACTTAAATACATATTTGATAGAGTTTTGACCTGTACTATTTTATTTCTATTTAGCTCCCATGATTTCAAATTAAATAACAAACTATTTAAATGAATTAACCAAGTTATTTGTTTCCCATAAATGAAAAAAAAAACAATTGGTTGTTTAATAATATTTTAGTACGTAACTTCATTATAAATGATTTAATTCAATTATTTAACTTTGGAATCTATTTTTATTAATTTAAATGGTATTTTAATTTTTATGTAAGTTAACAATAATACTAAATTAAAAAGTTGTTGTTTTGGATGAGGGGGAAGAGGGCGGGGACGTGGACGACCACTTTTGTTGCCACCGTCGTCGGAGACTGTTCCATTACCATCAGAATTGTAAACAAATGAATCTTCGATCATTGCTACTACATAAGAGGTGTTTGAGGATAACAATACGGTTGAGAAACAAGTGGCAGAAGCAGAAGATGAGAAAATGGTTGAAGAAGTAGATGTGGATGAGGAAGCCCTATAAATGAATGGTAGGGTTCGTCAAGAGAGAACAAAAAGCAAGATCGAGGCTGAGAGTCGCAAATTGTTGATGGATGTATTGAGTGAGAATCGTAATCCATCGAAGTGTCTAACGATTCAACATGTTGCGCCAAATGTGATCAATGGAGAAATGCATATATAGATTGAGGAAGATGATATCGAATCATAGGCAAAGTTCTGAGAAACAAATTTAATCATGTACGCGTTAGGTGAAGATTTTAGCATGAACGCGGTGAAAATTTTCATGATGAAGATGTGGAACTTTGTCAAGTTGCCTGATATGTTCTATCATGATGAGGGTTACTTCATTCTCAGATTTAGTTCTCATGCTAATATGGATGTTGTGTTGATGGGTGGACCTTATACTATTACGAATATGCCATTGCTATTGAAAGAGTGAAGACCGGATTTCAACCTCAAAAGGGATATGCTGCGAACCCTTCCATTGTGGGTGAAGCTACCTCAACTTCCTCTTCATCTTTTGGGAGCCAAAAGCCTGAGCAAGATTGGAAGTGCCATTGGAGTCCCACTAGTTACAGATGAATGTACAGCAAGCAAATTCAGAGTGTCATATGCTCGTATTCTTATGGAGGTGGATATCACGAAGGAGCTAACAAAAGAAGTTATGATCAAAGATGTGGAAGGAAGGAAATTAACCCAAGCAGTTGAGTATGAGTGAAAGCCACTTTATTGTGAGAAATGCCAAAAGATGGGTCATCAATGCAAGGAGAATGGAAATAACAAGGAGAAGCAATGAAAGCCAAAACTAAAGCCACCAGATACCAATAAAGTTATTGCTAAAGTTGTTGTTTCACCTAAAGAAAGCCAAGTTCAGCAAGTGGATGAAGATAAAGGTGAAAAGTGGACAAGGGTGACAAAGGCCACAAGGGATAAAAGTAAGAGAATTATATTTGTTGGTTCAAGTTCTGATATGAACTGTGTAACATCCTTTTCTACCCCACAGTTTTAATGGCAAAATATTCACATTTATCAGAGTAAAATATTAAACTCAAAGAAAAATTACCTCAAAGGGCGTACATTTCCCAATAAATCAAATATAGGTCAAGGCTCCGTAAACAACGAGTTTTTCCAAAAGTTATTAAACATTGCTCAATGGCAAAAGACTATCCCATGATCCACCTCGATCCAACACACAAGCTATCAGCAAATCCTCTAACAACTAGATAGTTCTCTCTGTTTGTCCATCCGTCTGCGAATGATAAGTAGAACTCAACATCAACTTAGTACCTAAAGCTATCTGCAAACTCTCCCAGAACCTCGATGTAAACCTCGGGTCTCTATCAAACACAATACTTGAAGGAATACCATGCAGTTTCACAATCTAATCAATATATAATTCGACAAGCTTTTGCAATGAATAATTGATCCTTATCGGTATAAAATGAGCCGATTTAGTCAATCTATCAATAATCACCCAAATCGAATCATACCCTTCAAAGTCTTCGGTAAACCTGTCACAAAATCCATAAAAATGCTATCTCATTTCCATTCTGGAATATTCAACGGTTGCATCAGACTCGACGGTCTCTGATGTTCAATCTTTGACTTCTGACAAGTCAAACAAGCATACACAAACTTTGCAGTTTCCTTCTTCATACCCGGCCACCAAAACAAATTCTTTAAATCTTGATACATCTTTGGGGCACCAGGATGAATAATTAACCTGCTTCTGTGACCTTCCTCAAGAATGCTCCCCTTGATTTCTGGCGCATTGGGAACACACTCTATCTCTGAACCTCATTACACCATTCTCATCAATCCAAAAATCACCATGTTACCTTGATCGATTAACGTGAGACGATCCACCAAACTCAAATCATATTTTTGACCTTCTCTGATTTGTTGGAGAATACCACTAGTCAACTTCAGCATACCCAACTTCATAATGTTATGAGTCTCTTCACAAACCAAACTCATATCTCTGAATTGCTCAATCAGTCCTAACTCTTGAACCATAAGCATCGACATATGTAAGGACTTCCTACATAATGCATCAACCACAACATTAGCCTTACCAGGATGGTAACTTAATTCAAAATCACAATCCTTCATAAGTTCAAGCCATCTCTCTACCTTATGTTCAACTCTTTTTGATCAAATAAATACTTCAGGCTCTTGTGATCACGGAACACTTCGAACCTAGACCCAAAAAGATAATGTCTCCAAACTTTCAACACAAACACCACAGCGGCCAACTCTAAGTCATGTGTAGGATAATTTCTCTCATGAACCTTCAGTTTCCTGGAAGCATAAGCAACGACCTGGCCATTCTGCATTAGTACGCCACCAAGACCCATCTTTGATGCATCATAATACACTACAAAAGACTCACTCGGATTTGGAAAAATCAACATTGGAGCAGTCGTCAACTTCTTCTTGAGTTCTACAAAACTCTTCTTACAACCAACATCCCACACGTAAGTTTGACCCTTTCGAGTCAACTGAGTCAACGGCAGTGCCAAATTTGAAAATACTTCTATAAACCTGCGATAATAACTAGCCAATCTAAGGAAACTTCGAATCTCAGTAGCAGACTTTGGAGTCTCCCACTGCATCAACTTTCGACGGATCAACAACAATTCCTCCACTAGAAATCACACGGCCAAGGAAACTCACTTCCTTCAACCAAAACTCACACTTGGACAACTTGGCATAAAGTTTCTTGTCCCTCAAAACCTGCAATACCACTCTTAGATGTTGCGCATGCTCTTCCTCAGACTTAGAATATATCAAGATATCGTCAATGAACACTACCAAAAACTGATCCAAATAAGGATGAAAAATCCTATTCATATACTCCATGAATACACCAGGCGCATTAGATACACCTAACGGCATCACAATATATTCATAGTGCCCATACCTTGTTCTGAAAGCTATCTTCGGAATATTATCAGGCTTGACGCAAATTTGATGATAACCAGACCTCAAATCAATCTTGCTAAACACACAAACACCTACCAATTGATCTATCAAATCATCAGTCCTCGGAAGGGGATACTTATTCTTGATTGTTACTTTATTCAACTGCCGATAATCCACACACAATCTCATGCAACCTTCTTTCTTCTTCACCAACAACACAGAGCACCCCACGGAGAAACACTTGGTCTAATAAGCTTCTTCTCAAGCAGCTCTTCCAACTGTTTCTTCAATTATCCTAACTCAGATGCAGACATCCGATAAGGAGCCATTGACACATGACTAGTGCCCAGTATCATATTAATAGTAAACTCTACCTCACGCTCAGGAGATAAGTCACTCACGTTGTAACAGCCCGATTTTTAATAACTGATTAATTATACTAGTTAGTTGGTTTGTATGGTTTAAGTGAATTATTGGATTTAACTGATTTATTCTAATTGGTAGAATCATGAGGGTTTATCAGATGTTTTCTAACCAATGTCAAGATGAGATATTTTATGAGAAAATAAATTGACAAATATTTTAAGAGAAGAAATATAATTGGAGAGAAATAGAAAGGCAGGATATATATATATATACATATATACATACATATATATATATATATATATATATATATATATATATATATATATATATATATATATATATATATATATATATATATATATATATATATATATATATATATATATATATATATATATATATATATATATATATATATATATATATATATATGGGAATAAGAGGAACGACAATGTATAATAGAAAACATGAAAGAAAAGTGGAGGAAGAAGAGAAAGTAGAAGGAAAAAGAAAGAAAAGCTCAAGAACGACTTCTAGCTTCCGATTAATCGAGGTAAGGGTGTGAAATCTTACTATCTTAATCAATGCGTATGATTATGCATGTGTGTGTTTGGATTTGTTGGGGGTTTCCTACATTTTTCCATTTTTAGGTCGAAATGAGTTTAATCGGTAGAAACTGAGTTTTATCGGTTAGAATTTGGAATAGACGGTGTAGTATAGTCGAGTGATGAGTGGGTTGTGCTACTGGAACTGATTTGGATTAAATCGGTTGGTTTTGTGAGGTTTGGGCTTTTGGACAGCCATGGAAGTTCTGATCTCGCAGGTTCGCCAGGCGAATGGTAGCGAGACTTCGCCAGGCGAAGCCCAGCGAACGGTAGCGAATCAAGTCAGAACCAAACACCCTGTCTTCGTTGGCAAGTTCGCCAGGCGAATGAGTGTGGCGAAGGTTCGCCAGGCGAGTATGCTAGCGAGTAATTCCAGAATAAATCCCAGTGGTCTTCGCTAGCAAGTTCGCCAGGCGAAAGGGTAGCGAACGTTCGCCCGGCGAAGGTTAGCGAACACAGCAGCATGTTTTCTTTTCTTGTGCTTTCCATTCGTGGATTGATTGTGTAGTTTGGTTGCGATCATTCCTTGTCTGAGATGACTAATTATATGATGTTATGTGTGTTGTGGGTAGCCGTATGACGTGAATCCTAGATTATGAATTGATTGTGAATATGTGGCCTTTTGGCATATGTGACGCATTATTTAAATTGATTGAAAATGCATGATGGATGTGATTGAGTTTATTGCCGTTTGGCACGATATTTGCAAGTGCATATTTCTCGTATGTGATGTATGATGATTGTAAATGTGAACCATGTTTAAATATTGTGAGTGCATAATGAATATATGCGATTAACATGATGAATGCATGAGTATGTTTGTAAACATGTGTGCATTTCAAGAGTGTCATGAGTCATGTTGCATGTGAAGCATCATGGTATGCATTCTTGTGTGTTTGATTCCTCGGAGAATCTGCAGAACCTCGTGTGCCCTTGTGGGGTTGTGAGCGATGGTTATTTATTGATTCCTCGGAGAATTTACAGAACCTCGTGTGCCCTTGTAGGGTGTGAGCGATGGTTATTTATTGATCCCTCGGAGGATTTGCAGAACCTCGTATGTTGCGATGGTTATATTGATTCCTCGGAGAATTTGCAGAACCTCGTGTGCCCTTGTGGGGTGTGAGCGATGGTTATTTATTGATCCCTCGGAGGATTTGCAGAACCTCGTGTGCCCTTGTGGGGTGTGAGCGATGGTTATCTTTGGTTCTCCAATTGAACCTGCTGAAATGAGTCGGTACCGCATTTGCATTTGCATAGAGTCGTGTGTCGGTCTCTATGAGTTGCATGTTGTCATCTTTATACGATGCATTGGTGAAATAAACATGTTGTAAATATTTATGCGAAAATGATGTGAATTATAGAAGTATGATTGTATATGCTTATATGATTTGCGGTAAATGAAACATAATGTATATGTGATTGTTAGGAGAAGTGTGCATATATATATATATATATATATATATATATATATATATATATATATATATATATATATATATATATATATATATATATATATATATATATATATATATATATATATATATATATATATATATATATATATATATATATATATATATATATATATATATATATATATATATATATATATATATATATATATATATATATATATATATATATATATATATATATATATATATATATATATATATATATATATATATATATATATATATATATATATATATATATATATATATATATATATATATATATATATATATATATATATATATATATATATATATATATATATATATATATATATATATATATATATATATATATATATATATATATATATATATATATATATATATATATATATATATATATATATATATATATATATATATATATATATATATATATATATATATATATATATATATATATATATATATATATATATATATATATATATATATATATATATATATATATATATATATATATATATATATATATATATATATATATATATATATATATATATATATATATATATATATATATATATATATATATATATATATATATATATATATATATGATATGTTGATGTGGGAGTGGTGAGTGTGTGAATTGATTGAGAAATGTGGCATATATATGTATTTTATGATTGTTTATATACGTAATTATATGCATTGTTATTATGGTAAAATTTCTCACCCTTCTGCTGTTTTATGATGCTCTATGAGGCATTGCAGATTAGGATTGCTGGAGGTGTATTTTGGAGTATAGCTCCTTTTCTCTTGAGTCGGTCGCTCTGATGTGTAACATCGGGTAGCTAGGCTTGTAGAGTATCTTCGTGATACATTATATATATATATATATATATATATATATATATATATATATATATATATATATATATATATATATATATATATATATATATATATATGTATGTATTAGTTGATGATGTTTGGTAAACTGTGATTGATGTTATGAACAACCTAATGACGTGTATTTGTATTTTATCATGTCTTAAGTAATTCAATGTTTTAGTCTTCCGCTTTAACAGAAAACATGAATATGCTTATTTTAAGAACCATGCGTTTATCTTTTTAGTTGAGATTTACCCCTTTTGAATTATTTCTTTATAAACATTAATATTCATGTGGTCGTTTCGTGGGTAATGTGACACACTTCTTTTATACCATGAAATAAATATACTCTGATGGAATTTTTAATTCGTGCCTAAATGATTTAATTGTGTTATTTGAGGGTATAGAAAGGGGCGTTACATTAAGTGGTATCAGAGCAGGTCGGTCCGTCCGGTCAAGTTGTGTTT
>OZ012736.1:553381456-553599951 GCA_963859935.3 Lathyrus sativus | reverse complement strand
AAGGCTCCGGAAACAACGAGTTTTCCCAAAAGTTATTAAACATTGCTCAAAAGGCAACGAAACTCAAAAAAAGGCATAATCCAAAGTTTTCCTTGTACGGAAACATAATCAAAATAACAAAAATCAAATAAAACATCGTTTTACTCAAAGACCTAAACCAGATGTTACACTATTAGAGCAAAACCCTCTATGTTAACCAAAATGGCCAACAACTCAAAACTCCAAAAAGATCATCGACGGCGTCCACGGCTAAACCTGGTCATCTGCATGTTACCCACGTGGAGGCAACATTCAAACAGGCAGGGTGAATAAAACGATTCATAATAATCAATATAGGAATTTAATATATAAAACAATGTCATTTTCATAATATGCATCATCATATTCATCAATGGGCATCAAAGGCCACAACATCATAAATTACTCAAGATTATCTCATAAATGCAAATGCAACAAGACTCATGCATGTGGTACCAATCATCACAGCTCGATGGACACTGGGCCATCAACCCTCCATAGATCCTCATCAATAGGATCAATTCTATGCAAGAATCGGAGCACATCAAAATACCTCACATCCACACAATGGGACTGAAGCCAAAGAAACCAAGGTCCTGAACCGAAGTCCGGATACACATGAATACATGATGCACATGTCAATAATCATCCTCATAATAATATCGTAGGTGCATCATCATTCATCAAAATCATCATCATATATCATGTCATCATAGAATCATCAAAACTCATGGAACCATCATCTTAACTCATCATCATTACATCATAGGAATCATCATATAATCATGTGTTAATCACATAGAAATCACTGTCATACTCATATTAATTCTTCAAAGAAATCACAACATCAAAACATCAAGGCATCACTGCACAAAAATAAAAATTTGCGAAAACTCTGCTACATTCGCTAGCAAGTTCGATGTGCAAGTCCGGGGCGAGTTTATTCGCTGTGCGAACACACGATTACAACAAAACGATGTTACGCACCAGAACCAAAACCAACCCAAAAGTCCCCACGATTCACTTCCCCAATAACCCAAAAACATCCCTAAATCATTCCTAAGGTATCACGACAATAAATGCACAAAATCTACGACTTATTAGGCCAATC
Source organism: Lathyrus sativus (assembly GCA_963859935.3). Classification (NCBI taxonomy): domain Eukaryota; kingdom Viridiplantae; phylum Streptophyta; class Magnoliopsida; order Fabales; family Fabaceae; genus Lathyrus; species Lathyrus sativus. The sequence continues at coordinate 553,598,822 of OZ012736.1, read as the reverse complement.
CCGTACAATATTCACGCTATAATTCCCATAATTTCCTTACAACTACACCACGGTCATTAGAGCTTCTCACAATCTAATTACCCTACAGGGTTGAAACCTCAACGACAGATTTTGGCCACGAGGGCCTACTTTCCTTCAAACCCAAATCGACCTCAAATTTATCAGGTCATTAGTTCAAAACTCTTAAAACTTGTACACCTTAAAAAGGCAACAACAATACAAATGTTCACTAAACCTTCTACCCTTAAACCCTTAAATCGGCTTTAAACACATTGAAATCACACATTGAAAACAATAAAGACAATACTCCCCATACCTTAATTGTCGACTCTAAGCCTCCTCCTTGATTTGTGGGAACCTCACAAACCTTTTGCCTCAATCCTCTTCCTTAGAGCTATGACCTCTATTTCTTCTCTTTTCACGGTCTAACTAGAATGAATCCTAATTCCCTCAAAAATTCCTTTTTGTTAAACCTAACTTTGGGCCTATAAATCGGGCTTTTTCAATATTACCCTCACTAACTCCTCCTTAATCGTCTAATTTTCCCTTAGTTAACTTATATTTATTTAAATTACTAATAATACCAATATATTCATATTATATACTATTATTTAAATAAATAACCTAAAATCCATAATTCTCAATATTTTACACCAACCACCGAAAATCACAAAAAATACGAATATTTATATTTAAATAAATTAAATAAATATTCCAATAAATTTGGGGGGTTACAAATTGTGTGAATGGTTTTGAGGAATTAGGGGTTTTGAATGACCCTCTAATGGCCTTTGATAGGGGACCATGTTAGTTTCTTGGAATGTGAGAGGGTTGAATAAATCATGTAAATTAAGAGAGATTAGCTTCCGTCTCCATAGTCTGAAACCTGATATCTTGACTTTAATTGAAACTAGAGTGAAGAGGTCTAAGGCCATGAGCATTAGAAAGAAGATTAACATGTATGAGAAGTACCTAAGTAACTATCAATACCATGAAAATGCAATAATATGGATATCTCGGGATGACAAGTGTAACAGCCCAATTTTCAATAATTGATTATTTGTACTAATTAAGTGATTTAATAAATTATTGGATCTATTTAATTTATATGAGTTAATGGATTTAACTAATTTATTCTATTTGGTAGAATAAGGTGAATTTACTAGATCTTCTCTAATTAATGATAAGATGAGATATATTGAGGAGAAATAAAAGAGAAGGATATATAAGAGAAAGTGGAAAGAAGAGGATATAAATAGAGAGAAAGGAAAAAGAAGAGAAAGAAAGAAGGAAGAAGAGAGAATATGAGAAAATAGAGGAAAAGCTTGGAATCATCAGAACGACTTATAGCTTCTGATTAATCAAGGTAAGGGTGTGAAATATTGTTATCTTACCAATGTATGTGATTATGTACGTGTGTGTTTGGATTTGTGGGAGGTTCTCCATCATTTTCCATTTTAGGGCATAAACGAGTTTAATCGGTAGAGTTGATGTTTGAACGGTTAAAATCTAGAATAAATGGTGTAGATTAGTCGAGTAATGTTAGGCTAAGACTACTGGAATTCATTGGAATTGAATCGGTTGATTTTGTGATGATTTGATGATTTTGGACAGTTGGGGTTTTGAACATCGCAGACGTTCGCTAGCACCTTCTCTAGGCGAGCAGGTCGCGAGTGTTCGCTGTAGCGAGCTAGTAGCGAATGGTCCCAGACTTGGACATAATGTAATTGACCCTCTTCGCTGGTAGCGAGGGGTTCGCTAGGCGAAGCCCCAACGAGTGGCTAGCGAAGCATTACAGTAGCTTCTGTTTTCCTTCGTGAGCTTGTTCGCTAGGCGAACAGGTAGCGAGTGTTTGCTAGGGACTCGCTAGGCGAGCAAGCCAGCGAGCGTGACAACATTCTCATTTCTTTGTGATTCCATCCAATGTTGATTGTTTGGTTCGATTGTGTTCAATCCTTATCTGAAATGAATAGTTGTATGCTGTTGTGATAAGATATATTGTGGGTAGACGTATGGCGTGAATCCTAGATTATGGAATCGATTGTGAAATGTGGCATTTTGGCATCTATAATGCATTATTTAAATTGATTAAAAATGTATGATGATTTGTGATGAAGTTTGTTGCCGTTTGGCACGATGATGTGAATGCATAGTGATTTATATGCGATTGTATGTGAAGAATGCATGAGAACATATTGTGAATATGTGTGCATTGCTTGAAAAATACAGTGATGGTATTGAATTATGAATGCATATTGATTGTATGCAATATTGTGAATAATGCATGAGAACATATTGTGAATATGTGTGCATTGCTTGATAAATGTGATGATATTGAAAGTATGAATACTTTGATATGATGTGTGAGTGTGCAATCATGATATAATTATTTTGTGATGAATTATTTGAATATGCATGGGATTAAGATGCGAGAACGGTCTTAAGTGCATATGGTTGTTGATTGCATACGCATCATTTAGTCAAGAGGCAATGCTTGCTAGTTTCGTGGAGACTAGTGACTTGTCCCAAACCTAGAAGGGTGGGTTTGAAAGCTTAGAGGACAGGCTTTTGTTGTTATCGGTCTAGAGGATGGACCCGGTTTAAATGTAAAAATCGAAAAAATGATAACAAGTGTTGGTACCACATGGCATGAGTTGCATTGAGTCTCATGACATGAATATGTGATTGTTGTATGAAGTTATGCATAGGTGTATGTACATGACTTGTGTAATTGAGAATGATGAATATATGATTGTCGTATGAGGGTATGCATATGTGCGTGAATTGTTGAATGAGAGTTGTGATTGGATGAATAAACATAATTGTAAATGTTTATATGGAATGATGTGTGTAATACCCAAATTTTTACCCCTAAGATCCCACATTTCATTTGCATTTTTGCATACACAAACAAGACCATACTTTTGGTTCTCTCAGCGCACTTGTGTTTTCTACTTGCTTTATGTTTACTAACCTCTAACCAAAATACCAAAAATATTTTTCGATTTGTCTGTTTCTTCTTCTCTGTGTGTTTAGGATTTTGCAAAAGGGATTGATGGCAAAGACATTCATTCGAGTCTAAATCAGATGGAAGTTTGACCTCATCTTGGTCAAACTATCAAGGGATTACTTCATTTGCAAGTTATGTATCAGTGGTCTATTCTCTCAAGAGATGATTGTTCAAGGTCAAGTGGTCTTATGGAGAATCATCAGTTTGTCGAGCAGTGTTTTATGAGAAGTTTTATTCCAGTTTTAATCGAAGATTCAGAGTTTTGTCTGTACAAGTCAAGTTTGGTGGATGTTCAATCAAGATGTTTGTTTTGGGATACAAGTCCAAAGTGTTCATTCAAGTGTGCAATTTCCAAGTGATTCTAAAAGCATGTTTAGAGATTAATCTTTGAGTTCATTATGACATCAATTTCTTAAGAATTTGTTTTATTCAAGAATTTGATTCCAATTAAATTTGGAAGAGACATGCATATGGCTTACTTGGAATACAAGTTACTTGAAAAGTTAAGGCATTCACCATCATCTAATATTGCCAAAGTTCAAAGTCCAATTACAAATATCCATTAAAGCCAAGAATGTGATGCTTGTTGCTTGCTGAGTTGGCATTTTGGGTTTCAAATGTTAATGTTGCTCAATATCATGGTTGTGCAAAAGCAAGACCACAAACTCAGAGACTTGTATTGAGCAGTCGTTAATGCGGTATTATATGAATTTTAAGAAGAGTGGACGCCCTGAACGTTTGATGGTCTATGAAAATGGTGAATGGACGGACTTCCCTACGGATGTTGTTGACTTGGTTAGAAAAGATTTTGATGTAAAGAAAGCAGTTGTGGAGGATGAGGTCCTAGCTTGTGGAGATCTACGTGGCAATATGGTTTTATTTCCCTTGCTAAAAAATCTGGTGCTGGGCAAATCTGTTGCACAAGAGATGAAAATACCCCCCAATAAATCATTTTAAAGGTGTTCATGGGATTTCAAGCATCTCCAGCGTTGTTGTAACTAAGCTTGGTTACAATTAAATTGAGATACGCTCAACTGGAGCAGATGGTTGTGTATGCTACCTGGAATATGATAAAGAAAATGCAGAATTTGCAATTTACAAGGATGAAACAAGTGAAAGAGTTGACTTTGATTGAACATGTTTCTGTTGATAACATGTCAGAAACTTCATCATCAGCAGCAGGCTGAGCGACTTCATCAGCAGCAGGCGGAACGATTTCAACAACAGCAAGAAATTCACCATCAACAACTACTTCACCAACAATTGAAACTTCATCCCCAACAACAGTCTCAAGCTCAGTTAATGCATCAAGATATCCTTGAACAGTTAATGCATCACCAGTTACTGGATCTAAATTTTGTACAATCAAAACATGATCCTTCTAACTTGTCAGATCAGGTACAATTGAGGAGATATCTGTATGACTTGCAGCAGAATTCACATTCTTCAGGGCGCCTTGATCCATCGACAGAGCAGTTTATCCAAGCAAATATGGCCCTTAATGCTGCGCAAGGAAGGCAGGCTGATTTGTCAGAGCTCTTGTTGCAATCAAGGCATGGAAATATATTGCCATCAGAACAACATGCTCGTTTTCAGCAAGAGCAGGTGCAAGCTCAGCAGTTATCATTGGCTCTTAGACAGCAGTTAGGGCTGGATGGAGAAAGACATTTTGGTAGGTCGTGGCCAATTAATGAAACTGGACAGTTAGTTAGAAATCCATCAAACCACCAACTGGGTCATTCAGCTGGATTTAATGTCTCAGAAATCCACAAACAACAACAGAGGCTTGTGGCATAAAATGAGCAATTAAAATTTCTGGGAAGGAATCATTTTCAGCAGAACCAAAGAGGGTTCTATGATCCTAGTTCTATGATGTTCGAAAGGTCTTCACCTGTTTTTGTGCAAGGAAGAGAATTACTTGAACGCCGTCGCTACATGCACCCAACGGATCAGCTAGGCTCTTTGTCTTCTCACCACAACCTACAATCATCTGATGATCTTTTTGGCCATCATTCCCTCTCAGGGAACAACGGGCATGTGGAAAATAACTGGATTGATCCACGGTTGCATCTTCAACAACTTGAATCTATAAGGCAGGTAGAGGAAGTCAGGAGTACAGACAATTTACATTTTTCTCCTTGTCAATCTGCTGCTTTGCTAATTATGTACACCAGTTCACTATACGATGAAAGACATGCACACAATGTTGGTGTTAGTCTTCTTAGCAAGGTGGACTGGAGCTTGGTAGCCAAAGCTTCTCCATGTTACATGACTTATATGAAGGTTAGCATTGATCAAATTATGAAAGTGACACTGCTGTAAGTCACACCATTGCATTAGAAACTGCAGCTGCCGTGCAGATGAAAATTGATGAAGTTAAGCGCACTGCCCAACAACAAATGAACAAAGCATTAAAGGATCATGTCAGGTTTTCATTGGACTTGGATATTGCATCTCTCAAGATTACTATTCCTACTGATTTTTGTCCCGACAACACCCATGCTACAAAGCTTTTGTTGGATCTAGGGAATTTGATGATACGAACACAGGATGACTATCAAAAGGAATCAGCCGAGGATAATATGTACTTGCAATTTGATTTGGTTTTAAGTGATGTCTCTGCATTTTTGTTTGACGGTGACTATCATTGGAGCCAAATTTCTCTGAACACAAAAACCCATTCGCAGCTGGTGTTAGTCTAGACAAACTCTCGGCTGTGACAGTTGATGATAGTGGGAAAGAGACTTTTATTACCGGAGGTGCACTAGATCGCATTCAGAAGTGTGTTGAAATTGATCGGCTTGCAGTTTATTTAGATTCAGATATTATTCCATGGCATGTTGATAAAGCATGGGAAGATTTGCTTCCTTCAGAATGGTTTCAGATATTTAATTTTGGAACTAAAGATGGGAAACCAGCGGGTACTTTGTCGCGAAAACACTTATATGTTTTGCAGCCGGTAACTGGGAAAGCAAAGTACTCAAAGTTGCATTCGAGTGAAGTTGCTGATAGCGAACAACCATTACAGACAGTTGTTATGAATTTGGATGATGTTACAATCAGCTTATCTAAGGATGGATACAGAGATATGATGAAATTAGCAGACAACTTTGCTACATTTAACCAACGTCTAAAGTATGCTCATTTCCGTCCACTAGTGCCAGTAAAAGCTGATTCCAGGTCTTGGTGGAAGTATGCTTACAGAGCTGTATCCGATCAGATGAAAAAGGCAAGTGGAAAAATGTCATGGGAGCAAGTTTTAATATACACAAGGTTGCAAAAGAGATATATTTCTCTCTATGCTTCACTGCTTAAGTCTGACCCCAGTCAGGTGACATCTACGCTTTCTCTATATTTGTTGGAGTATCAGTTGGTGTTCTATGTGAGGCACAATATTTCCAAAATGTTATGCGTGTCGGTTTTCGCCTTAGATCAACACTGGTGGCTGCTATATTCAGAAAATCTTTGAGGCTAACTCATGAAAGTAGAAAGAAGTTCTCATTGGGAAAGCTTATGAATATGATAACAACAGATGCCATTCGTGTACAACTTGTTTCTATGCTAAGAGTTGATCCGGAATTCAACTTGATATATTTCAACTCTAATGCAAAGGTAAATCTGTCAATCACAGGAGGGAGCTGTTTCTTGGAAGCTGTCACAAATGATTCTCAAGTTGTGGAAGTTACTCAGCCACAAACAGGATTAGAATGTCAACAACTGATTTTGTCCCCTAAAGGATTAGGGATTGCTAATTTAACTTTATATGACATGGGGCTCACTCCCCCATTAAGAGCATCTGCACTTGTCCAGGTTGCCGATATAGAATGGATTCAGATCATGTCAGGAGAAGAAATTAGCCTAATGGAAGGAAGTTTGCACACTATTGACTTATTGGCCGGTATAAATGGAGGAACCAGTTTTCATGCTTCCCAGTTTGTTTACATGAATATCCATGTTCATATTGAGGATACTATAATTGAGCTGCTGGATGCTGACAGTCTGTCTAGTCTTGTTGGTAGACATGTTAATGCACCGAGTTTTAAAATAAAGGGGAGATATCTTGGAATTACAACCCTTTATGTCAGTGCTATGCAACAGTTTGGACATGTAATACAAAGTCAGGCTATTAGGGTGGAAGTGTACAAAGCCCCAAGAATACACCCTCATGAAATTTTCCTGCTACCTGGTGCATCATATGTGCTTACTGTGGAAGGTGGCCCATCTCTCGGTGTTCATGTCGAATACGCAGTTGAAAATGATAAAATTGCAAGTATTAAAAGATATTCTGGACGGCTCTTGGCAAATTCTATTGGGAACACAACAATTCTCGCCAGCCTGTTTGTGAACGGAAATGCTATGGTTTGTGAAGCAAGGAGTATTTTAAGGGTGGGATTTTCATCTACTATCAAATTGCATATGTAGAGTGATACTGTATGTTTGAATTTATTCAAGCGTTCATACCCGAAATTGAAGTCGAACCGTAATTGAGCCATGAGAGCCAATCCACGTCACGTACTTGAAAACAGAGCGAAAACGGCTCGAAATTGAGGTTGAGCTGAGGAAACAATTCATCACTTATCCAAGCCATATTGCAAGCCATGTGAATATAATCTCAGCCATGTTGCACTCCAAGCTGACCCCACAAACCTTCCACGTCACCTAAGTGAGCTGAAAGAAAAAAATCAAAACGACATGAAAAAAAAGCTTCTCCACCAGTCACGCATAACTTGTAGCAACCAAAACGCAGAAAAATCACACAAACGACAACCATTTTTCACTCACTCCAATCTATAAATACCACTCATATCTCCTTCATTTCTTCAAGCTTTTCAAGCCAATTAATCCCTGCAGAATTTTCATCATAACACCTCAATTTTCCTTCAAATTTCACTTTCAAAAATCACCCTCAACCGTTCTTCAAATTTCATCAGATTCAACTCTTTTTTCATTCATAACCTTTCCACATAAAAACTCACCATACTTCAACTTCTTCAACACAACATTTAGAATTTCGCAGTCCAGAAGAAGAAGAAAGAAGAAAAGAGTTTCGACATCATCATTCACCTGAGTTTGAAGGTAGATTGAGCTTCACCGTCAGTTTCGATCCGTTACTTTTTGTTGTGTTTCTTTGAATTGTTGGTACCATTGTGAAGAGCTCTTGATTTCGATTGCAACCGCGTATTTTTCGCGTCCCGCCGTTGTGATTTAAGCGAGCATCCATGGCTGTGAACGTTTTTGCGTGTGAGAGCTAGAAGAAGATGATATGTTTCTATTTTCTTTCTGATTTCTATTTCCTTTTTTCTTTTACTTGTTTTTATTATATTTTTATTTTTTTAGTTTTTTTATTATTCTTTTTCTTAAAGATTTGGGCCGTATGGGTCTGTTAACTTTTTTTTCTTGTTAATAGTTTTATATTTTAAAGAAAACTCTTATAAAAAATTGATTAAAAAAATATATACTAATTTGGATTAATTGTAATTTTGGTTTTGGATCTTAAATTTTGATAGGATCTCATCAATATCAATGGACTTTGAGTGTTGATTTTATCCATTAAAAGAGGTGATTGATATTGATGATGATTTAATCGATTTAAGATTCAAATTGAAATTTCTTTTCATTTTAATTCTTTTTCTTCTTCTTTTTATTTTTGATCGATGAAATCCATGGATCATAGATTGTTGATTATCAAGGTTGTTTAATCTTCATTATTTCAAATCTATGGACGAATAATCATTGAGATAATTCTCCTTACTTTGGAATAGTGATAGATTACCTTTGATTAATTAATTAAAAATCTTGATTGTGATGAGATCACTACCTCTTTTCTTTTTGTGTGGCATGTTTTAGGAGAGTGATTTACATATCACTTCTCTAACATGTATTAACACTAACATTTTATTGACCGGCCTCAGATAGTCGTGGTTTCTACATAAATCTGATTACGATTGCTTAATATAGCGCTAAAGTGTTCCTTAATCGGAAAATGATCATTCGTGGCTCAAACTTACGTTTAAAAGTCCAAGTATGTTTAGTTGCTTGTCTTAAGTCCAATACCTATGAAAATCATTGTTAGGAGGCTTTGATTCTATCAATCCTCTAATGAGTTTTCATTAACCTTGGTCTAAGTGCAAGAATTAATCATCATTGATCATATGTTCTAACCACTAATTACTAATTCACTAACATTATCTTTGTTTAATTTTGTTTATATTCTCTTCTTACTCTTTATTTCTTTACTTTTATGCTTCCATATTATCATTTCATATCATATCTTTGTTTATGTTTATGTCATTTCTCTTTTGTCCACTTGGACCATATCTTGTTCAAAACACTAATAAAGGATAAAAAATCTCTAAAAAACTTGGTGCTATTAACTTTGTGATTATGCTCTTGGACTACTCTTAGACCTTGGACTTCATGGACCTTTGGACTTAGAATTAGGACTCTCATTCCTATGCTTGGAGTATTGTGGATCTTAGCCTTTATTTGTCTCGCTCATTAGCTTATGCTTTAAATCGGATGGAATTCTTTTTGCTTGCTATGGAGTGTGCTACAAGTCGGTTAGATCTTTCTTACCTCTAGCTCATATTTTGGTTTCTAGGATAGTCACTTCATCTCCTCCCCTTCTTAAATTTTCAAAACTTTCTCCCTCTTTCAAAACCTTCTTGGTTTCAAACTTCAAAACTGCTTTCGCAATAAAACCTTGACTTTCGTCAAGTGATTTTCAAACTTTGTTCTTCTTAATAAAAGTCAATCAATGTTAATCATGCTTTGACCAATTTCAAAAGACATAAAAAATACAAAAACTCATCAACTCTTTTTGTGCCTTTATGCACTTTTTCACTTTAAAACTTTTCATAAAGTTTAGACATGATTCATTTCTATAGTTGAGATGTAAATCTCCTATTCCCCATATTATTAAGACTTTGACATTTTCCACGTTGATGTTGAGTGATAGTCTTGTTGATAATCCAAGCAAATCCTCCATCTTTATGTGACGCAAATGTTGTCTTAATACTCGTGGGTGGATAGTCGCAGTTTTCTCCTTGAAATGACGACTTGTCTTTACATCTAAAATCAATCAAAACCAACAAATTTTTGTCATTTGTACCACGAACTACGGGGTTTTGATTCCATATTGCACTTTATGGGTACGTAGGCATGAGACGATAAGTCTCTCCAAACACAAAAATCTAAAAAAATAATTCTCTTCTCACCTCCCCAATCTCTTTTCAAACAAACCATTGTCAAACCAAAAAACGTAAATATTTCAAAGGGCTCCTATAGAGTACTATAGACGTTTTGGGTGCTAACACCTTCCCATTGCGTAACCAACCCCCTTACCCCGATCTTTGTTTCTTGTTCTTGTTTTAGAACTCTTTGGTTTTGTTCGCTCTTTTTCCTTTCCTTTATTTGGATAAAATAAAAGTGCGGTGGCGACTCTTGTTTTCTTTGAGTTAAGTTAATCAATAACTTACACTCACGATTTTTACCGCTATAGAAAAATGGCGACTCTGCTGGGGACTCCAACGGTTCCTAGTGGGTTTCGCCTACTTTGATTTATTTATCGCTTTCTGTTTGACTTGTTTGTTATTGATTATTCTGTTTTGGTGCCTGGTAATTTGTGTGGTGAGATAAGTCCTAACCCGGACTTGAGTGCACTTATGATAGGAGGGTGGTATAGTCTTGTTGGCTTACATGGAGTAGTCCTTACTAAGCTGACTTGAGATCCCCCGCTCGGTGGAGGCCCCTTTGGAAATTACTGATGTCTTACGAGTAGTCGTAATTGATATTACTTTTTCCGACTGGGAGCCTGAGAAACTGAGGACCTTAGAACCCTTTAACCCATCTTGGCCTTATTAGGACGTGGTGCGGTGGTTGTTCAGGTGTAGACTTGAATTAGTCGTTACGCGATACCACACTCAGATGAGTTTCTCTTGAGAATATTGTTGGCCGACGAGTAGTCGTTTAAGCCGATAATATCCAAAAGATGGAATTATGATTCTGGGAAATTTTTAGAACCTTGTTCTACAGGTGATGATATAACCATAGTACATACCATTGCGGGATGGTTGGTTCTTACCTTTGGCTCCATGCTCGTGCCGAACCTTTGAACCTGTGTGCTTTGTATGTCTTGTTTGTGGGTGTTGCATCTTGCACTCATGCATTCATGAGCATTGTGTTTCAGTTGGTTTTTAAGGATCTCAGAGATTTTCCTTTGCAAACATCGCAGATATTGTTGATTATGGACATTGGAAGGAGAAACACTCAGAAGTACAGTTTACGGGCTCCTGATCTTACAGAGTTGAGAAAGCTAGTGTCCTTGGTAGATGATCGTTCAGGCTTCTTATCTCGTTATGGGAGACTTTTATTTGTTCTTTCTACCAACATTGAAGACGGAATTCTGAATACCCTTATGCAGTTCTATGATCCTATTTACCGATGCTTCACATTTCCCGATTATCAGCTCATGCCGACCTTGGAAGAATATGCTTATTTGTTGGCGTTGCACCCCAAAATTTGACCAACCGGGTCTCGTATCTGGCTCGATGTTTCGACGCATAACCGCATTCGCATCTGCATATCGCATACAGGGCATTTTTTCATTTGTTTTGATTTTATCGGGATCACAGCTCTCATCTCGTGTTTCAGGTGTTTTTTATCAGTTTAAATAGGTAGAATCGTATTTTTGGGATATTTCGGTGCCCGGTTATTTTTACCGGTTATTTTGGTGCGCTCTCGCGGTGTTATGTGTCGTTCGGTGCTATTTTTGTTCCTCTCGGAATTATCGTGATTTTTCTGGATTTTATTGGCCATTTTTAGGATTTAATAGGATTTTTAATAGTTTTAATTCTTTTTAAATAGATTTTTAATCATTTTAGGATAATATAGCTTTTTTATAGAATTTTAAATAGGATTTTAATATAGAATATAGATTGTTCATTTTAATAAATAGTCAGATTTTTCTTTAATAAATAGTTTTTTGTTAATAGAAATTAAATGTTTTTAATTTTAGATATAGAATAATAATAGATTTTTTTCTTTTATTAGTAAATAGAGTTTAATAGAAAATATAGTTTTTTTTATATAGTTATTAGAGTAATAGATTTCCTTTTATAATAAATAATATAGTTTTTTCATAGAATTTAATACAGTTGTTTTTTAGATATTATAGAAAACTAATAGATTTTAGAATATTAGATGTTAATTAGGTTAGTTAATTAGGTTTAATTGATTAGTCATTTTCCACTTAATCATATTTTAACTAGTTTTTTCTTTCATTTCAGTATTTTTTTTGGGGGCTTTATCTTGTTTTTCGTTGGGCCTCATTTCCAAATTCGCAAGCCCATTATCCATTCAGCAGTCCAGATTTTTCCAGCATTTCCTAGAATCTTCTAGAAGGGTCCAGATTTTCTCAGTCTTATAAATGCAAGCAGCCACGTGTTAGTCCGAGGATGGACCCACGTTATCCCACACCATCACGCCACCTCACCCCTCAGGGTCTCTCTCTCCCTGCCACGCATCACCGTACGCGTCCAGCATGCATGCACTTTCTCCACCATCACTGACACGTGTCATCACCACAACACCTCGCCTGAGTCATTCACCGGCCGGCCTGCATGGCCGGCGACCGCCGTGAATCTCCCCAGAAACGCCCAAAATCCCAGAAACCTCCATAACCTCCTCTAACCTTCATCACCTAAAACCCAGAAACTTCCAGATTCAACCATCAATCTTCGTCTTCAACGTCTCTCCGATCAAAGCATTTCCAGAATCATCATCACCAGAAGTTCAGTTCGTCCAGAAACTTCAACAAACTTCGCCTCCGATCTTCGTCTCCACACGAACAATCCAAGAACTTCATTTCAACAAACTCCTCATCACCTTCAGGATCTTCAACGTATTTTTCACGAAAGTTTCATCAGATTCCTCGCAAGCAATCGTCAATCCTTCAACTCTCCAGAAAGCTTCAACTCGTTAACTCTTCAAGAACGTTCAAGCGAATCTCCAGGTTTTTCCAGAGTTATGGTTTGTTCGTCATCTGAGATCCTTCGTGTCCGTCACAAATCTTCACCGCAAGTCAAGAATACGAGCAAATCTCCAGCAAAGAAATCTTCAAGAACATGAATACTCGATCTTCAACCACCAGAGCAGGCAAGAATTCTCAAACTCCAGAAATCATCAGAACAGTTGGATCCAGATCCAGGTTAGACTTCAACGAATCTTCCACGGACTCCCTTCAAGCATTTGCGACGAGATCATCGAGCCATGGTAGTGGGTGTATCCAGATATTCGATTGATGAAGTTATTGTTGTTGTTTCTTTGTGAGAGGGAGGACGAGAGAGAACGAGGTTGAGATGAGGGAGTCTGAGAGGAAGACGGCGGCGGCGCCATGAGGAAGGAGAAGGAGTGTTAGGGTTTTTTGGTTATTCTGAGAACGAATGGAGAGAAGGGAGGAGAAGGATGGATTGGGCCAGGCCCAATCAATTTTTTGGAGCAACACTCCCCCTCGTTTTTGGCTGTGAATGGGCCGAGCCCACATGACAACTGCTTACACTCCCAGTTTCAGTCTTCCCTCCCCCCCCCCTCCGGGTTCTACAGCAAACAGCTGGGCTGGGCCCAGTTTGTTATTTTTTACTTTTTGCTTAACCCCCTTGTAAACAGACACCCCCCTCCCATTACATTTTTCTTTTATTTTCTTTTATATTGTTTTCTTTATAGTTTTGTGAAAAATGAAAGAAAAGAGAATATTGAAAAAGAAAAAGAAATAGAGAAAGAAAATTGCAAAAGAAAAAGAACGTGAAAAATAATAAAAAGGATATTTGAAAAGGAGACGGAGATGGTTCAGAGAGGGGGACGGCGATGGAGAAAAGTGAGAGTATTAGGGTTTCAGAATGAAAGTGGGAGTGGGAGAGGCAAGGGCATCGCTGGGCCTTGGGCCCAATGGTTTTTTTGGGTTCGCACCTCAATTGCCTTTCGCACCCCCTCCGTGTGTTTTTTTTTTTTTGCTGGACTGGGCCGGGTCTTGCGTTTTGCTAGCTACACCTGCGTTTTGCTCACACTTACCCCCTCCCCGTGTGTGAACTCTGTGTGACTGGGTTGGGCCCAACTTGCTGTTTTATTTTTTTCTGCTTGGCTAACACCCCTTGTAAACAGACACCCCTCTCCCTTTACATTTTTCTTTTATTTTCTTTTATATTGTTTTCTTTATAGTTTTATGAAAAATGAAAGAAAAGAGAATTTGAAAAAAGAAAAGAGAAAAGAAAAAGAAAAAGAATATTGAAGAGAAAAAATAGTAAAAATATGTAAGGACATGAGAAGAAATAAAGAGAAAAATATATTGAAAAAATAGAGAAAATATAGAGAAAAATATGTGAGAAAATGATTGGAAAAGAAGGAAAAAATATTATAGTAGACTTAATATTTTTTTAGAGTACATTTTCTTTTAGGATATATTTTCATGGAGATTATTTTACGATTTTAGGATAGTTTAGAATGTCCACTTGTTAGGGGACTTTTTCATTCGATTTTTCAGGATAGGATAGAATAGTATTCCATAGGAGATTTATTTTTCAGTATTCACTCATTGTAATCATTTTTCAGAATGTTAATAAAACGAGATTTGAGCTGTGGTCCCGAAGTAGCCGAACTACAGCTGCTCTGATTCCTCATACCAGACGAGGATATGTAGGCATAGGATGCGATATCCTAGCGAGCACACTAACGACTGACTTTTGTTCTCTCGCTGCTGTGCGATCGAGACTTTCCCGCTGACGATTAATTGTTACCCTTTTTCTCTCTTGCCCGAGTGCATTTGAGACCAAGCCATAGTTTTGCCCATAGGTTCCCGACCCTGTGCAACCAGTTTGATTGTCTCACTGCTGTGTGAGAATACCCTTGTTTAGCCGTAGTTAGCCTGAACTACGTAAAGCTCTGATCTTCCAGGCAGTGTGGAAGTACGTAGGCACAAGACGCGAAGTCTTGGCGAGCCAATTTTCCCCGTAGTCCCGAACTACGTTGACTCTGACTTTCTCTCTTGAGAATACGTAGGCATAAAGTGCGACGCTCTATCGAGTCAATTCCCCTCCGTTTAGATTTAGCAGCCGTAGATAGATTGTTTTGCATCCTTTAGACAACCCAAGCAAGCGTGGATCCCGTCGAGTACGACGGACGTGAGGGGTGCTAATACCTTCCCCTTGCGTAACCGACTCCCGAAACCAGGTTTTGGTTGCGATGACCATACCTTTCCCCATTTTTTGCGAGGTTTACTTCGAGCGTTTCCTTTCCCTCCGTTGGGATAAATAACGCACGGTGGCGACTCTTCTGTCAGCCGGCGCCGATTTTCGCAGTAGCGACAGCTGGCGACTCTGCTGGGGACTTGATAGTTTCCTAGGGATCCAACGTCCCGAAAGCGAGTCAATTTTGGGATTCAACGTCCCCTAAGAAAGAGTCAATCCTAACGCTTGTTTGCTTGTCTATTTGGGGCTTATTTATCGATATTATCTGTTGCTGTTGGGGGTGTTACGAGTGTTCTATGATTGAGTAATAAGCCGGACCTGGGCTTGAGTATGCACCTAGATATAGTTGCGGAGAAGTAGTAGACGAACCTGTCTGCTGAGCAGGCACAGTTCCCTACGAAAATTCGCGCTCAGACGAGGTTCTCGCAGAGGTGCTCCTTTCCGGTCCTGAGGATCTGAGGGGAGTCCAGACGTGAGGATTGTCGACTCTGGGAACCGATCATTTGGAAGTTAGCTAAGTGAGGCCTCTTCAGGACTCGATGATGCCACTCCTTCTGGGAATCGTATCGTCAGTTCTGAAAGTCTGTGACACTGACGACCGCATAGGATGCCGCACCTTGTCAGATATGGGTCCACACCTGTGAGTGGGGGGTTTTTGTGCAGGAAACTTGACTTCCAACCTACCCGTTATTCTGGTCTTCTCTTCAGAGCAACCGTACTCCGTCAGCAGTGCAATAGTATTTAGATTGTGTGGGGGCTGTGATCCCGTGTTTGTTGCATTGCATTGCATTTGCATAGGCATCTTCGCATCATACTGCATACCATTCGCCAGCTAGTCAGAGCTCTTATCCAGCCGTTATTTTGATTCTGAAGGTGAGTGTTGAAGACGACCAAGAGGTTGAAGCAGATTTAAAGTAGACTTGAGCAGAATCGAGCATCGAAGTCATCTGAAGACCATTGGTAGCTATGTTAGAGAGCAGCTTCCAGTTTGTTGATACCTTGTCAGGTTTCACCGTGACGTCCAATCCTCTATATGGATCTCCGCACGACGAAGAATTTCCGCAAGTAAACAACCTTACTGCAGCTCAGCTTGTGCAGCCATCTGTTGAAGACCAAGGTCTGCGTGAGCAGTTTGTTGTCCGAGGTGAACGTTCTCCTTCTGTTGATGTCTCAGACTACCAGGGTTTTGCCTTCCCTGTGCCAAAGCCCCAAAGAGAGGTCCCGACAACAAAGAATGAAGACCCATTAGCTCCCGTGTATGCTGAAAGGTTTCGCGCATTAGATGAGAGATTCAAAGCCTTGAAAGGTAAAGACGCTGTTACTCCTAGTGCTGCAGATATGTGTCTGGTTCCTGGCCTAGTGTTACCTCCGAAGTTCAGAATGCCGAGGTTTGAAAGGTACAAAGGAGATAGTTTCCCGAAGCAACATTTGGTGATGTTCTGCCGAAGAATGACTTCATTTGTGCACAACGACAAGCTGATGATTCATTGCTTTCAAGATAGTCTGACTAGGGCACCTCTGAGTTGGTATATGCAGTTAGAGCGTGATCAGATCCGATCATGGATGGACTTAGCCAATGCCTTTCTGAAGCAGTACGACTATAATCTTGACGAAGCTCCTACTCGCGTGCAACTGCAAGAATTGTCCCAAGGGAACAATGAATCTTTCAGAAAGTATGTTCAGAGATGGAGAGAATTTGCTGGTAGAGTGCAACCACCGCTCCTAGACCAAGAGCTGAAAGGCATGTTCGTAAACTCCTTGCAGAGCCCGTACTTTGAAAGAATGTTTGAAACCGCACCAAATTTCTCTGAGTTGGTAAGGACGGGAGAGCGCATCGAGTATGGTGTAAAAACTGGAAGAATCCCGAATGTTTCAAGAGGTCAGGCTAGTGAAACTGAATCTCTCTATAGCTCTCAATCTGAGGATGAAACTATGATCAATGCAGTTCTGACAGATGTTGGATATCCTCAAGTCGAATCGGTGAAATCTGTTGGTTCTCCGTCTTCTCAGCGGTCAGTATCTTCTGTGTCTCGTTATTCTGGACAGACGACTGTGCCTGGGGCCCCCCATCGGGAACCTTATGTCGCTCCTCTTGCAAGTCCACGAGCCCGTGGCCGAGGTTATCAGAATCAGCGTCAGAATCAGAACCGGCCTTGCAACAACTTGGAACGAAGGAACGCTCCTTTCCATCCAGTACCTGTGTCGTATAGCCAGATTCTTCCGCGTTTGATTCAGAATTCTTTGGTGGAACCAAAAGCTCTCAAGTCTGTGCCAGAGCCTTACCCTCCAGGATATAATCCCCACGCTCAGTGTGGTTATCATGGTGGATCTCCAGGGCATTCCACTGAAGATTGCAAAGCTTTCCAGGCGAAAGTGCAGCAGTTGATTGACCAGGATCGCGTTTCCTTTCGAGAAGGGTTTCTGGTTGTGCATGACAACCCCTCAGCTGTCTAAGCTCGTAGACTCGGAAAGTATTCCCCAGCAAAGAAGCCAGTGATCCAGACAGGCAGGCACCTCAGCATTGGCCGTCCTCAGACCTTTTATATCATTTGCATTTGTAGTTTCTTTTCTGTTAGTTACTACTTGCTTTTAAACATTGTATGTTTCGAATGGTGATAATAATAAAGTGACTATGCATTTTTCTGAATTAATCATGTCGTTGTCGCTCATTTACTGCATTGCACTGACACTTGCATTTTATTCACTCCACTTTATCCCTGTGACTAGCAAAGATTGGAGGGAGGATGACGAAACTAAACTCATAACCGATGATCGTATGCTTTCAGATAAGACCGTACCGATGACGTATAAGGCATTGTTTCAAATTCCCCAAACACCGGAGAGATAAGGAAGATAATCCCTTGTTAACCACTTCGAGCCGAGAAGTAGGATTTTCTTTCAGACTTTTAAACCCTCACATCTTAACCCGGGGCAGGGTAGTTGTCAGTTAGCTTGACCGAGCATTCAAGTCTTACAGAGGAGTGTTGTCTTTCGAGGACCAATCAGTGCATACCTTTCAAGAGGTCATATCTCACCAATCAGGAGTGAGACAGTTACAATCCTTTCGGAGCAATCAAGACAACCAGTGTCACATGACTTTGTTCCAAAAGAAAGAAAGAAAGAAAGCCCGCTAAGTAAAAAGAAAGAAAAAGCTAGAAAGCTAGTACTTAGGCAAAAATCAGGGCATCCCGCTGGACTTCAAAAAGAAAAAATTGAAAAAAACTCAAAATGAGTCAGTCCAGGCAAAAGTTAGGGAATCAAAAGAGTGAAAAAGAAGGGATAAAAAGAAATTTTTCCCCAGCAAATCACAAAGTCGTGTACACAGACACCGAAAGCGAAGAAGGAGTAACTATCACTCTAGAAGAAAAGCTTGTGAATTCCTTAGTTGTGGTTCTTACCATTCAACATACCTCTCGAAGAGGCGAGCGCTTGTGCCAGGTTAACTGAACCTTAGGATCGGAGATCATCACGTAGAAGGGGTGGGTACAAATCAAAATTTGAGCCAAATATCCTTTGTTTCACGAACCGTGAACCCGACCACGATACAACCCTTAAAAGACGTAATTGAGGTAGGGTTATTCTGGAAGCGCATTACGATAAGGTTGAGTAACCTGACTCCTTCTTGACTTGCTAGTCACATCTTTGTTGTATTTTTCACTGACCACGTAAGCACTACGTTTGAACTTTGGTTCATTCGTCACTCACAATCATCATGCATGTAAATGAGTGACAGCTCAAAATTTTTTCAAAATCTGCATGAACCACTGCATTAAAACTACCATTCGTGAACATACAATGATTAATTGCATGTTAGTAGTTGGCATGAAAGAAATTCCAGCAGGGAATAATCAAGCAGGACTGAGTAATTCAGCCGTCTGAACCAGAATGGTGTATGTTGTGAAGCCCAATGAATCAGGGGCATTATCTTCCGGTGAGTTCGGAATCAGTTAGTCTGAGGACAAATCCCGAAGCTTCAGTTGATCAGGGGCAGTTTGTTTGAGAAGCAGTTGATCAGAAGTGCGTCTTCTCGAGACCCAATCAGGGGCAGTTATACAGAATGCGGATATTTGAAAGCAGATACTTCCAGTGGATAATCAGATCGGGTTAAGTCGCTAGAACGCTCATTCAGGGGTAAGTCATCGCAGAGAATGTTGAAATCAACTGGGTTGTTAGGTGTTTAATTGGAGATTGAATTCTTTTGTCGTGCAGATACCGGGGCAGATATTCTCGAAGCCGTCTCGTAGCGAGCTGTTCAGAGCAATATTCCTAAGAGTTAGATTGGGGAAAATTGAATTGTACTGGGGCAAGTTGTTCAAGCCAGTCTTCCTATCCCCAGCTGAGTGTACTGGAGCAAGTTGTTCAGCCAGCTTGTTTATCCCCAGTCGGAGCTGAGTATCGGGGAATCGTGTCAATACCCTTATCAAAAACCTGAACCTTTCAAATAAAAGAGCCTTGCTGTCATTGGATCTTTATCCTACAGTTTAAACCTGTTGCGTGTCAGTAACCAGTCGTTTCCAAAGTCCAGTTCTCGCCTGGAAAACCGGTAACCAGTTCTCGTCTGGCCTACCCTATCGTAAGCATCAGTTCCCGCCTGGTGCAGTTTATTGTAAGCATCAGTTCCCGTCTGGTGCAGTTTATTGTAACCAGTTCTCGTCTGGTCACCGTTTCTTCAAGTGTTGTATCAGTTCTCGTCTGGTACATGTCGTCGCGTAATCAGTTCTCGTCTGATCATCGTGTGTCCTAACCTATGTGTTATACCAGTTCTCATCTGGTGTACGTCAGCTTTCAGCCAGTTCTCGCCTAGTTGTCTATACCTCAGTCTGTTATCTAATCAATTCCCGTCTGATATCCAGAACCCGTAAATCAGTTCTCGTTTGACAACCTAACATGTTTCGCTATCAGCTCTCGTTTGGTAGTCCACCCTGAATGCTAGTTCTCGTCTAGTATTTCTTATATCTCCCACTGTGTACATAATCCGTGTTTACCCTAAACTAGAAAAACAAAAAAACCTAAAGGTATCTGACACAGTATTTCCCAATGACCCGCATGTCGTCATGTTCCCCGATACGAAGCTCGACGTATGCCAGCGCTCCGAGTAATATTTGAATCCCTTGTGGATGTTGTTAAATCAGAATAGCTACTCTTCAGCAGATGAAAGTTGCTTATTATCCCCGGAAGAGTCGAGATTGTATTTTACCCCGTATCAGAGTAGGATCAGGAGTATCCTCAACAGATTAAGATCGACATCCTTGATAGTATGGGCATTTCCAGCAGTGTGCCGCGCGCAATCGACCTCAGTTTAGGTCAACCCCCGCGGAGTACAATCAGTTGTCAATGGTCTGAAGGAAGCATCCCCAAGCAGAGTTGTTTTCTTTCCCCAGTAAAGTCACCGAAGCAGGATTCTTTCCCTAACACCGGGTCACAAGTGCAGGTTTCGTAGGGAATTGTTCGTACGCCAAAATATGCAGTAGCTAATGGCGCCAGACTGAAGCCTCCGGCGGAATTGAGATTCCCCGCCAGAGCCGTATTCTCCCTCGAAGTCGGATGATTCCTTCTTCCCCAGCGGAATTGAAATTCCTCATCAGAGTCATCCGCTCCAGTGAAGTAGAATGATTTCTCTCCCCGGCTGAGTCCACAGAAGAGCCGAATCCTTGGAAGCAGTTGGAACCGTGAGTGGTTTTCCTAGCAGATGTTGAACAGTTGATGTTGTATCTCCCCAGAGTCGTACTCTCTCCAGCGAAGCAGAATGACTTCTCCTTCCTCACCCGAGTTTGCAGATGTCCAAGAGAGCCGAGTCCTTGGAAGTTGATCAGACCATACTCAGTTGTTTCCCCAGTGGAGTGTAGAGCAGCTGAAGTTGTTTCCCCACAGAGTGGTTATCCCCAGACAGAGTCTGATTGATACCAGCGTGTCCACGTTCTCCTCAGCAGGATGATTCCTCTATCTGAGTAGTTCGTCCTCCTTGACAGAAGGATTTCCCCCTTCGGCATTTATTTTGCTGACGGGATCGCATCATTGTGCATGACCGCATAGCATTTAACACCGCATAGCATTTAGCATTGCATAGCATTTAACATTGCACAGCATTTAGCATAAACGCATATCATTCCCACCGTGTGGGGCATGGCGCAGAAGCATATGCATCATAAGCATGATCCAGGTTACTATCATTCTCGTTTTACAGGTGTTCGGCCGAAGGATCAGTTGCTCAGGATGATTCCTGATATTCTCTCCAACAAGGTCGCTTTCTTAAGATGATTCTTAACGACCCCGGTGTAATCCCCACAGTCGCTCGCTCAAGATGATTTTTGAGATCCCCAGCGAAGTCTTCAGTTCAAGACGATTCTGGAATTCCTCAGCAGAGCCGTTTGCTTAAGATGATTCTTAAGACCTCAGTACAGCTTCCCGAGTTGTTTGCCCAAGATGAGTCTTGAGCTCCCCAGTAGCGTCCTCAGCAAGAGTTGCCCAGGAAGATTCCTGGAATACCCAGCAGAATGAAGTCTCCAGAATGGTTATCAGTTCAAGATGATTCTTGAAGGTGCCCGACAGATTTGTTTGTTCAAGATGATTCTTGAAAACCCTAGCAGCGTGATATGTCTGCTCCAACAGTGGTGTCTAATCTGAAGATTGACTTCGTAAACGCCTGAAGGCGGTATCAGAGGTTCCTGTGAATTCAGATTTCCTGGTTGATGAATCAACGTGTGGCTGAAGACAAGGTTCCAAAGCTTGTGTATGCAAGGTGATCCGTATTGGCCTGAAGACCAAGTCAGTTGTCCTGAGGTGATGATTGATTGCGATCAAGTGAGTAGTGTTTCTTCTGACTGAAGTCGAAGATGTTTCTCCAGCTGAAGCGGAGTTTTGCCTGAAGGCAAAGTGTTTGAATCCCCGTAGAGTCATGAATGGCTCAGGATACCATTTCTCTGACTGAAGTCACAGATTTCCCAAGCTGAAGCGAAGGTGCCTAAGGGCAAGGTTATCCCCAAGGTCATGAATGACCTAGGATTCATTTTCCGGACTGAAGGCCGAAGTATATCCCTGACTGAAGTCACGGATGCTCTATAGCAGAGGTGGAGTTGCCTGAAGGCAGATCCATGTACCCTTGAAGGCCAAGGACCATTTCTTTAGACTGAAGTCGAAGATACCTCCTGCAGAGTTGCCGACGGGCAAAGTTCACATCCTTGAAGGCCAAGGATGTTGTTTCTAGCTGAAGCTGGAATAGCCAACGGGCAGGGTTTCATCTATCTTCAGAAATACTTGAGGATTCTCCAACGGATCTGGAGTGGCCAGGGGCCAGGGTTTCATTCATATTCAGAAGTACTTGAAGATTTTTCTAGCTGAAGCTGGAAATGGCCAGGGGCCAGGGTTTCATATATCTTTAATGTTGAAGTTCTACGGCGGGCAGTGTGCAGCAGCATTCCGATGTTCGTTATGGTTCTGAGGGTGAACCCCAGATCAGAGTATGCTCGGTTAAGTCTCTCATTCCCAGCGGAGTAGTTTCAAATGCGCAAGTATACCTTTTGTTCCATTTACCAGGGGTGAATCCCAGGTTAGATTTGTTCAGATTATGATTTGTTCGACGGCGAGGTTGAACGTTTGGATTTGACAGCGAGGTCAGATCATCATTTGTTCGGCGGCGAGGTTGGATGTTTGTTCGACGGCGAGGTTGAACGTTTGGATTTGACGGCGAGGTCAGATCATCATTTGTCCGGCGGCGAGGTTGGATGTTTGTTCGACGGCGAGGTTGAACGTTTGGATTTGACGGCGAGGTCAGATCATCATTTGTCCGGCGACGAGGTTGGATGTTTGTTCGACGGCGAGGTTGAACGTTTGGATTTGACGGCAAGGTCAGACTCTTTAAATCCCCAGCAGAGATGATGTTTGTACGACGGCGATGTCGAGTGTATCTAAGAGGATGTTTGTTTCCGACGGCGATGTCAGATTCAGTTTTCCAGCGGCGATGTTGGGCATGTCAAGTTGATCCAGTCTTCTGACGGCGATGTTAGGTGATGCAGATCCTTTAGTTCTCCAGCGGCGATGCGGGGTATTTTGTTCAGTATTGTATTTTCTCCAGCGGCGATGCGGAGTATCGTGGATAAGATGTCAGATCAGTATTTCTCCAGATAGTTGTCGTGCAGCTATTATTCCAGTGTTCGGCAAGTTGAGCAGTTGGCAAATTTTCGGGTTTACCGGTATTCAACCGTCTCGCACCTTGATTGGCTGAGAGTCGTTCGCTCCTCACCCAGTCAGGTTCAAGCCGTTTGAATAGGGGCATCTGTTGCACCCCAAAATTTGACCAACCGGGTCTCGTATCTGGCTCGATGTTTCGGCGCATAACCGCATTCGCATCTGCATATCGCATACAGGGCATTTTTTCATTTGTTTTGATTTTATCGGGATCACAGCTCTCATCTCGTGTTTCAGGTGTTTTTTATCAGTTTAAATAGGTAGAATCGTATTTTTGGGATATTTCGGTGCCCGGTTATTTTTACCGGTTATTTTGGTGCGCTCTCGCGGTGTTATGTGTCGTTCGGTGCTATTTTTGTTCCTCTGGGAATTATCGTGATTTTTCTGGATTTTATTGGCCATTTTTAGGATTTAATAGGATTTTTAATAGTTTTAATTCTTTTTAAATAGATTTTTAATCATTTTAGGATAATATAGCTTTTTATAGAATTTTAAATAGGATTTTAATATAGAATATAGATTGTTCATTTTAATAAATAGTCAGATTTTTCTTTAATAAATAGTTTTTTGTTAATAGAAATTAAATGTTTTTAATTTTAGATATAGAATAATAATCGATTTTTTTCTTTTATTAGTAAATAGAGTTTAATAGAAAATATAGTTTTTTTTATATAGTTATTAGAGTAATAGATTTCCTTTTATAATAAATAATATAGTTTTTTCATAGAATTTAATACAGTTGTTTTTTAGATATTATAGAAAATTAATAGATTTTAGAATATTAGATGTTAATTAGGTTAATTAATTAAGTTTAATTGATTAGTCATTTTCCACTTAATCAGATTTTAACTAGTTTTTTCTTTCATTTCAGTATTTTTTTTTTTGGGGCTTTATCTTGTTTTTCGTTGGGCCTCATTTCCAAATTCGCAAGCCCATTATCCATTCAGCAGTCCAGATTTTTCCAGCATTTCCTAGAATCTTCTAGAAGGGTCCAGATTTTCTCAGTCTTATAAATGCAAGCAGCCACGTGTTAGTCCGAGGATGGACCCACGTTATCCCACACCATCACGCCACCTCACCCCTCAGGGTCTCTCTCTCCCTGCCACGCATCACCGTACGCGTCCAGCATGCATGCACTTTCTCCACCATCACTGACACGTGTCATCACCACAACACCTCGCCTGAGTCATTCACCGGTCGGCCTGCATGGCCGGCGACCGCCGTGAATCTCCCCAGAAACGCCCAAAATCCCAGAAACCTCCATAACCTCCTCTAACCTTCATCACCTAAAACCCAGAAACTTCCAGATTCAACCATCAATCTTCGTCTTCAACGTCTCTCCGATCAAAGCATTTCCAGAATCATCATCACCAGAAGTTCAGTTCGTCCAGAAACTTCAACAAACTTCGCCTCCGATCTTCGTCTCCACACGAACAATCCAAGAACTTCATTTCAACAAACTCCTCATCACCTTCAGGATCTTCAACGTCTTTTTCACGAAAGTTTCATCAGATTCCTCGCAAGCAATCGTCAATCCTTCAACTCTCCAGAAAGCTTCAACTCGTTAACTCTTCAAGAACGTTCAAGCGAATCTCTAGGTTTTTCCAGAGTTATGGTTTGTTCGTCATCTGAGATCCTTCGTGTCTGTCACAAATCTTCACCGCAAGTCAAGAATACGAGCAAATCTCCAGCAAAGAAATCTTCAAGAACATGAATACTCGATCTTCAACCACCAGAGCAGGCAAGAATTCTCAAACTCCAGAAATCATCAGAACAGTTGGATCCAGATCCGGGTTAGACTTCAACGAATCTTCCACGGACTCCCTTCAAGCATTTGCGACGAGATCATCGAGCCATGGTAGTGGGTGTATCCAGATATTCGATTGATGAAGTTATTGTTGTTGTTTCTTTGTGAGAGGGAGGACGAGAGAGAACGAGGTTGAGATGAGGGAGTCTGAGAGGAAGACGACGGCGGCGCCATGAGGAAGGAGAAGGAGTGTTAGGGTTTTTTGGTTATTCTGAGAACGAATGGAGAGAAGGGAGGAGAAGGATGGATTGGGCCAGGCCCAATCAATTTTTTGGAGCAACACTCCCCCTCGTTTTTGGCTGTGAATGGGCCGAGCCCACATGACAACTGCTTACACTCCCAGTTTCAGTCTTCCCTCCCCCCCCCCCTCCGGGTTCTACAGCAAACAGCTGGGCTGGGCCCAGTTTGTTATTTTTTATTTTTTGCTTAACCCCCTTGTAAACAGACACCCCCTCCCATTACATTTTTCTTTTATTTTCTTTTATATTGTTTTCTTTATAGTTTTGTGAAAAATGAAAGAAAAGAGAATATTGAAAAAGAAAAAGAAATAGAGAAAGAAAATTGCAAAAGAAAAAGAACGTGAAAAATAATAAAAAGGATATTTGAAAAGGAGACGGAGATGGTTCAGAGAGGGGGACGGCGACGGAGAAAAGTGAGAGTATTAGGGTTTCAGAATGAAAGTGGGAGTGGGAGAGGCAAGGGCATCGCTGGGCCTTGGGCCCAATGGTTTTTTTGGGTTCGCACCTCAATTGCCTTTCGCACCCCCTCCGTGTGTTTTTTTTTTTTGCTGGATTGGGCCGGGTCTTGCGTTTTGCTAGCTACACCTGCGTTTTGCTCACACTTACCCCCTCCCCGTGTGTGAACTCTGTGTGACTGGGTTGGGCCCAACTTGCTGTTTTATTTTTTTCTGCTTGGCTAACACCCCTTGTAAACAGACACCCCTCTCCCTTTACATTTTTCTTTTATTTTCTTTTATATTGTTTTCTTTATAGTTTTATGAAAAATGAAAGAAAAGAGAATTTGAAAAAAGAAAAGAGAAAAGAAAAAGAAAAAGAATATTGAAGAGAAAAAATAGTAAAAATATGTAAGGACATGAGAAGAAATAAAGAGAAAAATATATTGAAAAAATAGAGAAAATATAGAGAAAAATATGTGAGAAAATGATTGGAAAAGAAGGAAAAAATATTATAGTAGACTTAATATTTTTTTAGAGTACATTTTCTTTTAGGATATATTTTCATGGAGATTATTTTACGATTTTAGGATAGTTTAGAATGTCCACTTGTTAGGGGACTTTTTCATTCGATTTTTCAGGATAGGATAGAATAGTATTCCCTAGGAGATTTATTTTTCAGTATTCACTCATTGTAATCATTTTTCAGAATGTTAATAAAACGAGATTTGAGCTGTGGTCCCGAAGTAGCCGAACTACAGCTGCTCTGATTCCTCATACCAGACGAGGATATGTAGGCATAGGATGCGATATCCTAGCGAGCACACTAACGACTGACTTTTGTTCTCTCGCTGCTGTGCGATCGAGACTTTCCCGCTGACGATTAATTGTTACCCTTTTTCTCTCTTGCCCGAGTGCATTTGAGACCAAGCCATAGTTTTGCCCATAGGTTCCCGACCCTGTGCAACCAGTTTGATTGTCTCACTGCTGTGTGAGAATACCCTTGTTTAGCCGTAGTTAGCCTGAACTACGTAAAGCTCTGATCTTCCAGGCAGTGTGGAAGTACGTAGGCACAAGACGCGAAGTCTTGGCGAGCCAATTTTCCCCGTAGTCCCGAACTACGTTGACTCTGACTTTCTCTCTTGAGAATACGTAGGCATAAAGTGCGACGCTCTATCGAGTCAATTCCCCTCCGTTTAGATTTAGCAGCCGTAGATAGATTGTTTTGCATCCTTTAGACAACCCAAGCAAGCGTGGATCCCGTCGAGTACGACGGACGTGAGGGGTGCTAATACCTTCCCCTTGCGTAACCGACTCCCGAAACCAGGTTTTGGTTGCGATGACCATACCTTTCCCCATTTTTTGCGAGGTTTACTTCGAGCGTTTCCTTTCCCTCCGTTGGGATAAATAACGCACGGTGGCGACTCTTGTGTCAGCCGGCGCCGATTTTCGCAGTAGCGACAGCTGGGTGTACCGGTTTCTGATAAAGTTCCGTATACTGGTTTGGAGGAAGCTCTTAAGCCTCAAGATATTGCTGTAACTACCCATTTGACGAAGTCGGATATTGATGCAAATCTAAAGACTAAGGGAGGCCTCAAGGGTTTGACTGCTAAGTTCTTGATTGAGAAGGCTACTTTATTTGCTGACATTGGTCGCACGTTAGCGTTTGAGGCTATATTTGCTTTACTCATTTATGGACTAGTCTTGTTTCCTAATATTGATAATTTTGTGGACATTAATGCTATTAGGATTTTCTTGATTGGGAACCCTGTTCCAACTTTGCTTGGTGACACTTATTTCTCCATCCATAGTAGGACTTCTAAGGGAAACGGTACCATTGTTTGCTGTCTACCTCTGCTGTATAATTGGTTCGTTTCACACTTACCCCAGACATCTGCTTTTAGGAAAAACAAGGATTGCTTAAGGTGGTCTCAAAGGATTATGTCTCTTACGCATGTTGATATCACTTGGTCTTCTTCGGTTTACGATAATGTCCAGATTATTGATAGTTGTGGAGAATTCGCCAATGTTCCTCTTCTTGGAATACAAGGCGGAATTAACTACAATCCGAGTCTAGCTCGCCGTCAGCTGGGTTATATGCTGAAGGATAGGCCTAAGAATATTTTATTAGAGGGTTTATTCTTTCAAGGAGGGGATGATTCTCTTGGTTTGAAAAGAAAAATGGCTCATGCCTGGACTAAGATTCACAGGTTGGATAGAGGGGAGCTTGGAAGACAAGTTTGCATTGCCTTGGAACCTTACACGCTTTGGGTGAAGAAGAGGGCTATGGAGCTTAAGATGCCTTATCCTATTGAGAAACCTCTGACTACTGTGATCTCTACGTCACTCCCTACGCCACTCCCTATTTCTTCTGATGATGTGAAGACACTTCAAGATGCTTTGGCTAAGATGAAGGAAGAGAAAGAGATGTGGGAAAGTAAGTTTCAAGCTTCTGACAAAGAGAAGATGGAATTGCAAAAACAGATGAAGGAGAAAGATGACTTGATAGAGTTACTTGAGCGGCGCGCTGTGAAGAGGCATG
Organism: Lathyrus sativus; assembly: GCA_963859935.3. NCBI lineage: Eukaryota > Viridiplantae > Streptophyta > Magnoliopsida > Fabales > Fabaceae > Lathyrus > Lathyrus sativus. The sequence goes on along the minus strand of OZ012736.1, from coordinate 553,570,367 downwards.
CAGAGGATTTATTTTCCTCTACTACTCCATCATCACATCCTCCTACTTCTGGTGCTTGGAAGGGTATTGTGGATCAGCTTGTGCTAGAGAAGATCACCATGAAACACAACTATTAGAAAGAGATTAAGAGACTCCGAAGGAAGTATCAGCTTGGATCGTCATCAGATGTTCCTTATGACCTAGCTTTTTCTTATTTTGATATTATTGTATTTTGTACTTCCAAGTGTAACTCTTTCCAATATTCAATGAAATGAGATGTTTATCAGTATTTCAAGAAGTGTTATTTTTCTTTATGATGTTTGTAATTGCTTTATATCTTAAAGATCCTTGAAAACTGGTTGAAACACCTGCATTTTGCATTTGCATTCGCATCATCGTGCATTGTGTGTTGCCTTTTCCAGATGTCTTATTTGTTTCTTTTGGCCTTCCTTCAGTCAAGCTGTCGCATCACTACAACACTCGGGCTAACTTTAAGAAAAAGATGGATCAGTTGCAACAAGAGAACCGCGAGCTCCGTGAAGAGGTATCAACTCTGAAAGATGGTTTGGAGAGACTGACTGCCGCAATGGAAGCTCTGGTGGCTGCTCAGAATCAGCCACCACTACCTCCTCCTTCTCCTGTCCAAGGAACTGTGATTTCTGAAATCAGATCAACGCCCATTTCTGTGGCCCTGATTAATACTTCTCAATATCAAATGCCTGTTGGTTTCCCTTGGGGCATGCCTAACAATTATGTGCCAGAGGGATATCGACCTCCTGTTCCCGAAGGTTCTAGAATCCCTGCTGTCATGGCTGTACCACCTCCTGTGGTTAATGTTGTTCCTAATGCTGAAGTTCCGGTTGTTCCTACTGTCATACCTGTGCCACCGCCTGTAACTCACGCTATGCCTTATACTGAAGAACAAATTTTCCATACTGCTCCGAGCGAGAGTTTAGATGTTATGGATCGAATAGATGACTTTCAAGACCAGTTTGCTGAAATGCAAAGAGAAATTAGGGCTTTAAGGGGAAAGGAGTTATTTGGAAAGAATGCTCATGAGCTTTGCCTTGTTCCAAATGTGAAGATTCCCGCCAAGTTCAAAGTTCCGAATTTTGAAAAATACAAAGGGAACACTTGTCCGCAAAGTCATTTGATCATGTATGCTAGAAAGATGTCTACCTATACTGACAACCATCAATTGTTGATCCACTATTTTCAAGATAGTCTTACTGGTGCTGCGCTGAAGTGGTATATGGGACTCGATAGTACACAAATCAAGACATTCAATGATCTTTGTGAAGCTTTTGTTCGTCAGTATAAGTATAATCTTGATATGGCGCCAGACCGTGATCAGCTTCGCGCAATGTCTCAAAAAGAGAAAGAAACTTTTAAAGAATATGCGCAGAGATGGCGTGAGATTGAAGCTCAGATAAGCCCTCCGCTTGAAGAGAAAGAAATGACCAAGATTTTTCTGAAGACTCTGGGTTCATTTTACTATGAAAGGATGGTTGCGAGCGCTCCTAGTGATTTCACGGAAATGGTTAATATGGGGATGAGATTAGAAGAATCTGTCCGTGAAGGACGTCTGATAAAAGAAGGAAATTCTGGAAGTACAAAAAAGCCTGGTGTTGGGTTCCCTAAGAAAAAAGAGGGAGAAACTAATGCTATATCTCAGGAAAGGTCTAGAAGACGCAGAGTTGTGAACAACAATGGTAGTCGTCGTCAGCAACAAGTAGCATTTGTTACGCCTGTTATCAGTAACACCCCTACCGCTCAAGCTACTGCAAGTTATCAACCACGTTTCCAAGAGAAGACAACTCAACAAGGTCGTACACAGAGGAAAACACAATTTGATCCCATTCCAATGACGTATACTGAGCTATTTCCGGCTTTAATAAAGAAGAATTTGGTTCAACCTCGTGATCCGCCGGCTGTTCCAACTGAAATTCCATGGTGGTATAAGCCAGATGCTCATTGCGCATTTCATCAAGGTGCCCCTGGACACGATATCGAAAATTGCTATCCTCTGAAGCATGAAGTTACAAAGCTCGTAAAAAGCGGTATTCTGTCTTTTGAAGATACCAACCCTAATGTGCAATCAAATTCGTTTCCTAAACATGGTAATGCAACTGTCAATATGGTATATGGTTGTCCTGGTACATACCGTATTTTCGATATTCGCTGGATTCGGAGATCGCTTGTTGAAATGCATGCTACTTTGAGTGAGTTCCATGATATTGAGCATGATTATGCCGCCTGTTGTATTTGTTTTGTGAACCCTCGAGGGTGTGTGATTGTAAAAAGGGACTTACAAAAGATGATGGATGAGAATTTGATTCAGGTTACTGCAAACAGAAATGAAGTGGAGAACGAGGTGAATGTCATAGTCCCACGTTTCAATATTCCTGAGCGAGTTGTAATTTCTTACAATAGTCAGAAATCTGCTGTGACGCCTTTGGTTATCCGTTTGCCTGGCCCGACGCCGTATGAATCCGATAAAGCTGTTCCCTACAAATACAATGCTACTATGTTGGAGGATGGAAAAGAGGTTCCCATTCCTTCTCTTCCCTCAGTTGTGACTATTGCTGATGTTGGACGTGTAACCAGAAGTGGTCGAGTATTTGCTAATGAGCCTTCAAAGATAAGTGAAGATACTGGGGGTAAGCAAATTCAGTTGAAGACTTCTGTGGAGTCTGGTCAATCAAGTGATGTAAATCAGAAGTCAGATAATGATGAGGTATTGAAATTGATCAAGAAGAGTGAATATAATGTGGTGGATCAATTGTTACATACACCGTCAAAAATATTTGTTCTATCTCTGTTAATGAGCTCTGAGGCTCATCGTGAATCGTTGCAGAAAGTATTGGAACAAGCTTGTGTAGATCATGATGTGACTGTTAACCAGTTTGATAGCATTGTTGCCAATATCAATGCGTGTAAAAATCTGAGTTTTTGTGATGAAGAGTTGACCGAACATGGAAGAAATCATAATTTGGCTCTCCATATTTCCATGAATTGCCAGGAAGACGCTCTATACAATGTGCTGGTTGATACTGGGTCATCGTTGAATGTGATGCCAAAATTTACTTTGTCCAGATTATCTTATCAAGGTACTCCTATGAGGTTCAGTGGGGTCATTGTGAAAGCCTTTGATGGATCGAGGAAAACCGTGATTGGAGAGGTTGATCTCCCTATCAAGATTGGTCCGTGTTTTTTCCAGATCACTTTTCAAGTCATGGATATTCGTCCTGCTTACAATTGTCTTCTAGGACGCCCATGGATCCATGAAGCTGGAGCTGTTACTTCGACACTGCATCAAAAGTTAAAATTCGTGCAGAATGGTAAACTTGTTGTTGTTGGTGGAGAGCAGGCTATGTTGGTAAGTAGTTTGTCGTCTTTTTCTTATATCGATGCGGAAGAGGATGTTAGAACTCCGTTTCAGGCTCTTTCTATGGTTGATAAAGCTGTCAAGAAAGATGGGGTGTCCATGTCTTCTCTAAAAGATGCACAACATGTAGTGGATAATGGCCAAGCTCATGGATGGGGCCGAATCATTGAAGTTGCTGAGAAAAAAGATAGAGCTGGTTTGGGTTTTACATCTGGTTCAACCCGAAATGAGCTGAAGAGTATTCATGAAGTCTTTCGAAGTGCTGGGTTCATCCATTGCAAAGATCGTTCTACAACTGCAATTCTTGAAGATGACCAAGAGGAAGAAATGCCCAACTTTGTGACACGTGGATTGATATGCCAGAATTGGATCGCTGTTGATGTTCCTACTGTTGTTCATGTTTCAAAGTAATTTGTTTTTGTTTCTTTCAAAAATCCTTTCACTCTGCCCAAGGTGAAAGTGAATTTGTGAGGGCTTTGTTTCAACTTTTATCATCATCAATAAAATGTTCTTCTGTTTATCCATATGTTGTTTTCCTTTTTTGCTTTACTTCTGAAAAATGGTAACATAAAAAACCGAAAAAAAGTATAATAATGTTATAATCACTCTTATCTGCATAGTATTTTCATTTTTTTTTGTTCATATTCTAAAATCAAACATAAAATCATTGTGCAGATTGATTGTTAAACCCATTGGAAACAATGACCATATGCCCCCTCCCAACTTTGAGTTCCCTGTGTTTGAAGCGAAAGAGGAGGATATTGAAGAAATTCCTGATGAGATTTCTCGATTGCTTGAGCACGAGGAGAAGGCCATTCAGCCTCATGAAGAGCCGATGGAATTGGTTAATCTGGGTTCCAATGATGATAAGAAAGAAGTCAAGATTGGGGCACTGCTTCAGTCAGATGTTAAAAAGAGGATGGTAGAGCTTCTTAGAGAATATGTTGACATGTTTGCTTGGTCCTATCAAGACATGCCTGGTATTGATACTGGTATTGTGGAGCACCATTTGCCATTAAAGCCTGAATGTTCACCCGTGAAGCAGAAATTGAGAAGAACTCATCCTGACATGGCAGTGAAGATTAAAGAAGAGGTTCAAAAGCAGATTGATGCTGGTTTTCTTGTGACCGTAGAATATCCTCAATGGGTGGCCAATATCGTGCCTGTTCCAAAGAAAGACGGAAAAGTCTGAATGTGTGTTGACTATAGAGATTTGAATAAAGCAAGTCCAAAGGATGATTTTCCACTACCACACATTGATTTGTTGGTAGATAATACTGCTAAGTTCAATATCTTTTCATTTATGGATGGATTTTCCGGTTATAATCAAATAAAGATGGCACCTGAGGATATGCAAAAAACAACATTCATTACACCCTGGGGAACATTCTGTTACAGAGTGATGCCCTTCGGTTTAAAAAATGCTGGTGCAACGTACCAGAGAGCTATGACCACTCTGTTCCATGATATGATGCATAAAGAAATTGAGGTCTATGTGGATGATATGATTTGTAAGTCGAAGACTGAAGAAGATCATATTAAAAATTTATTAAAGTTGTTTCAACGTTTGAGAAAGTTTAAGCTCCGTCTGAATCCTAATAAATGCACTTTTGGTGTTCGTTCTGGAAAATTGTTAGGCTTTATTGTCAGTCAGAAAGGCATTGAAGTTGATCCTGGTAAAGTTAAAGCTATCCAGGAGATGCCTGCACCCAGAACAGAAAAACAAGTAAGAGGATTCTTGGGACGTTTGAACTATATCTCTCGATTTATATCCAATATGACTGCCACATGTGCACCGATTTTCAAACTTCTCCGCAAAGATCAGGGTTGTGTCTGGACAGAAGATTGTCAGAAAGCTTTCGAAAGAATTAAAGAGTATCTGCTTGAACCTCCTATTTTGTCTCCTCCCGTAGAAGGAAGACCTTTGATCATGTATTTGACCGTGCTAGAAGAGTCTATGGGTTGTGTTCTGGGTCAACAAGATGAATCCGGGAGAAAAGAATTTGCCATTTATTATTTGAGCAAGAAGTTCACTGATTGTGAGTCTCGATACACGATGCTTGAAAAGACATGTTGTGCTCTAGCTTGGGCTGCCAAGCGCCTCCGTCAGTATATGTTGAATTGTACAACTTGGTTGATATCTAAAATGGATCCAATCAAGTATATCTTTGAAAATCCTGCTTTAACTGGGAGGATTGCTCGTTGGCAAATGTTGTTATCAGAATATGATATCGAGTATCAAACTCAAAAGGCGATAAAAGGAAGTGTTTTGGCTGACCATTTGGCACACCAGCCAATTGATGATTATCAACCTATTCAGTTTGACTTTCCTGATGAGGATGTGATGTATCTAAAGGTTAAAGATTGTGAGGAACCATTACATGAAGAAGGACCTGAGCCTGGATCCCGTTGGGGTTTGATTTTTGATGGGGCGGTTAATGAATATGGCAGGGGTATTGGTGCAATTATTGTTACTCCTCATGGTTCTCATATTCCTTTCACTGCAAGGTTGGTTTTCAATTGCACAAATAATGCGGCTGAGTATGAAGCGTGTATTATGGGCTTGGAAGAAGCTATCGATTTAAGAATCAAGATTCTTGATGTGTATGGAGATTCAGCTTTAGTGATTAATCAGATTAAAGGGAAGTGGGAGACACGTCAACCTGATTTGATTCCTTATCGTGATTATGCAAGAAGATTGTCAACTTTCTTCAATAAAGTTGAGTTTCACCATATACCAAGAGCAGAGAATCGAATGGCAGATGCTTTAGCGACTTTATCCTCCATGATTGTGGTAAATCATTGGAATGATGTGCCAAAGATTAGTGTGATGCGTCTTGATAGACCAGCTCATGTGTTTGTAGTTGAAGAGGTTGTTGATGATAAACCATGGTATTATGATATTAAATGCTTTCTTCAGAATCAAGAGTACCCACTTGGGGCATCCAAGAAGGATAAGAAAACTTTGAGAAGATTGGCTGGTAGTTTCTTCTTGAATGATGATGTGATGTATAAGAGAAATTATGACATGATCTTGCTCAGATGCGTGGATAGACACGAAGCAGATATGTTGATGAAAGAAATCCATGAAGGATCCTTTGGCACCCATGCTAATGGACACGCGATGGCTAAGAAGATGTTAAGGGCGGGTTACTATTGGTTGACAATGGAATCTGACTGTTGTAAATATGTGAAAAAGTGCCATAAATGCCAGATTTATGCTGACAAGATTCATGTGCCTCCAACTCCTCTCAATGTTATCTCTTCTCCATGGCCTTTTTCAATGTGGGGCATTGATATGATTGGAATGATTGAGCCTAAAGCGTCGAACCGACACCATTTCATATTGGTGGCTATTGAATATTTTACCAAATGGGTTGAAGCGACATCATATGCAAATGTGACTAAGCAAGTAGTGGTCCGGTTTATCAAGAATCAAATCATCTGTCGGTATGGTGTTCTGAGCAAGATCATCACTGATAATGGGACGAATTTAAATAACAAGATGATGAAGGAATTATGCGATGAGTTTAAGATTGAGCATCATAATTCTTCTCCTTATAGACCCAAGATGAATGGGGCTGTTGAAGCTGCTAATAAGAACATTAAGAAGATTATTCAAAAGATGGTTGTTACATACAAGGATTGGCATAATATGCTTCCTTTCGCTCTGCATGGGTATCGTACATCCGTTCACACTTCAACAGGGGCAACCCCTTTTTCTCTTGTTTATGGCATGGAAGCAGTGCTCCCGATAGAGGTTGAAATCCCCTCTATGAGAGTTTTGATGGAAACTGAATTGTCTGAGGCTGAATGGTGTCAAAGTAGATACGACCAGTTGAATCTGATTGAAGAGAAAAGAATGACGGCTTTGTGTCATGGCCAATTATATCAACAAAGAATGAAGAAAGCATTTGATAAGAAGGTTCGACCCCGTGTGTTCAGAGAAGGTGACCTCGTGCTCAAAAAGATCTCGACTTTTACTACTGATTCTAGGGGCAAGTGGACTCCTAATTATGAAGGCCCATATGTTGTTAAGAGAGCCTTCTCTGGCGGTGCATTAATTCTTACAACTATGGATGGAGAAGAGTTCACTCGTCTTGTGAATGCCGATGCAGTCAAGAAATACTTCTCCTAAAAAATAAAAGAACAGCTCGCTAAGTTGAAAACCTGAAAGGGCGGCTTAGGCAAAAATGAGCGTCTCGGTGGATTGAAAACCCGAAAGGGTGGTCCAGGCAAAAATTAGAGACAAAACAGAAATAATCATCCCGGTAGATTGAAAACCCGAGAGGGCAATCTAGGCAAAAGTTAGGGATCATGGCAAGTAACTGCATCTGGCCAGTCTTGATCATTTGAAGCAACATTTCCTATCAAAGGTTTTACTTCAGATATTCCCCGCTGAAGTCTCAAGCACAGTTGGAATTCAAAGTTGTTAGGGAGAATAATGGTCATTGTATTTCAATGTAGAATTTTCCATTGTACTTACCATTTTTCAAACTTTGTAATGATCCATGGAGTTACGCCATTTGCGGACTACCATTCTATCAATAGAATTTGGGCCTTTGTCCCTTTGTTTGCAATTCTTATTTTGTTTCTGTTTACAGAATTTCATTTTATTTTTGATGATGATTTTTGAAACAAATGTGAATAATTGATTTAAATTTTGAAAATTATAAAAGCATTTTTCTTTGATTTGTGAAAATAAAAGAAAGGATGTCAACAGTAACCCCAAGAATCGTAGAATTTTGAAGCGAAAAGCGTAAGTGTTCTCTTCAGCAGGGTTCTTTCTTGCCTCCCTGGTAGAATTTATTGGCAACTCCCCAGTAGAGTTGTGTTGATGTTTCCCCATTTGAGCTATATTGAGGTCTCTTCAATAGAGTTTGCTGATATTCCCTTAGCAAAGTTTTGTTTCTTTGGATAAACCAGACGAGTGTTGAACGGTTTTCCACAACAAAGTCTTGATTCAAATGATGGATATGTTTTATTCATTCAACCAGATTATGATCGGACAGTTGAGAAATTTGAAGACCACTTCTCCTTGATTGTTTTTGCCCAGGCGGAGATTTGTCTTTGATGATTCCTAGCGGAGGTTATGCACATTTGCTTTGGATTATTCCCCAAGTAGAGAACAATGTTGAGAAATGTTGACATAACAGTCACCTGTTGGGTTTTCTCTCACCTTGTGATTGGGTGTTGATTTAAAATCCCCCACAGTTTGACTTTTTGCTATGATGTTAACTTCTTATTCCCCTGACAGGGTTGAAAGATTTGTGTTGCTATGTTTTCTCCAACAGTTTTTTTTCTCTCAAAGCGGAGTTCATATTGTTGTTCCCTTTTGTTGAATTATTGATGGTTGAAGATTTTCTGTTGTTGATCCCCAACACGATTTCCAATGATATCTCTAACTCGCAGAGATTAGCCGAGTATTTCAGTGGTGTTGTGGTGTTTTGTTCACCCTCTGTTTGCCCTTTTTGTCTGATTTATCAGCATATTCATGCTCATTGCATGCGCATTCATTTTGGTTGAGCATAGCATGTCTTTGTTGCATTGTGCATCCTGCATTTTTTGTTGGTATTTTCCTTTTCCCAATGTTGTTATCTCGCAGAATGCGTGTGTCCTCTCTTCATTAGAGTGTCGACATCTAAGCAGAAAATACCTATCATTTTTAATTCCCCACTGAGTTTATGCCTCGTGGAAGATGTTTTGTTTAGCTTTCCTCCCCAACTTTTATCTGGATGGAATTGTTCCCCAGTTGAGTTATTTCCTCATTGGTTCGAGTCTTGTTTGACCGTTTCTTTCCAGTTTGTTCCTGGATTGAACTTTGGTCTCTTGCGGCAGTTATTTTGGTTCTCCCTGGGCTGTGAAACCGGGATGATGAGAAGGTAGTTTTGAGGATTTATTTTCCTCGGCATAATCTGTTATTGATCCCCATCAGAAGATGAAGATTTGATTTCCCCAGTAGTGTTTTGATAACACTCTCTTGGCAATTACTTATGCAATTTCATGTGGAAGCCTCTTTATTTGAGCAGCTTGTGTAATCTCCAAGAATTTTACCTTCTCAATAAATAACATTTCTCTGGCTCATCCTCAACAGAGAAGTTTTTATCTGACCAGCTTTTCTGTCAATTGGAATTTCTGTGGAATAGCTCCCGATGAGAATTCTATTGCATGGTTCAACCTGCTCGTATCTCTTTTAAAGATCCCCGACAGAGTTGTTAATATCTTTTTCCAACAAATGGTTGTCTCTTTATTTGAGAAGTTTGTTGTGTTTGGAGCTGCTCAGTAACAAGTAGCTGATGATATATCTCTTTCTCCTACCCAGTGACAGGTAGTCGAGTATGTTTGTCCTACCCAGTGTCAGGTAGTTGACCTTTATCTCTTTCTCCTACCCAGTGACAGGTAGTCGAGTCTGTCCTACCCAGTAACAGGTAGTTGACATGTTGTTTACCCTATCCAGTAACCGATAGTTGGTAACCCCTTTCATTCAAGTTTATTATTCTCGCTAAACTACTCAGTAACCAGTAGTTGGCGTTGCTTCTTTTCCTACCCAGTAACAGGTAGTTGATTATATTTCAATGAGTGGATTACTTTTTATCCAGTAACTGGTAATAAGTAATACATTTCTTTGTTTTCTACCCAGTAACTGGTAGATAACAATTCTCTTATGTTTTTTGCACTTATTTTTTACTCAGTAACCAGTAGAAAGTATTTTACCTATTCTCTTCGGTTCGAATATCTTCGCCCAGTAACTGGCAGTTGGTATCTCTTTTCCCGTTGAGTCGTTTCCTTTCTTTTATCGAAATAGGGTCTTGTTTTTTTTGTTTTCTCCTGTGGAGTCTCTTTCCTTCTTTTTCTCCAGTGTTTGTTTTACTCCTATGGCATTTTCTCCCCACGGTGGTCTTGTGTTTGCATACCATATCATTAGCATAATCATATCATTTGGTGGCCTATTAGGGTCAAAAATTGGGTTTATTGTTATATTTAAGTCTCTTCTATCTAGTCGAGACAAAGATGTCAATCTTCATATCTCCCTATAGAAGAATCTTAAATATGGGCAGCTGTAATACCCAAATTTTTACCCCTAAGATCCCACATTTCATTTGCATTTTTGCATACACAAACAAGACCATACTTTTGGTTCTCTCAGCGCACTTGTGTTTTCTACTTGCTTTATGTTTACTAACCTCTAACCAAAATACCACAAATATTTTTCGATTTGTCTGTTTCTTCTTCTCTGTGTGTTTAGGATTTTGCAAAAGGGATTGATGGCAAAGACATTCATTCAAGTCTAAATCAAATGGAAGTTTGACCTCATCTTGGTCAAACTATCAAGGGATTACTTCATTTGCAAGTTATGTATCAGTGGTCTATTCTCTCAAGAGATGATTGTTCAAGGTCAAGTGGTCTTATGGAGAATCATCAGTTTGTCGAGCAGTGTTTTATGAGAAGTTTTAATCGAAGATTCAGAGTTTTGTCTGTACAAGTCAAGTTTGGTGGATGTTCAATCAAGATGTTTGTTTTGGGATGCAAGTCCAAAGTGTTCATTCAAGTGTGCAATTTCCAAGTGATTCTAAAAGCATGTTTAGAGATTAATCTTTGAGTTCATTATGACATCAATTTATTAAGAATTTGTTTTATTCAAGAATTTGATTCCAATTAAATTTGGAAGAGACATGCATATGGCTTACTTGGAATACAAGTTACTTGAAAAGTTAAGGCATTCACCATCATCTAATATTGCCAAAGTTCAAAGTCTAATTACAAATATCCATTAAAGCCAAGAATGTGATGCTTGCTGCTTGCTGAGTTGGCATTTCGGGTTTCAAATGTTAATGTTGCTCAATATCATGGTTGTGCAAAAGCAAGACCACAAACTCAGAGACTTGTATTGAGCAGTCGTTAATGCGGTATTATATGAATTTTAAGAAGAGTGGACGCCCTGAACGTTTGATGGTCTATGAAAATGGTGAATGGACGGACTTCCCTACGGATGTTGTTGACTTGGTTAGAAAAGATTTTGATGTAAAGAAAGCAGTTGTGGAGGATGAGGTCCTAGCTTGTGGAGATCTACGTGGCAATATGGTTTTATTTCCCTTGCTAAAAAATCTGGTGTTGGGCAAATCTGTTGCACAAAAGATGAAAATACCCCCCAATAAATCATTTTAAAGGTGTTCATGGGATTTCAAGCATCTCCAGCGTTGTTGTAACTAAGCTTGGTTACAATCAAATTGAGATACGCTCAACTGGAGCAGATGGTTGTGTATGCTACCTGGAATATGATAAAGAAAATGCAGAATTTGCAATTTACAGGGATGAAACAAGTGAAAGAGTTGACTTTGATTGAACATGTTTCTGTTGATAACATGTCAGAAACTTCATCATCAGCAGCAGGCTGAGCGACTTCATCAGCAGCAGGCGGAACGATTTCAACAACAGCAAGAAATTCACCATCAACAACTACTTCACCAACAATTGAAACTTCAGCCCCAACAACAGTCTCAAGCTCAGTTAATGCATCAAGATATCCTTGAACAGTTAATGCATCACCAGTTACCGGATCTGAATTTTGTACAATCAAAACATGATCCTTCTAACTTGTCAGATCAGGTACAATTGAGGAGATATCTGTATGACTTGCAGCAGAATTCACATTCTTCAGGGCGCCTTGATCCATCGACAGAGCAGTTTATCCAAGCAAATATGGCCCTTAATGCTGCGCAAGGAAGGCAGACTGATTTGTCAGAGCTCTTGTTGCAAGCAAGGCATGGAAATATATTGCCATCAGAACAACATGCTCGTTTTCAGCAAGAGCAGGTGCAAGCTCAGCAGTTATCATTGGCTCTTAGATAGCAGTTAGGGCTGGATGGAGAAAGACATTTTGGTAGGTCGTGGCCAATTAATGAAACTGGACAGTTAGTTAGAAATCCATCAAACCACCAACTGGGTCATTCAGCTGGATTTAATGTCTCAGAAATCCACAAACAACAACAGAGGCTTGTGGCACAAAATGAGCAATTAAATTTTCTGGGAAGGAATCATCTTGAGCAGAACCAAAGAGGGTTCTATGATCCGAGTTCTATGATGTTCGAAAGGTCTTCACCTGTTTCTGTGCAAGGAAGAGAATTACTTGAACGTCGTCGCTACATGCACCCAACGGATCAGCTAGGCTCTTTGTCTTCTCACCACAACCTACAATCATCTGATGATCTTTTTGGCCATCATTCCCTCTCAGGGAACAACGGGCATGTGGAAAATAACTGGATTGATCCACGGTTGCATCTTCAACAACTTGAACCTATAAGGCAGGTAGAGGAAGTCAGGAGTACAGACAATTTACATTTTTCTCCTTGTCGATCTGCTGCTTTGCTAATTATGTACACCAGTTCACTATACGACGAAAGACATGCACACAATGTTGGTGTTAGTCTTCTTAGCAAGGTGGACTGGAGCTTGGTAGCCAAAGCTTCTCCATGTTACATGACTTATATGAAGGATAGCATTGATCAAATTATGAAAGTGACACTGCTGTAAGTCACACCATTGCATTAGAAACTGCAGCTGCCGTGCAGATGAAAATTGATGAAGTTAAGCGCACTGCCCAACAACAAATGTACAAAGCATTAAAGGATCATGTCAGGTTTTCATTGGACTTGGATATTGCAACTCCCAAGATTACTATTCCTACTGATTTTTGTCCCGACAACACCCATGCTACAAAGCTTTTGTTGGATCTAGGGAATTTGATGATACGAACACAGGATGACTATCAAAAGGAATCAGCCGAGGATAATATGTACTTGCGATTTGATTTGGTTTTAAGTGATTTCTCTACATTTTTGTTTGACGGTGACTATCATTGGAGCCAAATTTCTCTGAACACAAAAACCCATTCGCAGTTGGTGTTAGTCTAGACAAACTCTCGGCTGTGACAGTTGATGATAGTAGGAAAGAGACTTTTATTACCGGAGGTGCACTAGATCGCATTCAGAAGTGTGTTGAAATTGATCGGCTTGCAGTTTATTTAGATTCAGATATTATTCCATGGCATGTTGATAAAGCATGGGAAGATTTGCTTCCTTCAGAATGGTTTCAGATATTTAATTTTGGAACTAAAGATGGGAAACCAGCGGGTACTTTGTCGCGAAAACACTCATATGTTTTGCAGCCGGTAACTGGGAAAGCAAAGTACTCAAAGTTGCATTCGAGTGAAGTTGCTGATAGCGAACAACCATTGCAGACAGCTGTTGTGAATTTGGATGATGTTACAATCAGCTTATCTAAGGATGGATACAAAGATATGATGAAATTAGCAGACAACTTTGCTACATTTAACCAACGTCTAAAGTATGCTCATTTCCGTCCACTGGTGCCAGTAAAAGCTGATTCCAGGTCTTGGTGGAAGTATGCTTATAGAGCTGTATCCGATCAGATGAAAAAGGCAAGTGGAAAAATGTCATGGGAGCAAGTTTTAAGATACACAAGGTTGCAGAAGAGATATATTTCTCTCTATGCTTCACTGCTTAAGTCTGACCCCAGTCAGGTGACATCTACGCTTTCTCTATATTTGTTGGAGTATCAGTTGGTGTTCTATGTGAGGCACAGTATTTCCAGAATGTTATGCGTGTCGGTTTTCGCCTTAGATCAACACTGGTGGCTGCTATATTCAGAAAATATTTGAGGCTAACTCATGAAAGTAGAAAGAAGTTCTCATTGGGAAAGCTTATGAATATGATAACAACAGATGCCATTCGTGTACAGCTTGTTTCTATGCTAAGAGTTGATCCGGAATTCAGCTTGATATATTTCAACTCTAATGCAAAGGTAAATCTGTCAATCACAGGAGGGAGCTGTTTCTTGGAAGCTGTCACAAATGATTCTCAAGTTGTGGAAGTTACTCAGCCACAAACAGGATTAGAATGTCAACAACTGATTTTGTCCCCTAAAGGATTAGGGATTGCTAATTTAACTTTATATGACATGGGGATCACTCCCCCATTAAGAGCATCTGCACTTGTCCAGGTTGCCGATATAGAATGGATTCAGATCATGTCAGGAGAAGAAATTAGCCTAATGGAAGGAAGTTTGCACACTATTGACTTATTGGCCGGTATAAATGGAGGAACCAATTTTCATGCTTCCCAGTTTGTTTACATGAATATCCATGTTCATATTGAGGATACTATAATTGAGCTGCTGGATGCTGACAGTCTGTCTAGTCTTGTTGGTAGACATGTTAATGCACCGAGTTTTAAAATAAAGGGGAGATATCTTGGAATTACAACCCTTTATGTCAGTGCTACGCAACAGTTTGGACATGTAATACAAAGTCAGGCTATTAGGGTGGAAGTGTACAAAGCCCCAAGAATACACCCTCATGAAATTTTCCTGCTACCTGGTGCATCATATGTGCTTACTGTGGAAGGTGGCCCATCTCTCGGTGTTCATGTCGAATACGCAGTTGAAAATGATAAAATTGCAAGTATTGAAAGATATTCTGGACGGCTCTTGGCAAATTCTATTGGGAACACAACAATTCTCGCCAGCCTGTTTGTGAACGGAAATGCTATGGTTTGTGAAGCAAGGAGTATTTTAAGGGTGGGATTTTCATCTACTATCAAATTGCATATGCAGAGTGATACTGTATGTTTGAATTTATTCAAGCGTTCATACCCGAAATTGAAGCCGAACCGTAATTGAGCCATGAGAGCCAATCCACGTCACATACTTGAAAACAGAGCGAAAACAGCTCGAAATTGAGGTTGAGCTGAGGAAACAATTCATCACTTATCCAAGCCATATTGCAAGCCATGTGAATATAATCTCAGCCATGTTGCACTCCAAGCTGACCCCACAAACCTTCCACGTCACCTAAGTGAGCTGAAAGAAAAAAATCAAAACGACATGAAAAAAAAGCTTCTCCACCAGTCACGCATAACTTGTAGCAACCAAAACGCAGAAAAATCACACAAACGGCAACCATTTTTCACTCACTCCAATCTATAAATACCGCTCATATCTCCTTCATTTCTTCAAGCTTTTCAAGCCAATTAATCCCTGCAGAATTTTCATCATAACTCCTCAATTTTCCTTCAAATTTCACTTTCAAAAATCACCCTCAACCGTTCTTCAAATTTCATCAGATTCAACTCTTTTTTCATTCACAACCTTTCCACATAAAAACTCACCATACTTCAACTTCTTCAACACAACATTTAGAATTTCGCAGTCCAGAAGAAGAAGAAAGAAGAAAAGAGTTTCGACATCATCATTCACCTGAGTTTGAAGGTAGATTGAGCTTCACCGTCAGTTTCGATCTGTTACTTTTTGTTGTGTTTCTTTGAATTGTTGGTACCATTGTGAAGAGCTCTTGATTTCGATTGCAACCGCGTATTTTTCGCGTCCCGCCGTTGTGATTTAAGCGAGCATCCATGGCTGTGAATGTTTTTGCGTGTGAGAGCTAGAAGAAGATGATATGTTTCTATTTTCTTTCTGATTTCTATTTCCTTTTTTCTTTTACTTGTTTTTATTATATTTTTATTTTTTTAGTTTTTTTATTATTCTTTTTCTTAAAGATTTGGGCCGTATGGGCCTGTTAACTTTTTTTTTCTTGTTAATAGTTTTATATTTTAAAGAAAACTCTTATAAAAATTTGATTAAAAAAATATATACTAATTTGGATTAATTGTAATTTTGGTTTTGGATCTTAAATTTTGATAGGATTTCATCAATATCAATGGACTTTGAGTGTTGATTTTATCCATTAAAAGAGGTGATTGACATTGATGATGATTTAATCGATTTAAGATTCAAATTGAAATTTCTTTTCATTTTAATTCTTTTTCTTCTTCTTTTTATTTTTGATCGATGAAATCCATGGATCATAGATTGTTGATTATCAAGGTTGTTTAATCTTCATTATTTCAAATCTATGGACGAATAATCATTGAGATAATTCTCCTTACTTTGGAATAGTGATAGATTACCTTTGATTAATTAATTAAAAATCTTGATTGTGATGAGATCACTACCTCTTTTCTTTTTGCGTGGCATGTTTTAGGAGAGTGATTTACATATCACTTCTCTAACATGTATTAACACTAACATTTTA
Organism: Lathyrus sativus; assembly: GCA_963859935.3. Taxonomy (NCBI): domain Eukaryota; kingdom Viridiplantae; phylum Streptophyta; class Magnoliopsida; order Fabales; family Fabaceae; genus Lathyrus; species Lathyrus sativus. The sequence goes on along the minus strand of OZ012736.1, from coordinate 553,553,892 downwards.
TTGACCGGCCTCAGATAGTCGTGGTTTCTACATAAACCCGATTACGATTGCTTAACATAGCGCTAAAGTGTCCCTTAATCGGAAAATGATCATTCGTGGCTCAAACTTACGTTTAAAAGTCCAAGTATGTTTAGTTGCTTGTCTTAAGTCCAATACCTATGAAAATCATTGTTAGGAGGCTTTGATTCTATCAATCCTCTAATGAGTTTTCATTAACCTTGGTCTAAGTGCAAGAATTAATCATCATTGATCATATGTTCTAACCACTAATTACTAATTCACTAACATTATCTTTGTTTAATTTTGTTTATATTCTCTTCTTACTCTTTATTTCTTTACTTTTATGCTTCCATATTATCATTTCATATCATATCTTTGTTTATGTTTATGTCATTTCTCTTTTGTCCACTTGGACCATATCTTGTTCAAAACACTAATAAAGGATAAAAAATCTCTAAAAAACTTGGTGCTATTAACTTTGTGATTATGCTCTTGGACTACTCTTAGACCTTGGACTTCATGGACCTTTGGACTTAGAATTAGGACTCTCATTCCTATGCTTGGAGTATTGTGGATCTTAGCCTTTATTTGGCTCGCTCATTAGCTTATGCTTTAAATCGGATGGAATTCTTTTTGCTTGCTATGGAGTGTGCTACAAGTCGGTTAGATCTTTCTTACCTCTAGCTCATATTTTGGTTTCTAGGATAGTCACTTCATCTCCTCCCCTTCTTAAATTTTCAAAACTTTCTCCCTCTTTCAAAACCTTCTTGGTTTCAAACTTCAAAACTGCTTTCGCAATAAAACCTTGACTTTCGTCAAGTGATTTTCAAACTTTGTTCTTCTTAATAAAAGTCAATCAATGTTAATCATGCTTTGACCAATTTCAAAAGACATAAAAAATACAAAAACTCATCAACTCTTTTTGTGCCTTTATGCACTTTTTCACTTTAAAACTTTTCATAAAGTTTAGACATGATTCATTTCTATAGTTGAGATGTAAATCTCCTATTCCCCATATTATTAAGACTTTGACATTTTCCACGTTGATGTTGAGTGATAGTCTTGTTGATAATCCAAGCAAATCCTCCATCTTTATGTGACGCAAATGTTGTCTTAATACTCGTGGGTGGATAGTCGCAGTTTTCTCCTTTAAATGACGACTTGTCTTTACATCTAAAATCAATCAAAACCAACAAATTTTTGTCATTTGTACCACGAACTACGGGGTTTTGATTCCATATTGCACTTTATGGGTACGTAGGCATGAGACGATAAGTCTCTCCAAACACAAAAATCTAAAAAAATAATTCTCTTCTCACCTCCCCAATCTATTTTCAAACAAACCATTGTCAAACCAAAAAACGTAAATATTTCAAAGGGCTCCTATAGAGTACTATAGACATTTTGGGTGCTAACACCTTCCCATTGCGTAACCAACCCCCTTACCCCGATCTCTGTTTCTTGTTCTTGTTTTAGAACTCTTTGGTTTTGTTCGCTCTTTTTCCTTTCCTTTATTTGGATAAAATAAAAGTGCGGTGGCGACTCTTGTTTTCTTTGAGTTAAGTTAATCAATAACTTACACTCACGATTTTTACCGCTACAATGTGAATTGTGGATATATGCATGATAAATATGCTTGGTGTTATATATATATGTGTGTGTGTGTGTGTGTGTGTGTGTGTGTGTGTGTGTGTGTGTGTGTATATATACCTTGTGATGAATCGTGGTGAAGAGACATGGATATGTATGTTGTGTACAATGATGTGAATTGTGAATATGTACATTGTGATGTATATGAGTGGATTATGATAAAAGTTGGTGAGATCGTAGTGTATGCGTATTTTATATTAATGTACATATATGATTATATGCATTGTTATTATGATAATATTTCTCACCCTTCTGCTGGAATGATGTTCTGTCTGACATCGTGCAGGTATCGAGAATAGAGCTACTCGTAGTTGCATGGTCGTTGTTGGTGTAGCCATTTAGTAATTTAGTTATATTGGGTCGAGTCATGCTCTGGTCATGTAACACTGGGATCGTTTGGTTTATATTTTAGAGATACATTATGTATTCTATGTTATGTTTTCATATTTATTGGAATATTGTGATGTTGCCCTTAGTGCCTAAGAAATGTTGAAATTATATGATGAGCATGATTATTCTGTTAAGAGAATTATGTTATAAAAATGAATCTGCTGCTACATGCAAAGTAAAACTTTGAAAAGCATGATTATTTATTGAAGTGTTAATGAGCATGACAGGTGGTTTTGATGTTTGAAAATTAAGTGTGACGCCCTTTTGTGAATGCATGATTATTTACTCTGATTATTCATATATTTTCCGTGGGGTTTAGAAGGGTGTTACAAGAAGAAAGTCAATGTTCAGTATGTTTGCAGTTCTGAACAGTTTATACATTGTGGCATATTTGATACTTTAGGGAAGTTTAAATTATGGTTAACTGATGCCTATGCTCAAAACCAGTTGGATATGAGAACAATCCTTTGGAAGGATATAGAGAAACTTCAAAGCAACCAGCAGGATCCTTGGTGTGCTATAGGAGATTTTAATAATGTGGCAAGGGCTCTAGACAGAATTGGTGGTAGAATGGTGACTGGGGTAAATTTTATTGATATGCAAGACATAATGAATGTTACATGGATCAATGAAATGTGTAGTGTTGGAGATTACTTTACATGGAGTAATAAATAAGCTAGTGGTACTGTTTATTCCAAAATTGAAAGAGTTTTATGGAATGTCTCCTGGTTTTAAGAGAACTTGGAGAAACAATTAAAGATTCTTCCTCCTAGTGTGTCAGATCATGCTCTTCTGTGTGTGGAGGGAAGGATTCAGCCCAAGATCAAGAATAAAAGGTTTAAGTTATATAATTGTGTTATGAATATGGTGGGTTTTGATAATGTTGTGAAGATTAGCTGGAACAATCCTATAAAAGGGATTCCAATGTTTATTCTTTGGCAGAAACTTCAAAGACTTAAGCCTGAATTAGTGAAGTTTAGTAAGTCCGTGGTTAATGTGAGACAGCGGGTGAAGAAAGCTAGATATGAGTTAGAGAAGGCTCAAAAGGAGCTTATTCAGAATCGTATGCATAATACTACATTTGTAATGTGAAAAGGTGCACTAATAATGTTGTTAAGTGGAATGAGTTCGAGGAAAGCATCCTAATGCAAAGAGCTAAAATTGATTGGTTGAGGTTGGGTGATGGCAACAATTCTTATTATTATGCTACTATAAAGTCTAAGAATCATAATAAGAACATGAACATTCTTTATAAGACTAATGGTGACATTGTTACTAAGCATCATGATATTACTCGTGAAGTTACAGAGTTTTATAAGAACCTTATGGGAAAAGCTGCCTCCTCTCTAAAACATGTCGATATAGAAGTTATGAGGGGAGGTAGTCAATTCACTAGAGGGTAAGGAGTGTACCTTACTGCTAAAGTTACTGAAGACGAGATTCTAAAAGCTTTGAAAGAGATAGGTGATATGAAAGCTCCAGGCATTGATGGTTATGGGGCGAAGTTTTTCAAAGCCAGTTGGTATGTCATCAAGAAGGATCCTGTGGCAGCTATCCATGATTTTTTTGATAAAGGTAGTTTGTATAAAGCCTTTAACAGTATTGTAGTTACCCCTATTCCAAAGAATGATAATTCCAAGTTTGGTAAAGACTATAGGCCCATAGCAGGTTGCACCATTTTCTATAAGATAATCTCTAAAATTTTGACAAACAAATTAGGTAAGATTCTACAAACTGTCATCCATCAGAGTCAGGTAGCTTTTGCACCTCGTCAAGTCATACATAATCACATCTTATTAGCTTTTGAGATTATGAAGGGTTACTCTAGGAATGGTGGGACTCCTAGATGGATGATACAACTAAACCTCCAAAAAGCATATCGTTGTTGGGATTTAAAATGGGTTTTTCAAAATTTAATCCTCTTAGCGGAATAATCTCGATGAACAAATCTTAATTAAACCATCAATCACAAATCAAATACAAAATAAGGATTTCGAATTACCTCTTGAAGCGTGCTTTAACTTTGATTAGGAACGTGGAAAATATCATCGTCTCTACGAAGTCCACGTGACCACAAAGTGGAACACGGTGCTAGCCGTCTCTTGTTCTAAGAAAATTAACAATTAGGATTGGTAGGGGAAAGAGCTCTTCTATTTATAAAGAGCTACTCAAACCCTAGTTCTCTTATTTTGGGCTTTTCCAAAATAAGTCCAACCTTATTTAAATAAAACTATTTTAATTAAATAGATATTATTTATATTTAATTAAACTCTTTTAATAAAATAAAGTAAAATAAAATATTAATTAAATTAATCATATTTAATTTAACAACTGTCAATTCTCATTTATTTAATTAAATCAAATTTAATCAAATAAATTATATATATGCTAATGTATTAAACAATTTAAATAATATTAACACATAGTTAAATTAAATCTTATTTAATCTAATCATCAATTGCACTATCAGTACTCTATGCGTGTGACCCTATAGGTTCCCGTAACATTGACAATAATATTAAATTACCTATTTAATATTATAAACAATGAGCGATATCTAGCAACATATCACTGTTACCCAAGTGACGAGAATGTCGTGTGATCTGACATAACCTCTATGTGATAATGATTATATGTATAATTACCCTTTTGCCTTTATATATATATATATATATATATATATATATATATATATATATATATATATATATATATATATATATATATATATATATATATATATATATATATATATATATATATATATATATATATATATATATATATATATATATATATATATATATATATATATATATATATATATATATATTGAACACAAGGCATATAATATATCACCCTTGTATAGTCTAATATTTTATTCCTTGATTCCTGAGTATACTTTATAACAACAAATAAGTCCAATATCTCATATCTACTCATTTGATCACGACCATGCATTTTACAGTCATACTCTATCAAGGGGCCCACATATATTACTACCGTATATGTAGGAGGGATAAATCTCATCTAGGTCACTCATGTCCCTCATCATGACTTGTAAAATACCCATAAACCATCTTTATGGTCATTATGTTGCAGATAACATTTGATTGACAATAAAGTACTCGACTCCACGTCTAGGGTCCATAGTGGTTTCAGGTCGAAGGATGGAATACATCACTAGTAATATGAGAATAACTTATGACACTTACATAACAAACTATGTAGTATTCTTATGATGGTTCAATCCAGTACAAATATTTCTCCTAATATTTATACCTATGTGAAGACTTGATATCTCATATCCATGACTTGTGAGATATAGTCATCAGTCTACTCACAAAATAATCTCTATGTATTATTGTTGTCCTATTTGACAGTAAAGCTTAACTACAGATACTTTAAGAATAACATCCTTATGTTTAATGAATTCTCATGATAATGTCACACTTAATGTATCATTAAACAAACTAATTATTCTAAGGACTCTATTATGTCATGTACAGGTAGCACAATAAATACAATGTCTAATAAGTATATATAATAAACAAAATATATCAAGGTCATGATACAAAAGCATATACAGACAATATTGATTGGCTAGGGCTTACTCCAACAATCTCTCACTAGCACTATAGTCAATCACATATTAATTTAACATCTATCAGCCCATTATGTGTGTTAAGCGTTATTTAAGCATGATACTTTGTTAGGGTACAAGGAACTATTTCTTATGTTGATAATATACACCTCTTCCAATTTCAACTTTCGATCTTCTATCGAAATAAATTATTGAAGTGTTAAAAAATATGTATACATGGATCGCTAGTGAGATCTAGTTTTCTGAATTTGCAAGATTAACCCATTATCATCGTGAATGAGATCAATATGATATGTAATACAAGAAACACAATTTCTTCTCAAGAATTAGAAAAGCAATCCAAATCACATATTTGACCTTTATACTAGAAACGACAATTGTCTGAAGCCTTTTTTAACTTACACAATTATCATCCAAGCATAACATTTAATTTATATTGTGATATGAATATATAGTTCAAAAATTTTAGAATAACATTATTGTAACTCCTTTATAATGATTATTCCTATCTACTCTTAAGAAAAGGAACATCAGATCCTTTTAAGATATCCACATATCATCTTGATAATGATCTAGTGATGAACACTTTAATCATTTTGGTACTTATTATTTATGCTCATAACATATGGTGCATCTATTGCAGTATATATCATGATGTCCTTTTTCTCATCCAATGAGGTAAGACATTGTCTATTAGACAAAATATCATGCCACGCATACAATAATCTTAATGTGATATTATGCATATTAAGTGTCTCAAAACTTCATCAGAATATGTACTTGTGCTATGGTTGAGATTCATCAACCATCTATCTCTATAGATTCTGATTTTTAACCTTTTAGAAAACCTCACCCAAGCACTTCATCAAAACCATTTCCTTAACCGTGTCCTACATTGGTTTTGTATGGAATTTGTTTTGATGACTAGTATGACGCCTACATAGTATACTAGATTAATGTAAATACTCCCACTAACCTTTTGTACGCACAAGGTTTAAGCATGACATTTATTAATCCAAGATTACATAAAACTTCATTAATAAAATGATTCAACTCCAAAAAGCTTGCTATAATCCATATTTGGACTTAAACAACTTCTATTTTTTTAGAATCAATATCATTTATGATCTTCTCTAGATCCCGTGTTACATGTACCGATGGTCCAACGACAACCCCTTTATTGAATTGGTTCATGTTCCATTCTCATAAATATATATATATATATATATATATATATATATATATATATATATATATATATATATATATATATATATATATATATATATATATATATATATATATATATATATATATATATATATATATATATATATATATATATATATATATATATATATATATATATATATATATATATATATATATATATATATATATATATATATATATATATATATTATGGTGCTTGAATTTCTTCAAGTTCTACATCACTCTCATTGGCTCTTTTAGATACATATTATCTTTAATGGAAGACTTCAGTTCTAACAACAAAACATATTTGTCCCATAATGTTTTATAGAATATGTGTCCATTATTTCTATTGGGATACATCCACAAATACATATTCATCTAGATTGCGATCAAGCTTACTTAATAAACCTTACAACCCAAATGATCATAAAGACAAACTAGGTACTCTTACCTCCATATCAAATATGGTGTCTCTATGACTACTTTAAATGGAAAGGGTTATGGATAGGAATGATTGTATGTAAAGCAATTTATAAAGAAGAGTCACAAAGATATAATTGAACTATATTAGATCGAACAATGCAGACATGATACAATTTAAATGGTCATTATATTCCTTTTATAAGTATCTACCACAACAAACAATTAGTATGGTCTTAATACCTTTTCGAGTTGTTTCCTTCTATTTCATTCATTAACTCTTCTCAAAAGAATTTTAACTCGTATCACATACACAAATCCATAATTACTGGGTTTGTCAGTAATATAAATGAAGTAAGAGAAACAAAATTCATCTAGCAAATATGTTTAGAGGTCCATATACACTACACATGTATATATAATCAAAATATACCATATGTCCTTTCACTTAGTCGATGATTTGAGACATTAAATATATCTTCCAAAATCAAGACTTGCATATATCAAATGATATAAAACCAAATGAATACAACAATTTATTCTCATAGACTTTGAAAATGCATATATCACTTACCAGACTAAACATTAATGCTATTGATATACATTAGGTTCCAATCTTATTTGATCCATCCTACATTTATTATAGATGAGCTTATCAAGATCGTATAACTTAAATACATTACTTGATCATAACAACACTTGTCCATTATCAAAACATGCATTCCTCATTTTGTCAATACAAGATTTATAATTAGTTTTTATTACTAAATTAAACTTAATAACAATTATTTGGTTTCATTCCAAGCTTTAATTTAGGTCTAACCGTAAGCTCTTATAGTCAATGAAACACATTGTTCCATTCTAGACGTAAGCTGACTCATATTATAATCAATGTCTTACTTCTTAAAAGACTCCTCGCATTATTATAAATATGAGATCAACATCTAATATTACATACCCAAGATATAGAAGTAAACAATTTGATTTTCTATAACAAATTGTATAAAGAAAAAGTCTTACTTCTTTCTTCTACGTTGACTCCTTTTATAACCATTAACAATTTTCTTCTTTCAACACAAAAAATCACTTACTTCCTTTAAAACCATATTTTCTTCTAAAATTCAAAGAAATATAAAATGAATCACATTCCTTTTATATGATTCATCTATTTAGCATCACAAACTACTTCCTTTTCTTTTCAATAAGATGTAGTACATATATTTGAAATACATTCATAATGAATTTTATCTACCTATCTGAGACAATCTCAAATAGAATTTGCAACCAACTATTTGGTCTATAAGAAATCCAAAATTTAAATCTCAAAACTATTTTAGATCCATTTGGATTCTTAACTTTTATAGAAAAGACCTTGAAAAGTTTTACATTTCTCATATATGGTATTTCTTATTTAAAGGAAAGTTATCGAGGTTAATGATCATATCATTCTTCGGGACGACTACAACTATGAGATATGTTATATCTAGATATTCGACTTAATCCTTCTCATAAGTATTGTTCTTCGAATCTAGTTATATTCGGTTGTTAGGAATTGGTTGCTTGAGAACATACAACTATTCTCGTGCTTGAGAACAATTCACAATTTCTGTACCAACTCAGAAACTCCTTTATGATCCCTTACATTCTTCATAAGGACATTTCATAGTAAATTAAAAATAAAATGCAAAAGAAATTCTAACTATAAATGTGTAAAAATTGTATCAAATTAAATCATTTTAATAAGGACTTTTATTAAAATGCTCCCACTAATTTTACTCAAATCAAATGACCCTCAACATTTGATTCAGAAAATTCCACATGAAGATTTTTTAGCGGGTCGAGATCCATACTTCACTTTGTTTTAAGTCCACGTAGGCAGATTACACAAAACTTTGTTATTTAGGTAGAAACTCTTTTCAATTGTATCTAATAGAATTCTCGAATTTTATCAGTTGAGTGAATAGCTCTCTATTCTAATTCATCTTATGGATTGTTCTCAAGTCTTGCTTCTAAACATATATAATCCTATTATAATTAGTTTAGTTAAGTCAAATCCAAAAATTTAGCAGTTGGATATTACATTTATCCCATCGCACCTTACTAATATAAAACATGCATCTCGCGTTAGGCGAAACTTACATTATTCGATACTAGTCTCGATGAGTGTTAAATTTTGAAAAGCAATTAACTTAATATTTAATTGAAGGGATTTTAATTAAATTTGATCTCACTGGTTTGTGTATCTCATACACTCACATAATTGTGTATCTTACACACACACACACACACATACACACACACGCGCACACACACACACACACACACACACACACACACACACACATATACATACATTTCACGCATCACATACATAAAATAAAATTTGGTAATACGATTATGACCACCTAAAATGCAAGAATTAAATAAATTACTTTATTACAATTCTTTGACCCACGGGCAAGCTTCTCAAGCCTTTCCACCGACGTCATCGTTTGGCATTGTCTTCTCTTCAACTCTTGAACTCGAACAATTTATAATGTTTAAATAAATAAAATAATAATTAAATGGCACGACACGTATGTCATATTTAATAACAATAAACCACGACATGCAGGCCATATTTAAATAAAATAAATCACGACATTCATGTCGTATTTAAAATAAATAAACTCCAAAATCTAAGGTCATAATCGTATACCAATTTATTTAATAATAAATAATTAAATAATAAATAATAATAGGTTATCAATTTATAAATATTAACGCATCAATACTTGATGTCTTTTGCAAATCCTAAATGCACAACTTTTGCACCGACACAAACCCTAATACATAAGCGTTCACACCATCAAAATGTAATGATCAATTATTAAATATAGTTGATCAAAATGTCATTGCTTCACCATACTAGTGTCAGATTCCGAAGAAAAAAGCACATTGATCATTCAAATGTATAACAATCATTACACTGATTTAATGGACGAAACAAAATAGTGTATCAAATACACTAGCTTTGCATTAGAAATATCTATATCGTATATAAATTTATCAATTATATTTGTATCACTTATGAATGATCGAAGTATCGCTGCTTCACTATACTAATGTCGGATTCCGAAGCATAATCAATGTCGCGGTAAGAATCGGATATCAAGCTATTAGTTAACTTGAATCACAAATCATGAAGTTTACCATCGAGCTTTGATTTATCCAAAGGAAAGAGTAAAGATTAAAGAAAACCCTAAGTGCGCTATGTAACAACAAAGCTATAAGAATCTAAGGTTCGGGGGTTGGTTATACCTAGGGAAAGTTCTAGCATTCTAAGTATCTGTAGTACTCTACTAGAACCTCTTGTTAGTATTTGTGTTAAGCTAAAGTTTGCTTGCTAAGGAAAAGGGTGCTAAGCTAAAGGCATAAGGTTTATTTCTAAGTATGCTCGCCAAGACATTACATCTCGTGCCTACGTATCCTGACTAGGATGGAATCAAAGCATTTGTAGTTCACCTATCTAAGGTTGAGAAACTCTTGATTACGGTCAAGGTTCCAAAGGGAAGTAAGTATTCATAACCCTGATACTTACACATAGTTAACAAACTCTCTAAGTCTAAGTTGAAAGACTAACTAGGGATTGACTCCAACAAAGTCAAAGGGGAAAGTGAGTACTCATAACAATGGTACTCACATAAAGTTTACAAACTCTATACCTAATTCTAAGTTGCAAGATCAATTGGCTCTAACGAGGCCAAAGAGGGAAGGTAAGTACTTATAACAATAGTACTTACATAGGGTTAACAAATCCTAACCTAATACTAGGTTAAAGAGGGGAAATTGGCTATAACAAGGCCAAGAGAATGACTCTAACAAGGTCATGTGTTAGGTAAGAGGTAGACTAAGTTAACCTAAATGTGACATGGCAGTCAATAAGAGAAATCCTTTCCTTTGGACTTTAGGGAACAAGCAACTTGTAACAACAAGAAATTAAAAGGTAAAGCTTGAAGCAACAAAATAACAAGCGCGCATGAATGGCAACAATTAACAAGAATACCTCAAGACTAAACTCAAATCTTCAAGAATGAAATCAAGCCCTAACATCAGTTATCTAATATTCTAATGAAGTTCAAGATCAAGATCATACTCATATAGCACAACATGGAAAAAGAACTATTGACTAAACTAAATACAAATATTTATGAACATGTATTTTTTAGATTTTTATTATTAATACAAACTTAACGTTTTATTATAACTAAATAGAATGGGATAATAAATAAACAAATAAAAAAAACTAAAATTAAAATAAATAAAAAACCAGGGTCTAAAAAACATTAATTAACAAGATAACAAATACTATGGAGGAAAAAAAAGCCAACAACAAGGACATAAAGCCCAAATGGTGCTAGGACCATGTGCAGAACTTGAGGCGATGGGTTTGAAGCATGGGTCGGCTGACCCAATTCAAATGTCTGCACCCTAAAATAAAAATAAACCTAAAAGGGAAAGAAAAAAAGAAACGACCATGTATGGAAGCAAAAATGCTATCTGGAATGGAGAAAAAAGAGCATTCACAACAATGTTCAAGAAAAAATGGGAATCTTCCTCACAATTCCTTTCTTGCTTCTCACTCTCTATCATATTTGATCATCTTCTGATTGCTCAACCATTACAATTTATCTCTCCAATCTGTTTCCCTGCCTATCATACCCTATCGGCCTCAAACCTAAAATGAAACTCAATGGAAAAGAAAAGAAAAAAAGAAAGTAAGAAAGGAAGGAGACAAGCTACCAACAGAAAATGCAGAAACCAATTGATATTCTCAGATAATTCTCTTTCCTTTTTCAATTTTATTATCACAAGTTCTTCTTCTTCTGTGATGTTAGTTGTTTTTATTATTGTTGTATTGTTTCTGTTTTATGAGGGAATATGTGGTGGAGTAGGTGTTAGTGACAGTCAGGAAAATTGGAAGAAAGAAGGTGGTTTTCTATGGTCACTATGATGGAACAAAATTTAGACATCTGTCCCCTGAGGAACAAAATTTCAATTGGCATCAGAGCATGCACCCTAGCCTGTTGGGTGAGCTCCAAGAAAGATAAAATTTGCTCAAATGGAGACAATTAAAGATGGAAGACCAGTTAATAAACCATCTTTTTGGGATGAAACAAACTATGATTGTTGGAAGGTGATGATGGTGGAGTTTCTCAAATAATTGGGAAATAAAATTTGTAAAGCTCTAATAAAAGGATGGAAACATCTAGTTGTTACTTTTAAAGACGACTCAACTAGCCTAGAGCCAGAGGCTGATTGGACCAGAGTTGAAGATGATGAAGCACTAGGAAACTCCAAGGTTCTAAATGCTATTCTCAAAGAGGTTCATAAAAACATGTTAAGGTTAATCAATACATGTTCAGAAGCTAAATAAGCATGGGAGATACTCAAGTTTGCTCATGAAGGCTCATCAGAAATCACATGCCGAAGCTTCTATCAACAAGGATTAAAAATATGAGAATGAAAGAAGAAAATTCTGCCATTTCTAAGGCTTACTCTGGTAAGTATATTACTAAAAGTGAGTACGATGATGAAGGCTTAACTAAGGAAGAGATATCTCAAATGGGAAGAAGCATGTAGAGAAATAGAGATCCTGAAGAAAACTGTGAGGGAGCTTCATCTAGAAAATAAAAATAATCTTTCTACTACAGTAACTAGTCAGGGTGAAGATATTTCTGATCTTACATCCAAGCTAAAGGAGTTAGCAGAGTTTGTAAGGATAATGAATATAGCTCAAGACATGTCATTTAGAGTTATGGAAGAAGTTGAGAAGTAAAAAACTGGTGTTGAATTGCTAAAAGATATACAAATGGAAGAAAAAAAAGCCAAAAAACTTTGTGCCATAGGATTTGACTACAACTATGTGAAAAAAAGGATCAAGTGGTTCAGCATCGAGATCGACATGCACACCACCATCGTAAGGGCTACAATAGAAGATGTCATCATTGTGGAAAATACGGGTACACAAGGCCAAATTGTTATAGTGGTGACCGAAGAATTTTGAAAACTGATGTCAGAATGAGTCACAACAGTGGATGGAAGGCAAACCAGAGTTATGACACGTTTTGCCAAAAAAAATTCTCAACAGAAGACAATGGGTCAACTGGGTAAAGCATAGTAAAAGGTTGTCTCTCACTAGGTTTTAGACACCATGTTAAAATACGAGAGACTAAGAGACATTTAAATAAACCATGTATTTAAATAGCATTACGGAGACTGCATTATATATAGTCGACGTGTGACTTTCTATATACAAATATTATTAACATATACAAATATCAACAATTAGCATAATTAAAAATTATATTATCAATATTAATTTGAACTAGTAAAATGTCATGATCAGATTTGTTGATAAAAAGAGTCTTATAAACATTTCGTCTTTGAACATTGTTTTCAAGTATAAACTTGATCAAACGACCATACCAAGATCTAGGAGTCTGCCTCAAACCAAGAAAACCTTTTTCAATTTCAAAACACGGTTACAAAAGGGATTTTATGAATTTGAGAGGTTGATCAACATACATTTCGTCTAGGATCTAGCCATTCAAAAGCACACTCTCTGTATCCTTTTGGAAGAGTTTAAAATTCATGATGCATGAGAAAGTTAGAAGCATCCTTATGGCTTATAATCGAGCTATAGAGTCACCTCCTTAAAATTGTTGGACAAGAGCTTGTACTTAATGGAGTCGGATACACCTATGATTTTCACCTGAGTATTGATGGCGACAATGTGTTCCTTCAAGTCATTTTCATACTAAAATTCACTAGCGATGATGGTTTGAAGTTTTCTCATACTAGAGCGCACCAAATCTCGTCAAAGAGAAGATGGGGTCCAATACCTCGTATTTGACATGGATGTCTTCAAGATGTCACTCTTGAAAGGCCATGATGTTATCTTGCAAAGCTTGGCTGTAACAACTCAACTTTCCACTACAACCTGCATTTGAGTTGAAATGCCATTGTCATCGTTGTCGGTAGTGCTAGCTGTTGCGGTGCCTCGTTGTGTCACCATATTCAGGAAGATTACCGAAGAGAATGAAAGCTGGATGTAAGTGTGGCCTATGATAGTTTTACCGAGGTCCCACAGTGAGCGCCAACTGTACTTATGGAAATACAATAAGGAGGGACCCTACGTACGAGGTTGGTTACAAAAGTTTAAGTGGGTTGAATCTCCCATTCATCTGGATTGAGATATTTATATGCCAAGCTTTATGAGACAAGCTGATGGATGAGGAACCAAGTCCCTCCCAACTACTTAACTAAGCACACAGGAACTAGAAAACCCACTATCCACGCTAATACAAATAATCAATTTCTTTCTTGTGAAAGTGGAAAAAACGACCTTTTTAGAGACACGTGGTTCAACACACGTAAATATTCAGTTATCTTTGAGTGAATATCCAAATGGGCCGAACGACCTATCCCATTGACGCAATGAATCGAAACGGATGACCCTCCGTCCGATCACACCTGCCCAAAAATTTGATTCCCATTGTGTCTTCTTGGACCAATTGATTTATATACCATGTTTTTCTAAGGACTAATAAAAAAAATTATAATCCAAAATATAATTTAAATTAAATAGAGTGTTTTAGAGATACTATCATCAATAAACTAGAAGTTGTTGATATTTACTTATATTTAATTTATTTTAGTAGTTATTTTTACATACAATACTATTTAAGTAAAATTTAAGGACAACAAAAATGGTAAATTAGTTGTTTTTGTCTTACATAGAAGAAGAAGATATCATTTCTCTTTTTCAAATAATTAAAGCAATTGTTGCATTTTTTTTTGGGCAAGCAATTGTCGCCTGTTTAAAAAAAAGTAGAAAAAGAAAAAGCGAATTACATACTACTCCTATCCGCGTGCCTTTCTTTCCAGAGACAAACAACCGTTGATAAACCCTTCCATCTACGGTCACTATCTCCCCTCTTCATCATTCCAAATTCCAATTCTAAAATTTCCCCAATTCCCGCATTTTTCCCATTCCCTTCCACAACTCTACCCTTTATATATCACATAAATCCACAATCATTTCAACACAAACCTATCAATTAATCCTCAATTTCTCTCTAATTTCGATTCAATTCAATCTCAATCTCAATGGCTCGTACTAAGCAAACAGCTCGCAAGTCCACCGGAGGAAAAGCCCCAAGGAAACAGCTAGCAACAAAAGCTGCTCGCAAATCAGCTCCGGCAACCGGAGGAGTGAAGAAGCCACACAGATTCAGGCCAGGAACCGTTGCTCTGAGAGAAATCAGGAAGTACCAGAAGAGCACTGAGCTTCTGATAAGGAAGCTTCCATTCCAGAGGCTGGTGAGGGAAATCGCTCAGGATTTCAAAACTGATCTCCGATTCCAAAGCAGCGCTGTTTCTGCTCTTCAAGAAGCTGCTGAAGCATACCTTGTTGGTTTGTTCGAAGACACAAACCTGTGCGCTATTCATGCCAAGAGAGTTACCATTATGCCCAAGGATATTCAACTTGCTCGCAGAATCAGAGGCGAGAGGGCTTAGATTTCATTACTATGATTCAATTTCTATAGTTGTTGGTTGTGTGTCTCTGTTAGGGTTAGGTTTATGATTTTGTTGTTTTAATTTTCTGTTTAGAAGGTTAACTCGTTGTTATCCTAGTACAATGCTCTCATCTGCAATTTAGTAGTACTGTAGTTATACAGAGCTGTGTTTTGTATCTCACTGTTTGGGTAATTATCCTCTTGAATTGAACATCACTTTCTTAGATATTTTGTTGATGTTTGTATTTTTAATTGTGAATGAAATCCACATTTAGGTAATTAGAATAAAATTTGTTAGGTTTTCTACATTGTTGACCCTCATTTTCCTGGGCAATAGAGTGAATTTCTGGGCTTGGAAAAACTTTGTTTCCTTGTGATAATGTAAGTCGCAATGTAACAAAATGAGATGGTAGCCCTAGGGATATCAAACTGAGAGAGTATCTTTCGAAACAATCCTGACAAAAATCTTTGTAGATACATTGTAGAAAGTATCTTTCGATTTTTTTTTTTTTTTTAAATTACTAGCCTAACAGAATGACCCTTCCTAAATGTTAGACTGCTATATTATTTTGAAATTTTTGTTTCTAAATTACAGTAAAATCATATATTGATAGGGCTCTAACAAACCAATTCAATTACCCATTTTTATGAGTAATGATAATATAGCTTCGTACTTATTGAACGTTTAATATTCATTTATTTAATAATTCAGTTTATTAAATATGTAATTCTGTGTTAAGTATATTGTAAAATTTGATAGAGTCAAAATAGATTGTATTTGATAGTAATTAAAATAGATAGTTGTCAAAGAAGATAACTTCGACAGAGTTAAACTAAACATTTATTGTGCTGTTAATTAGTTAGATATTACTTGATGTGCAAGTAATATTATCTATAAATTGGGAGATACCATACTATTGTAAAATGTGGAATTAAAGAAATTTAGTAAGAATAAATGCAGAGAAAAATTATGCAGAATTTGATTCATGTTCTTTCCTGTTCTCCCATTTCACTTTCTCAAATTATAGTGTAGCAAAATCATCTTGCAACTAAGGTGTGCTTGAATCACTCAAGTGACGAGTGATGAACGAGAGGAGCAATCAATCTGAAAGATTGATTCAGATTATCTCCAAGATTGAGCTTTAATTCCAACATCTGGTATCTAGAGTTATGACTGTGATTCTTGAGAGGCATAGTGCAATGATTTCTCATCCTTACGTGCATTTTCCAGTGAATCTTCCAATTTTAAATGGTAAGACTTATGAGAATTGGTATACACATATGAAAGTTGTTTTATGTTATTAAGATATTTGGAATCTTGTGAAGAATGAAGTAACACCAATTGGAGAGAATGTTACTGGATGAGTAAAAGATTGCACACAAAGATTTGATGAAGAAAGACTTTAAAACTCTATAATCCATCAATGCGTTGATCCAGACAAGTTTGAGAAAGTTGGTGATATAGACTCAACAAATGAAGCATGAGACATCCATGAGAAATCATTTGGAG
This sequence comes from Lathyrus sativus, assembly GCA_963859935.3. Lineage (NCBI taxonomy): Eukaryota > Viridiplantae > Streptophyta > Magnoliopsida > Fabales > Fabaceae > Lathyrus > Lathyrus sativus. The sequence continues at coordinate 553,536,542 of OZ012736.1, read as the reverse complement.
GTGCTAAGAAGGTGAAGAGGTAAGGTCACAAACTCAGCAAATAATGTATGAATTGCTTTAGATTGAAGAAAGTGAAAGCATCACAAATTTTTTCACTAGGATAACAAGGCTGGTGAATCAAATCAAGATGTGTGGAGAAGTGTTGACATTAAGATCAGTAGTTACAAAGATCTTGAGGCCATTGACTTCAAAATACAATCATGTGGTAATAACCATATAGAAGAATCGAAGGATTTGTCATGCATGACAAGAGAACAACTTCAAGGAACACTTGAATCTCATGAAAAAAGAATGACCGAAAGATCTGCAAGTAAGACAAATAATGATGTAGCTCTGCAAGCGCATTCAAAAAAAAAAAGAGAGACAAATGAAGATGGAATGGTAACAAAGGTAGAGGTAGTTACAACAATTCTACTGGTAAAGGAAACCAACAAGAAGATAGTTCCTCAAATCATAGACAATCTTCAAACCAAAACAATCATAGAGGTGGTGCTGAAGATAGAGGAAAAGGCGATGGTAGAAAATCTGATAAAAGCCATATTCAGTGTTATAACTGTCAGAAGTATGGACATTATGCAAGTCAATGTCGAGGAGGTAAGAAAATAAAACCAAGAAAGTGATGCAAAACTTGCAAAACATGAAGAAAAAGAGATGTTGTTGATGGTCACAACGAAATATGAAGAAAGATTAAAGACCATTGGTACTTAGGCTCAGGCTGCTCATCACACATGAGTGGAAGGAAAGATTTGTTTGTCAACATGAATCCCTCGATGAATAATAAGGTGAAATTTGCAAATAACAATACACTGACTACTGAAGGTATTAGTGATGTTCTGGTTATGAGGGAAACTTATAAAAGATAAGTAATATCCAATGTACTATACATATGAGGCATGAAAAGAAATTTGCTCAACATAGGGAAATTGATTGAGAAAAATTACAAAGTGTTGATCGAAGATAAGATGATGAAAGTTCTCGATTCAGGAGGTAGGTTAATCTTGAATGCACTTATGTCTCAAAACAAAACCTTCAAGATCAAACTCAATGTGATGGAGCACAAGTGTATGAAAACTACATGTAGCAGAGATGAATGACTGTGGCACTAAAGACTTGGCCATCTCAACTTATAAGACCAAAAATCCAAAGAGAAGAAATATGGTTTCAGGATGACCAGAAATCAACATTCCAAATGAAGTGTGTGAAGAGTGCGTTCAGGAAAAACAACACAAAAATAGATTCAGTAAAGATGCAGGAAGCAAGTCGAAGGTAATTCTGAAAGTCATATATTCAGATGTACGTGGTCCTATCCAAGTGAATTTGATTGGAGGTAACTGATACTTTGTCACATTTGTAGATAATTTCAATCGAAAACTATGGACACACCTAATAAAAAAAAGTGACATGCTTGAGGTGTTCACAAGGCTTAAATCTATGGTGGAAAGACAAAGTAGTCGAAAACTCAAAACTCTGAGGACTGATGGTGGTGGAGAATATGTGTAGAAGGATTTCAATGCATTTGTGTGAGAAAGAAGGGATTGTGAATGAGATGGTGTCACCCTACACTTCGTAGCAAAATGGAACTGGAAAAAGGAAGAATAAAGCCATCATGAACATGGTGATGAGTATGCTAAGAGACAAACACTTACCTAATGTGTTATGGGGTGAGTCTGTGTCGACTGTAACATACATCCTGAGCCGATGTTCGATTAAGAAGATAGAAGGAATTACACCAGAAGAATGTTGGTCTGATGTCAAGTCTAACTTAAGTCGTCTGAATGTTGGTCTGATGATCGACTATAACACATACACACATACTTGATCAGTTGAGAATGTAGCTTGATAACAAGTCTGGCCAAATGATCCTAATATGATATCACTCGACTGGTGGATACAAACTATTCGATCCCTTGAACAAGCAAGTTGCAATCAACAAGGATGTGATCATAGATGAGTTGAAGGAGCGGGATTGGAAAGACAATGTCAAGAAGGATTCAATGTGAATCGTATGTGATGAAATAGCTAGTTAGTGAGGCTGACATAGAAGTTAAATAGGAAAAAGTCAGAGGTCAAGCATGCATAAGCATACCTCAAAGAACAAGAAACATGCCTGCAAGGTTGCAGGAATGTGTGATTACATCAGACGATGTGGTCGATGATGAAGGTGAACTTGTTCACTATGCTTTTTATGCAGATACTGAGCCATTTAATGTAACTGAGGCGTTGAAGGATTCGAAATGGATACATGCGATGAATGAAGAACTGAAGTCCATAGATGTTATCAATACCTGGTCACTAGTCGAATTGATACAAGACAAGAAGGAAATTGATGTGAATTGGATTTATAAAGTGAAAATGAATCCAAAAGGAGAAGTAACCAGACACAAAGCAAAACTTGTATCCAAAGAATTTCTTTAGAGAGAAGGAATCTTCTTTGATGAAGTTTTTACACCAGTTGCTAGGATCGAAATAATCAGGTTGATTGTTGGTCTAGAAAACATGAATAACTGGTATATGTGTCAAATGGACGTGAAATGTGCATTCTTAAATGACACATTAGATGGAGAAGTTTATGTTACACAACCAGTTAGGTTTGTGAAACAAGAACAGGAAAACAAGATATACAGGCTGCATAAAACCTTGTATGGACTCAAGCAAGCTCCAAGAGCTTGGAATAAGAAGATAGATGACTTTCTAAGAGAAAAAAAATTGTGAAGTGCACAATTGAGCATGAACTAAATGTCAGAAGAAGTAGGAGTGAACTGCTCATACTATGTCTTTATGTCGACGATCTGTTGATAACAAGTAGCTGCAAGAAGGAGATCGAAGACTTCAAAGGTGATCTGAGCAAGGAGTTTTGAAATGTCTGACCTGGACAATATTTCATACTTCCTTGGTATCAAATTCTACAAGAGGCCTGATGATGGATCAAAGAAGATATGGAAGTGCAATACTCAAAGTGTTTGAGATGGAAGACCGCAATGAAACTTCGACACCTGCTGAACCAAGATTGGAATTGTCGAGTACTCAGATGAAGGTGATGTTAATCCAACTCAGTACAAGAGACACATTGGATCGCTAAGATACCTTTGTCACACAAGGCATAATCTTGCATACATTGTAGGTATGATAAGTAGATTCATGCAGAAGACAAAGATATCACACCTTGCAGCCATAAAAAGGATACTAAGGTATTTCAAAGGAACTCTCAACTATGAAATTTTGTTTTCTGTAGCAGAAGAAGGAAAAGAATGCAAACTAGTAGGTTACATTGACTCGAGTTGGTGTGGTGATATTAAGGATAGAAAATCTGCAGTTGGATATGTATTTATACTAGGTGGTGCACCGGTTGCTTAGAGTTCAATAAAAGAACCAGTAGTAGTGCTGTCATCATGTGAGGTGGAGTACATAACTGCCTCCCTTTGTGCATGTCAAGCAACATGGATGGTAAACCCGATTGAGGAGATTCCAAGAGAAGACCATGGAGTAATGACCATGAAGATCGACAACATGTCTGCTATCAATTTGACGAAGAACCCCATAACACATGGAAGAAGCAAACAAATCGAGATGATTTTCAATTATCTTTGAGAGGAAGTAGCAAATGGGAAGCTGAACTTGGAACACTGCAGAGCTGAGAATCAGATTGCAGACATCATGACGAAGGCTGTGCAAGTTGAATTGTTCAAGAGATTGAGAACTATGATGAATGTAGATAGTTTAGACACAATGAATTAGGTGGTATGTTAAAAATGTAATTCTTTGTGTTAAGCATGCTATAAGATCTGACAGAGTCAAAGTCAACTGTATTCAATAGTAGTTGAAATAGATAGCTGCTGAAGGAGTTAACCTCAACAGAGTTAAACTTAACATTTATTTTGTTTTGTTAGTTAGTTAGAGATTACTTGATTTGCAAGTAATCTCATTTATAAATAGGGAAGTACCCTACTACTGTAAAGTGTGGAATAAGAGAAATTTAGTAAGAATAAATGCAGAGAAAAATTATGCAAAATTTGGTCCATCTTCTTTTCCTTTCTCTCAAAATTCTAATTTGTTTTCTCTTTTTCAATTCACTTTCTCAAATCATTGTGACGAGTGAAGAACAGGAGGAGCAATCAATCAAAAAGATTAATTCTCGCTCAATCAAATATTGATTCAGATTATCTTTAAAATTGGGATTTAATTCCAACACAGTTAAAACACTACATTAAAATCATGGGGTATTTATTCTTGACTCTGGATAGTTTTAGTGCTAAAGTTTATTTCTATAAAATAACATTAAAGAATTAAATAAAAAATGCCATTTTCATTTTTATAAATACTTACCATCACACACATATATATATGGAATTATTGTGATCCAACACCAGCTCCCCAATGCAAACCATTCTCTGTAAATATGAGATGGAAAAAAGAAACAAATTACAGTATAAAAAACTCAAGGCTATTTTTTTTGTTGTCTTTATGATTGCTGATGCTGTTGCTGTTGAAGATTGACTAATTTATAATATGGTCCATGTTTATTCTCTATAAGACTTGAATGTGTTCCTTGCTCAATAATCTTCCCATCTTGCAAAACTGAGATTTGATCTGCATTTCTTATTGTGGACAATCTATGTGCCACCATAACAGTTGTTCTGTTCTGCATTAATCTGTCGAGAGCTTGTTGCACTATTCGCTCCGATTCAACGTCGAGTGCACTGGTTGCTTCATCAAGTAGCAAGATTTCAGGATTCTTTAGAACAGCTCTAGCAATGGCTACTCTTTGTCTCTGTCCACCAGAAAGTTGAACACCTCTTTCACCTACTTTGGTTGAGTAACCTTCTGGAAGTCCACTTATGAAGTTATGAGCATTTGCTAGCTTAGCTGCTTCAATTACTTCTGAATCAGATGCACCTTCTTTTCCATAGAGAATGTTTTCATAAATTGATGTGGCGAAAAGGGCTGGTTCTTGTTGCACTAGACCGATGTGTTTTCGTAGAGATTTTAGATTTATTCTTGTGACGTCTTTACCTGTAAGAATTTGATTCATCATTGTTAGAGGAAGATACAATTAACACTTTTGCATATAGCAATAGTTTCAATATCTTACCATCAATTAACACCTTTCCTGAAGTTGGATCATAAAATCTGAGTATAATAGAGATCACAGAGCTTTTGCCAGAACCACTTTGTCCCACTAAAGCAACACTTTTTCCAGAAGGAACTCTTAGATTGAAATCCTTGAAAATAATCACATCTGGTCTTGAAGGGTAGCTGAAATTGATTCTTTTGAGCTCAATTGTTCCTTCCACTGTCCTTAACTCTTCTCCAATATCACCTCTTATTTCTGATTTTCTATCCATTACTTCAAAAACTGATGCAACCATTTGGTTCCCTTTCAAAAGATCTGGTGCTAATGCCAAAGTTTCCCCCATAGCAAGTGCTGTTACAATTAAAACCATAAATGACTTCATAACTGATTTAAAGCTAGCTAGCTCCTTTCCCATCAAAACAGATCCATACCTGCAAAAAGTATACAAGTTTCAACCACCATGTGCATTGCGCGAGTGCTCAATACTAGTACTAGTTTATAACATATTAAGGAAATATTGAAGTTAAAGCATATACCATAAGGCAAGGCCATAAGATGAGAAGATGAAGAATTGGGAAATGCCATAGAATATGCCAGCAATTTGACCGCGTCGAAATGAATTTTTGGAAGGACCGACGAGCTCGTTAGCATAAAGATCAAGGATCTTTTCTTCAGAGCAAAATGCGGCGACAGTGCGTATATTGCTCACGGCCTCACCAGCAAGCATGTTGGCTTTTAGATATGCTTTGCTCAAGTTGCCACCATAACCTTTCATGAAAAGTTTCTGAAATGACAGAAGGAAAGTATTTAAAGGCCTGTTTGAATTGACTAATTTGAACTTATCTCTTGGCATAAGCACTCGTAAGACTGTTTGAAAAAGGTTATGGAACCTTCTTATGACATGTTCATAAGCTGTTTTCAGCTTATTAGGTTATTTTCATAAGCTCTTTCAGGTAGCTTACAGGAACAACTTATAACTTGTATAAAAACAGTTTGACTTTATCCAAACATAGCTTCAACAAATGTGCTAGTTTCTTAATGTTGAAGTGTAGAAAGAAGGAACCTCACCTCACTAATGTGACCACTAACTATCAAAGGATATGTGGCCAAGACAACAAGTGTGATTCTCCAGTTCAATAGGAAGGAAATAATAAAGGAAGCAACAACCAGACCAATATTCTGTAACAGGATCGTTGAGCGATCAACAACTATTGTTCGCATTAAGGTTGCGTCGGATTCTAAACGCGATGAAAGCATAGAGCTTGTGTTGCCTATTTCATCAAACCATCCAATTTCATTCTTCAAAATAGCTGCAGCAGAGAAATAACTGTAGTTAAGAAAAAAATACTGATATTGCAAATTCATCTTAACAAAGCATTATAGAATATTTTCTGATATGTTAACATGTTATAAAATCAATTGGACTAAGAATATTGAAAGGAAACACTTGACAGAAAAGTATTAACAGTTCATCAAAATTACCACTAAACATCTTCTCCCGCACACGAAGAGTAAGTCGCTCGCCCATGATACCAAAAAAGAGATGTTCGATGGCATGGACTATGACAGTTATAACTGCACCTCCACAGAAGAGGAAAGCAATTTTTTTAACTTCGTGACGCGTTGTATCCCAATCCATATAATATGAAACAAGAGCATGAGAGATTCCAAGTGCAAAAAGTGGCATTTGTGCTCCAGCAACAAATGCACATAAGGTCCCAAAAACTCCATAAGGCCAGTCAGGACCAACCATAGAATATAGCCTTTTTGCTGAAACATGCTTAGGCTTGCTTCCATCATCACCACCGACAATGCCAATCGAGTCTTTGTCCGATCGAAAACTACCACCAATGCTTGTTGTTGCACGCGAAAATTCTTTTGAGTAGCCCGTGCTGCAGGTATATAAGTAATATGTAAAAGAGAATAATAACTTATTTAACTACTGGTTCAAAGAAAAACAATACTGATACCGATGATTTTCAACGTGTATTGTTGAAATGCTCTTAACTAAATTATTTAATTATCAATTCATTTAATAACAATCGATTAATTGGAATTGCATAAATACCTTGATTGGTGTCCTAAGCTAGGACCAACCGAGGGAAGCCCTTGCAAAGAAGATGCACTTTGGAGTTGAACAAGAGATGCATAAACACTAGCTGGGTTGGACATGAGTTCTTCATGGTTACCAGTCTCCACAATTTTCCCTCCTTGTACAACAGCTATAACATCTGCATTCCTAATAGTAGAAAGTCTGTGTGCAACTACAATGGTTGTTCTTCCAACCATGACACGATCGAGAGCCTCTTGTACGCTTTTCTCAGACTCAGCATCAAGAGCACTAGTTGCTTCATCTAGTAAAAGGATAGATGGATTCTTCACAATGGCACGAGATATTGCAATCCTTTGCTTCTGTCCACCTGATAGTTGTATCCCTCTCTCACCAACCTAAATAAAATAGACTCAGCATCACCTTTCTTTAAAATAACAATGACAGAAACATTATCACAAACACCAAAGACTCTGCAATTAAGACATGTATCATAATAAAAACTAAATATGCATAGATCGAATATCTTTACCCGAGTGTCTAATCTTTCAGGAAGATTGTTGATGAAAGATTGAGCATCTGAAAGCTTCACGGCGCGTTTTAGTTCTTCAAGAGTAGCATCATCTTTTCCATACAAAATATTCTCTTTGATGCTTGTTGCAAAAAGTGCAGGCTCTTGATTAACTAGTCCAATTTGTTGCCTGAGCCACTTGAGATCAAGTTCTCTGATTTCATTTTTGTCTACAAGTATATGACCAGAAAGAGGTTCGTAAAATCGTTCGATCAACGATACAACCGTGCTCTTTCCAGAACCACTTCCTCCTACAAGTGCAACAATTTTCCCTGCAGGAATGTCGAGATTGAAGTTGTTGAAGATTGCTACGTCCGGACGAGACGGATAACTGAAACACACATTCTTAAACTGAATATGTCCCTCCACTTTGTTTAATTTTCGACCAGTTTTCGCGCTTTGTTTGCTCACTGTGTCCCTCTCTATCATCTTAAAAATCGGATAGGCTGCCGCCTTAGCTCGAATAAACGCTGAAATGTCTGGTGCCGCCTGCCCAAGTGACCTGATAAAAGAAATACAAAACGAATAAAACCCTGACACAGACACCGGACACGATACTGAAACTAAAACTAACTCATAGACACTAAGAATGTAATTTGGAAAAACGGAAGTGATTGAATGTAACTTACAGGCCGGAGATAACAACGTTGAGCATGGTAGTAAAAGACTCGCCGCCATTGGCGATATTCTTGTGAACAACAATGCTAGTGAACCAAACAAGCAAAGACCAAGATAGAAAAAGAACACAATGCATTGAACCAAGTCCAAGACCTTTAGCCAAACCAGCTTTTCTACCATTTACATAAGTTTTCATAAGAGCTGCTTTATAAGATTTCACAGCTCTTTCTTCTCCTGCAAAAGCTTGTACAGTTCTAACATTTCCTATCACCTAAAAATCACAAAAACAAAACAAAATCATCATTGAATAATAACAACAAAAAAAAAAAAGTAAGGTTTTCATAATATTATTGATATTTTGTTACCTCTTCAGCAATTTCACCAGCTCTAACATATGCTTTTCTAACTTTTGCAATGAGGCCAATTGTGACATAGGCATAAAGTCCTCCAGCAAGGGCAATCAAGGGAACAATTGAAAGTGTCACTAAACTAATCTGCCATACTCTCACAAAGCCAATTGTGAATCCAGCTATGAATCTGCTTATGTAGTGCATGAAGTTTCCTACCTGTGAATTTTAAACAATTCATAAATTTTATTAATTTTAATAAATTTATTTATCTATTTTCTAGAAATTTTTATCCAATTAGTAACCGTCGTGTATAACATGTAAGAGGAGGCTTCAATCCAATAGACGACATTCTCTTTCCTCTATACTTGTATACTATCGTCAATTGAATTGGTGCCTCCTCTTATGTGTTATACTATAGTCAATTCAATATGTGTTAGAATTTTTTTTTTTTTGAATGGAGGTTGTTAAAGCGGGTTAGTTGAAATATTTATTTGAAAAATAAATTATTTGGATTATTTTATCTAAAGAACCAACCATAATAATGACAAAACAGTAATTTATAATAGTAATGAGAAAAAAAATTTAAATGAAGTCACAAAACCAACCAACATACCTACAATTTCAAAAGAATTTGAATGAAATAAATGACAAGGTAGCAAGTGTTAATTTCTAACATGTGCAAAGACTCTTGATGCAGTTGTGTACAGTACTAGTACAGATAGATGTCTATTCATTCATTGCACCTTCTAGGGTTATTTTATAAGGCATAGAGTTAAGTTCAACCACAAAAAAATACATGCAAATAAAATAATTCATGTAACTATCTCAACCAACCTTTAAATGCTCTCACAAATGCATTAAATACACACAACATCAACACACTCTTCAAGAGTCAATAAGAAGGACTAGTAAAATATTTTAAGAGTTCAAAAATGTTTCAATTATAAAAAAACAATTCTTCCATTGACATGCTTTTGTTTTTGTTTTGTTTTGGTCAACAATTGACATGCTTTAATTAATGAAAACTATCCATTAGTTTATTGTTGAATAGACTTAAATATAGTACATAGATTTAGTCACTTATTTTGAATTTTCACTTTTAATTCATTTTATTTTCTTCAATAGTTTTTCCTCCTACAACTTTGTTTGGTTTCACTTCTCATTTAAGTGAAAAACCAAAAAAGTCAAAACTGAAAATTGCTAGGAAAGTTCAGAAAATGACATGTTACTAGTTTAAACGGTGTCATTATGATGATCATAACATATGTCCTGAAATGCATATTATGAACCATTTGTTTTTCTCTTCATAAATAAACATTTACCATATATTGCTAAAAATGTCCTTCTTTTTTAACAAATAAAATTTTCATAAATATTTTAATATTCGTTTATTAAATCTATATCAATTCATTGAGATTGATCATAATTAAATAAAAAAGAAGAGAATTAATGTATATTTGTACCTTCTCAGATAGAGCATCTTGAACAATAATAATATCACTAGTAATTGCAGAAATAACTTCTCCAGTTGAAGCCTCAGTATCAAATAAGCTTATATCTTGATTCAACATCGATTTTAAATAAGCCATTCTCATTTTTGCTGCTTGTCTTTCTCCAGTATGCATCCAACAAGCCACCTCTAGAATCAATCCAAAAATATATTAAAAAAACTAGATTCACATATATTAATTTTGATAATAAAATGATTTTAATCCTTAACTCTATATATAAATATATAAATATATAAATAATTTCCATACCTGTCCAAGATGAAAATAACATTGCTATACTTAGATACACAAAATCCAACGAGTACTGCAAAATTAAATAAAATTTAAATTAAATTTTATTGGTAAAGTAAATAATATTAAATGTTTATGATGACAGCTTTCTTCTGAAATCATATTAAATTTTTGACAGAAACATTTAATATTTATTTTTGTTTGTCACAAATCTGTCTATTTAATGAGAGGTTACCGTAGGAGATTTATTTGAAATTAAATTATTATTAACTAAAATAAATAAAAATACATGAAGTAATATAGATACTCATTTTAAAAAAAGTCAAATAATTAAATAAAAATTTAAACTTTTTATGAAAAAAAATAAAAAATTTCAAACCTTGGCAACTTGGTGAGAAGCTTCCTTAGGAAAAAGATAAGCCAAACCAATAACATTGATCAACTTTCCAAAGAAGATGAAGAAAACAGGAATAGAAGCACCATGAACACATGCTCCAATAGATCCAACAAACATTAAAAAATAATCATAGGAGTCAGCAAAAGAGAACAGCTTTAAGAAAGGAACTTTGTGTTCTTTTTTTCTCTCATCACCTTCATTAGACGATTCCATAACTTCTGAAAAAGTGATGAGAAAATAGAACAAAGAATAACACAAACAAAGTGTTGGTAATGTAGTACTATGACAAAGAGAAAAGTGAAGAAGAAAGAGGTGAGTGAGTTAGTTGTGATTATGATTGTGATTGAATTGAAGAGACTAACATGGGGAAGATAAGAGAGAGAGGTGGTGGTGGATGTGTCATAATATAAGGTTGAAAAAGAAGATGGAAAATTTATTACTACTAACTATATAGTATCAAGATTTAGATGGAATGAAAGGTTGAGGTTGAGGTTGATGTTGATTAAGAAAAGTTGATAGAAATGGAGATTTTCTTAGCATGAGTGGTTAAGAGTTACTATGGATTAATTTCTCTTAACTAGTTGTGTGTGATAACATATAGCTGACTTTTGAACTATGAGAGAGAGCAGAGAAAACTTTCACATATATGTCTCTCTTTGCATTGTGCATTAAATTGTATTGAGAGAGAGTTGTTGAACTTTGCTACTTAAAAGTGTAGGCCAATAAGTTGAGTTTTTAGGTGTATACAATAATTTTGTTAAGAAATCACACTACAATCTCTTTAGTAAAAATAAAATTGCATGTATTACAAGCATATGTATTTTTTATTTAAAATAAAAATTATTTATGCTTAACTTTTTTTATGCTAATTCTCCTATACTAAAACAAAGCCATGATAAATAAAATTTGACTTAAAGTTTGAATTCAAATTCACTACATCTTAAGTTGAGTTTGCTAAGAAACTAAATAATTAACCTTCCACCCACTCTTGTATTCAAATCTACGTTTTCCTCTCATGAGAAGTAAACAATGTAGTACATTTTGGTCCATTTAATTATGTTATTAACAATATAGTACATTTTGGTCCATTTAATTTTATTATATTCAGTATAGTACACTTTGGTCCATTTAATTCAATTATAAATAAATTTTAATTTTTGATATCAATAAAAAAAAATCTTCTAATGATTGCAAAACTATTTTATTTGTTTATTTTAAAAGTTGTAGATTTATAAATTCTAACACTTTATTTTTTTAATATATAAATATAAATAAATATTATCGAATAAACCATAAAAACTAATATGAATCTATGTTAACTTACACAGATTTATGTCAGATCAGAATTTTTTTAAAATAAAAAATGCTTAATTTTTTTTATAAATCTATTTAATTAAAAATACTCACTCATAATCATAAAAAAATCTTTTAAATTTCTATCACTGACATATTTAAATAAATATGATTAACTTAATTATTATTACTATATTGTATTTTGTATTTTAAATCAAAATATAAAAATAAATCTTAGTTATCTTAAAAAATTTATAAAAATAAATTGGAAAAAAAACTTAAAAACAACATTATAAATTGTTTTTATAAGTTCTTTTAAACAAAAAGTATCATAAAACTTATGTTATTAGGTAAATTCGAATAAATTAATGCAAACAAAAATTTAGTCTTATTGATCTTTTAGTTTGTTAATTTATTTAAACATTAGTTAAATTACTCATTTACAAATATTCAAATTAAATAGACTTTTAAATAACTAATAAATTAATCAAACCTTTTGAAAAAGCAAGACTCAAATTTAAACTTATGATAGGGTACAAACCAAATTTAAACTCTAAATATTTTAGATGATGAGATTCATACTTGGCAAAGACTAATTTGCCTATTTACATCTATCTAACTCAATATAAAAAAAAACTATTTTTTTTCAATAAGCAAATTGATTGTATTTTTTTTTTAATAAGCAAATTGATTGAACAAAACGTGCTCGAACAAATTATAGGATTAACGTAATTTGAGATTCGTAGGATTTCTCCATCAATTATAAAAGTACAATATTAATATACTTTTCAAATCTATTACAATCCAATTCTAAGAAATTATTTTGATGAAGTAACAAATTTCTTCAACTCCCCTATTTACTGTATTGTCTTAAAAGATGATGTTATTTCTCCTCAACCAAAAACACCAACAATGTTATCTAAAGGATATAATAACTTTAACTTTTTTTTTTTTTTAACAACCTTCCCTTCAAGTCATTAGTAATAAATTTTGAACAATTTATTTTTTATTTTATGATTGTAAAAACAAAAAGGTAATAAATTATTTTTCAACATTAGAACTTTAACAACATTTTTTTCAAATACATCGTTCTATTATTTAAAAATTTTATCAATAACAAATTAGTTATTTATGTTGAAGTTCGTAATTGTGATGTTGGAATTTGTTTGAAGTTTCATATTGTTTAAATTTTAAGAATGTTGGGTGTATAAATATATGAATGTGATTTCGTAACTATGAGATGCAATCTAAAAGAAGGGAGAGAATGAATTATGATTGTTAACTTTTTTCTCGTTTTAGCCTAAGTTTCTTAAATTATTAAACTATCAAAATAACTATGAGATTTTTAACAATGTCAGTGTGCTAAACTTGTTGTCATCTCACTCGAATCACGATCCAATCTTTCTTCAGTGCTATCTGAAACGTCACAATAACTACAAATACTCCTTTAAATTTGAAAACTCATGGCTGCAGAAAGATGATATCACAAAGGTTGTTACTATAGGTTGGAATCCAAACAGATAAGTGGAAATCACGGATCGCATTGCTGATTGTGCGGAGGAACTTAGAAGGTAGAGTCGGAGGAAACAATCACAGTTTAGAGAGTTGGTGACACAAAGTATGGAGGACATGGAGAGATACCGAAATCGGCATGAACAGGGGGCACAAAAAGGTTCATTGAAGTATAGAGAAGACATTCCAAGACTCTCGTACATGAGGAAATCTTTTGGAAACAGTGTGTAAAGATGCATTGGCTTAGAGAGGGTGATTTGAATACAAAGTTCTTTCATTTGTTGGCGACGGCAAGAAGCAAGTTCAAGAGTATTAACATGTTGTTAAATAAAGACAATCAAGTTGTTACAGATCAAACATGACTTTGCAATGTTGCCAAGAGATATTTCAGAGCGTACATGAGTTGGATAAACCTACAAAATTCGGCCAAACTCATCCAAATCGATCCAAAAAAGTGGGTTTGAACAAGTAAATGGGTCAATATGGTTTTCGTAAATAAAAACTCATTCAAAATATATGGATTTCGGGTAAACCCATACCCAACCACACAACCCACTTAATCCAAAAAAATTGCCATTAACTAATATATATATATATATATATATATATATATATATATATATATATATATATATATATATATATATATATATATATATATATATATATATATATATATATATATATATATATATATATATATATATATATATTTTTTTTTTTTTTCTTTTTCTTTAGGTCTCTTAATGACTTGATATTTGAACTAATATTTATATATTTATCATTGGAATTTGGTTGAAGATACAACAATGTTCTTAAGTTTTTACTTTATTTTTATAATTTGATAAATGGTGACTTAGATGTATTCATACTTAGTTTCTTCAATTTTAGGTCTTATTTTGTGAGTCATGATTTTGAATTATTTATGATATTGCACGTTGATTATTTTGATGTGAATATTAATAAGATCGGAGTAATTTATGTAATTCTAGTTTTAGGTACTACCATAATACAACTTTGATTTTAAAAAATATTTTTTATTATAAATTTTATAGAATATTTAGACATTTGATGTTAAAAGAATAACACTAATATGACTAAACTTTTTTCAATAAAAAATAGTTGGGGCATTTCTTGAAAAAAATATGACACATCATTTATAGTTAGACTTAATATCCTTTTTGGCCCCATATCTTAACTTCAAGGTGCATTTTGGTCCCTTAACTTAAAAATGGTCCATATTGGTCTCTTAACTCTTCAAAAAGTTCCATATTAGTCCTTTTTGTTCTATTAGCGATGGAAAAACTCAAAAATCTGTCGCTAAATTCGTCGCTAATTAGACAAAAAGGACTAATATGGAACGTTTTGAAGAGTTAAGGGACCAATATGGACCTTTTTAAAGTTAAGATACAAGACTAAAAAGGGTATTAAACCTTATAATTATATAAGAAAAAACAAGGGGAAAAATTAGGTGACCCACTTCCCAACCCAATCCAATCCATAAATTTATTGTTTTATCCAAACCGACCCAATGATATTGTGAGTGGTTATTTTACCTCACCCAAACTGGTATATTCTATGTGGGTTGAGTTTTGGTTTTAGCCAAACCCAACCCAAACCGACCCATGTACACCCCTAATTTCAGCAAGTTATTTGTAGCAAAAGAGGGAGTTTACGACATAGTTTTTACTCACATTCAGCCAAAGATTAACGTAGAGGATAATGCAAAGCTACTGGCTCCGATAACAAAGGCAGAGTTGTACAAAGCTCTGAAGCATATGTGGACAAGTCACCGGGGCTGGATGATTTTAATCCCATTTTTATCAAAATTTCTGGGAAGTATGTGGAGATGATGTCACGACAGCGACAACATTGTGGTTATAAAGGGTTTTTTTCCCACCATCTATCAGTGATACAAACATATGCCTTATTCCTAAATTAGCAAATATGATTAATATGAAGGATCTCAACCCGATCTCTCTGTGTAGTGTGATGTATAAGATAATTTCTAAACTACTTGCGAACATACTTAAGTGCTGCTTAGCCAAATGTGTAGCAGAAGAACATGTTTGCATACTTTGCTTGATCTTGCATGATTGATTCTTATTGAGTGCATTGTATCTGGATACATGTTTGTCTTGTGCATTTACGCTGTTAAATGCTGCTATTCTGTTGTTGCTGCATACATGCCTATCCTAAAAATCTGTGTTGTTAAATGCTGTTGTGTTGTTGTTGGAAATACACTCATGTTCTGAATGAAGCGTTGTCATATGCTGCTGTTTGTACTTTTTCTTAGCTTTTTTCTTTCTCTTGCATGTCCCCTTAGGGCTTCATAGTCCAACTTAATTTTTGATTAAGATTGGAGTAGGATAAACATTAGGTTATTGATCCGAGCATGACAACATTAGGGTAGCTTCTCCCTAAACCCAACTTTAGGGTCATCTTGCACGACAACAATAGGATAAAATCGTCTTCTAATCCTAACCTTAGGACCACTTTGCATGATAACATCTAGGGTCAAGTTTTTCTTAAATTCTTTCGTTGCGTCCTTCTTCTCTCTCTCTCTCTCTCTCTCTCTCTCTCTCTCTCTCTCTCTCTCTCTCTCTCTCTCTCTCTCTCTCTCTCTCTCTCTCTCTCTCTCTCTCTCTCTCTCTCTCTCTCTTAATCCATTCAAAACACTTAACAAATACGATGTGTATAGTGTGTCACAAGCCTTAAGCACATGGGAAAAGATGAGAAGAAGTCTTTCCTTACCTCTTCTTAGAGTGTTTTATACGCGAGACATTTGGATCGTTTGTACAAAGTGCTTGCTCGTATTGTCATAGATTTTAGCCCGATACGCATCACAAACCGATTCAATTCACTTCTTTAAAACACTTCAACAAATGCAAAGCATTTTGTCCTTCAGGATTTTCTCTTCAAACCATTTTCAGAAAGGGCATGTTATTTCTGTTCTACCGCAAACAAGTAACGCGTAAGACTCCTGACAACGAGAAGCAAAACACCTAAACTGCTGGAACGTGAATGTTAGCATTGTCCATAAGAAAGACTAAGTAATCTGTGGTCCCACAAACTATGGACACTCTGATTTCTCATTCCTGTTGAGAATACGTAGGCATAAGGGCCCCAATTCTTGGCGATTAAACTTCCTTTTCACCCGTAGTCCTCCAAACTACGTTAACTCTGACTTTCCCATTGCACGAGGAAATACATTGCATAGGATTGCGAGATCCCATCGATTCTCCTTTTTGTTTTGTCTCCCTTTTCATTTTTGCATTCCCTTAGCAAGTAAGTTTTTAGATATACACACCTTTTGATTAGAACAACAAGAGTACATCTCGTTGATTATAATGGACACGAGGGGTGCTAATACATTCCTCTTGCATAATCGGCTCCCGAATCCCGAATTTGGTTGTGAGACCATATTCTTTCCCTTCTGAGGTTTTCTCAATGTTTTCTTTTCCCAGTTGGGATAAATAAAGTTCGATGGCTACTTTGTGCCTTCGCTGGTGGTTTTTCGCGGTAGCAAAATCTAGCTCAGAACTTTCAGGAGGACATCAAGATAGAGCAAAGTCAACATCTTTCGGAGCCACCTATCCAAGGGTGAGTGAAATGTAATGTGGATACTGGTTTTAATACCATTAGAAATACCACGAATATGAGGTGGTATTTTAGAGACAACTATGAGAGGTTTATTAATGCATAAGTATCTTAGGATTTTGGTCTTTACTCAATCTCGGAAGTTGAAGCAAATACAGTAAAAAAAAGAAGTCTAGGTAGCCACCTGTTTGCAGTTGGACCGAGTCATTTTCGAGAGCGATTCATAAATGGCGGTCCAAGCCATTCATTAAGATAAAAGTGATAATTTTGAGTTTAGTATGATTATATCTTGTATTAAGAATTTATTAGTTTGTAATTCCAACTTCGAGGTGAAGTTTATTAAGCATCAAGCAAATTCAGTTGGACATTTGTTAACGAAAGCGACCAATTCTTAGCCTAGACGTAGTAGTTTCCATTTGATTCCTCTTTATATTGAACAATATTTGATTAATGAAATGCATATAATTTTCTTGAATAAAAAAATCTCTAATAGTGTGAAATTCAACAAGAGACAAATAAAGTCTTATTAATGGTTGTTTAAATCATAATTTAAAGTACGTTTTTTTATCACACAACAAATTTCATTATAATGCGTAAGGGTGAGAATAGGTTAGGCCGAGATAAGCTTTGCCAAGCCTAAGCCCGACATGCTAAAAAATTTAAAGCCTAAGTCTGGCCTATGGCCTATCATAGACTTATTTTTAGGCCAGAGCCTAGCCTTCTCGAAGGCCTGTTTGGCCTATTAGTCTACATAAAAGCCTGTTGTATTTGAACGTTTGTAAATAAGCAATCACATTAATGTTTAAATAGATTAATAAATTAAAAGATCAATGAGACTAAATGCTTATTTGTATTAACTTATTCAATTTTACATATTAACATAAGTTTTGTGATACTATTTGTTTGTGAGAACTTATGAAAACAACTTATGACATTGTTCATAAGGTTTTTTTAAAAACTTATTTTCATAAGTTCTTCAAGATAACTAAAATTTACTTTTATTTTTAATTTTAATTCAAAATACAAATATAATATAATAATATATTTTTAAATATTTATTTAAATAGGCCGACCTGATATGCTTAAAATGTTTTTTATGGCCTTTGGCCTAACCTTTTTAACTAAATAGACTTATAAAAAAAACCTAGGCCTTTTCCATGTGAAAGAAAAGTCTGGCCTAACCTGAGCCTGTGTAGGCTAGGTCGTATACCCTTGTTAGTTGACCTGGTCTATTTCCACCCCTAATAATGAGTGACTCATTTATAAAAAAATTGTGTCAAATAAATAATCTTTTCAAGTTTTAATTCAATATTCTATATAATTGTACATCTAGTTAATATTATTTACATAATTTTCAAATCAACATCTTCCCCTTTAAATATATGGTAGTGGTAATAAAAATGTTTTTATAAAATTATCATTATCTTCTTTTAATTTATTTTAAAACAGAAAAAGAAAACTATTAATTTGTCATTAACTAATGCTTTTTAATCATTTTGTATAATACTTTCTTTAGATTAATGAATTCGAACGGAGCAGAGCAGAATAAGATGAAATGAAATGATATTTTATTATTTAGATCATTTAAAATTTGATGGAGCAAAGCAGAATAGAGTGGTATGTTCCATTCCATCATTTACCACCACATTTCTTTTCCTCCAATTTGGGTGGAATAAACAACTTGCTTTATTCTATTCTAAAGCAAACAATGAAATGTGATATTCCTTCCGCTCCGCTCCAGTACACTCCATCTCACTCAGCTCCACTCCATTATGCTTTGGCATGACAACGAGGTGGGTCGGGGCGGGTTTAAGCAGCTCCGCACCCGCCTTCCTGAAACAGACTCGTCCCTGCATCCAGTCAGGGATAAAAAACTACCAACCAGACCCGCCCCTACTCGCATAATTATTATTTTTAAATAAATATTTTTTTCATGGCAATAAAGATTAATAATTTAATTAAATAATTAATCATTTTAATAATAAACATGTTTCTAAAGAGTAAAATAACTAATAAATATATTTTTCTAGTAAAACTATTTCTAAAAATTAAAACAACTCTAATAAATATATAATAAAATAATTAAAATGAGGAATAACAGTAAATTAAAGTAGACCGGAGCGGGGCCGGAGGCGGGGCGGATAGTATCATCCTCCGCCCCCGCTCCCGTAATAGAAAATTGGATTTTACCCGTACCTGCACTCAGTTAAACCGAGTTTTCCCCGTTAATTTCGAGACAGATCTGAGCGGGTCTAGGTTTTTCTTGCCATGCCTAAAAATTCTTTAGAGATGATAATTCATTTGACGAGAAATAATGACTTGAGTTTTGCTTTAAGTATACAACAACAATCAAGTTTTATTTCATTAATTAATATTAGTTACATGAATTAATTTTTGTCATAATATTTTATTCAAAATCTTGTTTTTATCTGAATTATTAAGTTTGAGATTTTTGTATAACTTCTCTAATAATTTTCATAAATCTTTCTATTTTAAAACTATTTAATTCCTCTCTCTATATATACTCGGTTAAAAAATTTAAAGATGTTATTTTTACAAGTCCAAATCAACAAAGTCTACTCTCACTATTTTTTAATGTGAAAATAATGTGAAAAAGCGGTTACCTTTTCCTACAACAAAAGTAAATATATCACTTATTGTAGTCAAAAGTTAGTTGCATATATTAATTATTGTAACTAGGGTTTTCCAAGAAACCAAACTACATGCTATACAAGACTATTTTGTGATTTAGATTAAATCTCTCTTTTTCCATAGGGATTCTCTTATTTCCTCAACATTTTGATATTCTCATATTTTTCTCCTTTCCCCCATTTATTATTTATGCACCAAATGTGGAAAGCAGAGGATGGGAAACTTGTTAGCTGCAACTGACATGTTTCTTATTCTGTTGTATGAAAAATGGCATGTTTCTTCTATCATTTGGTATCACTATATATCCATTAAAATAAAAACATAAATGAGAAAGAAAAAAAAGTTTATATACTTTTTTAGTGTACCAGAAACCCACAAAGTTCCCCTTTATGTATCCTTCTAGAAAGTTAGTTTTTGTCATTCAACTTTTGAAATATTTCATATTTGATATTGTTCTTTTTAAAATGTCATTGTTTTCCTATAGCAAATATGAAAGACAAATTAAAACTGGATTTTAGATATAAAAAGTCACATATTTATAAAATTGAAGAAAAAGAAACACGTCCCATTTTAAATGAGAGATTAAAAACAACTTTAATTTTATAAAATTTAAGAGAATAAAATTTTTATCCAACCCTATTATTTTAACATGTGCATATTAAACAAATTATAAACATATTTTATACATTTTTATTTTAAGATATATATCAAAATAATTAAATGTTTAATTCATCCTTAATATTTTTAGCTAACAAATCTCTTTTAATATAAAATCATTATTTTATGTGCAAGACAAAAAATAAAATACATAATTTAAATCAATGTGAAACTAAAGATCAGGTTGAAAGAAGCTTTAGAATTTTAGTCTTTAGAGTCTTGATACAGTTTTTTAAAATCTGATCTTCAGAGTCTTTAGAGCATGTTCTTCAAAATCTTCAGAGCTTGAGAGCTTGATAAACCTTCAGAGGCTCTTCTATTAGAGTCACAGTAAATTTTTTTAGCACAAACGTTCATCAGCACCGTCGTGTAACAACATTTCAAAAATTGACGTAACTTTGTAAAACACACATTTGTATCTCTTCAGAGTCAGTGTGTTAAATTCGGAGTCTAATGACGTCACACGCCAAATCTCCAGAGTCAGAACTTATTAGTAAAAGCTACACACTAGACATAATCATTCGGGTACAACATTGTTCTTTAAGAAACAATGTATTGTTATCATCGAAACTAAAGGCTAGATGCAGAACCAAATCTTGTTCTTACAATCTCCCTTCTTTTGATGATGATAAAACCATGTATTTTGATGAAATTTTTTTACTTGGTTAAATCATATAAAAACATCAGAGTGAGTTTTATAAGCCCCCCCTGAATTTTATACTATTAAAACTATTTTTCATCTTAGAATTTTAGAGTTAATTAGGTTTGCAAGTTCCTCCTGAATTTAAGACTTTAAAATAATCTTAACATATAAAAAAAATATCAATCAACGTGAAATAAATAACTTCCCAGAAAGCCTGGTTATATAAGTAGAGGCTTGGTTGCAAAAGTATTCCAAAATTGGCTTTGCCTTGAGTATCAGAAGTTCTAGTTATCAGCATCGTATCAGAACATGATCTCTCAGAACTTATATGTGCTTGGTTATCATCAGAGCTTGTATATCAGCTTGGTTAAACTCTTCTCAAAGAATTCTTAACACACAGTCTGGTTCTCAACACACAGTTTGGTTAATGTCTTCTGAAGAAGTCTTAGCAAACAACCTGATTCATCTGAAAAATTCTTAATTCTTGAAAAACTTGGTTAACATGATGAACTTATTCAAAGTTCTCTAAACAGTTAATCAGAGTTAGAAATAAGATTAAGAAAGGAAAATGTTTGGGTTTCAGAATGAAAATAGGTATATCAAAATCATATCACTCTTCTCCCCCTTTATCATAAATAAAAAAAGATAATTAAAGATAGATAAAGTAACACCAAACAAAATTTCATTTCATGATTGCAAAGGTACAGAAGCAGAAATTAAAATATACACTTAGAAATTATGAAAACAACAAGTTTTAAAAACAAGGTTTCTAAGAGGATGACAATCTGGATATAATGGCTTACAACATTTCTTTAATCTTTGTGTTTATCCCAACTCAAGTCTTGAACATCTCATCCTAGTTGTCCAGCCTTTCTCTGACGACCACATTCTCAGCCTTCAACTCTTGTAGAGTCTTCAGTACCAAGGAAGGAGCAGAGTCTGAATCTTCACCAATCACAACATCCTTTGATCCAGAAATGGTGGAGGAGGATGAGGTTCCAAAATAGGTGTAGAAAGAAGAAGGGTTGGAGGAATCTTCTGAAGCAAAGGTTCAACTATACCAGAGAGTCTGACATTGAAGTTCTTTTGAGTATCCTTTAAGCTCAAAACTTCAAACTTTTCATAATTGTAGTCAATCTACTTTCTAAAATTGTCACACAGAGTGACAACTTCATAGAGGTTTGAATTATATGCACAACCTCCAGCGAGAGAGTTCAATATGGTAACAACCTCAGTCTCAAACTATGAAAATAATTCATCCCGGGGTTTAGGTCGGATGTTTGTTTTGTGGGTAGTTTGGTTGGAGTATTGAAGGGGTGTTCAATTAGGAATTGCAATAATCTCAACGTCTAACTCAGAGTCAGAATCAGAAATATTTGATTCAACAATGGTAGCATCAGGGTGAGTAGAGCTTTGTGGTCAATTGGTTAAGGATATGAGTGATGGTGAAAGTTGAGGTTGAGGTGTAGGGAAAATGATGGATGTAAGGATTTTAGTATGTGATGGTGTGGGTGGTGGAATTTTTTGTTCAAAAGTTATAGTGAGATGTGGAATATTATCATTTAGATTAGAGGTTTGGGGAGAAAAAATTGTTTGGAAGTGAACTTGTTCGGAAGTATGAGCAGGTTTAGAGTGAATTTGTTCAAAAATATGTGAAGGTGTGAAGTGAACTGATTCAGAAATATGGATGGGTGAAGCAGTGGTGGTAGAGGGGATGGATGAACTGTTAACCACATAATGAAAAAGAGTTTCAGAATGAATTGACTTACCAAAGACAGTTCCAGTAAAGACATGAGCAACCTCAGCGATGGATTCTTCATAAGAAGGGTCCAGAGACTTGCTAGCTTTCTTAAAACTTTTAGCCATTCTCTCAGAATGCTTCTTGGAAATCTTCCTCTTTTTCTTCGAAATAGTTTCTTGAGCTGTGAGAGCAGCACTAACTTGATGACTGTCACGGTATCTTACCACAATATCCAGAGGTCTTGGCTTTGAGAAGATTGGGAAGTCTTCTAAAGGGATTCTTTTGTTGTAGATGTATTCCTTGGGAATTTCAACAAGAGGGCTAGAAGTTTTAGTTATAATGCCCATGTTCTTCAGACTCTTGGCATTAAACATTTTACCAACTAAAGGTTCCAGCCCTTTGGTCTTCTCAGCATCTGTTAGAGAGTTTATCAGTTTACTCTTCATCAGAATATCTGAAATTAGCTTAACAAGAGGAATCCAGTTCCTCATCTTCTTGCTTCAATTTCTTGTTTCCTTAACAATGTCTCTTAAGTACTGAAAGAGAAGTGCATGGAGGGTTCACATTCTTTTCAGTAGAAACGTAGTAGAGAACATACTGTTGATCAATGTTGATGTAGTCAAAGGAATTTGTTTCCCTTCTGTGATGGACACGTCCCAAAAGAATCCTTGCCCAAATTCTCAGAATAGGTTGAAGATCATTGATCTTGTTGGAGTGAGTTCTGGAAGTGAAAATATGTTTTAGATTTCATCAGACTAGACCTTCTTTCCACAGTATGTTCGCACCTTATTCCAAACCTATCATGTCCAATGAGTTTGGTTATAAATTTCTCAGTAATGACAATCTTCTTTCCCATAAAGAAAGAAGTAACTTGGAGGTAGAATTCTTAGAATGAATCCAAAAATCTCTAACTAGATAAAAGAAAACTGGACCTTGAAGACTTTCAAAGTACTTCTCCCAGCCCTGAAACCTTACAGCAATTAAAAGATCAAAACCATTGTCTTTCATGTTGTCAAACTCAACCACGAGTTCACAGAGAACTTCCAATTTTTTTTGCAGAAGTAGATAATGTGTGTTCAAAAGTATCATAAGCATCTAAGGTGAATGCATATTTTCCAGATCCTAAAGCAAATTTTGACGAATAGATTTGAAGGAGATGAGGAATATGTTGTGGTTTTTGTGAAAACGAAAAATAACGAACAGTCTTTTGAGTAGTTGTAACTCGTTGTTGTTGGGCTTGCTGCTGATCTTGTTCTTGTTGAGAAAATTGTTGTTGAGAAGCCATTATTGATGATGAAGAACGAGTTTAGGGTTTGAAAGAACTTTTGAAGTTTGAAATAGAGAAAGTGTGAAAAATGGGAGTAGTGAAGGTGTGTGAAGTGGGTTTAGATAAGTGGGATTCTCTAGGATCTGATTTGAAGCAAGCATACAAACAGACACTAAATAAAATGTCGAGTCTAGAAGCAATTAAGTATAAGAGAGAACCAATCATACCTTTGTATACCTTTTGCTCTACCTTACTGCTTACCTCATCCTTCTCAAGGATACATGTAGGATGCATAAGAGTATTTGAAATCTTACATTCTGACATGTCAAACTTCTTCAAAAGTTCTTTAGTGTACTTGCTCTGATGGACGTAGGTTCCTTATGGACTTTGATTGATCTGAATCCCCAAAAAGAACTTGAGTTCTTCCATCAAACTCATCTCAAATTCTGTCTGCATAAACTTATCAAATTCCTAGCATAAAGCAACATGAGCAAAACCAAATATAATATCATCAATGTAAATTTGAACAACAAGAATATCATTTTTGAATGTTTTACAGAACATACTTGTATTAACCTTTCCTCTAGTAAAATCATTTTCCAAAATAAAATTGCTTAGTTTTTTATACCAGGCTCTAGGAGCTTGTTTTAAACCATCTAATGATTTCTTAAGTTTGAAAACAAAATCTGGGTTTTTATGATTTTCAAAGTTTGGAGGTTGGTTTACATACACCTCTTTAGTTATGCAACCATTCCAAAATGCACTCTTAACACCCATTTGATACAAGATGATGTTATGATTTATCAAAGGAAATTAAGAGATGAATAAACTCTAACTTGGCAATTGATGAAAAGGTTTCAGTATAGTCAATCCCTTCTTACTGACTAAAGCCTTGTGCAACCAGTCGATCCTTATTTCTTACTACCTCTCCTTGTTCGTTCAGTTTGTTTCTAAAGACCCACTTTGTTCCAATGACATGAGTTCCTTTAGGTCTAGGCGCAAGAGTCCACACATCATTTCTAAAGAATTGGTTAAACTCTTCTTGCATAACCAAAATCCACTATGTGTCTAGCAGGGCTTCATCAATAGATGTAGGCTCTATGAGGGACACCAAACCAAGTCTTATCACCCATAATCAATTCTTCAGAATGTGAGGATCTTTTTCTGTGCTTCCTCAGAGGAATATGGACTTCAACAGCTTTAGGTTGAGCAGTCTTAAAGTCTTTTGCCTCAACATATTTTGCTTCTAAAGTTTTACCTTCAGAGCTAGAATACATGATCTCCATATCTGCAAACTTTTCAACTAGCTTTGACTTTTTATGGTCAAGTTTATCATCGAATCTAACATGAGTTAATTCGTCAAAAATTTGTGTTTCTATATTGTATACTCTATAGCCCATAGAATGTTCAGAGTATCCTAACATAATACATTTTTGTGCTTTAAAATCAAACTTGTTAAGATTGTCTTTAGTGTTCAACATAAAACAATCACAACCAAATGGATGAAAATATGAAATATTGGGTTTTCTGTTCTTCCACAATTTATAAGGAGTCTTACCCACAATAGGTCTTATAGAGATCCTATTTTAAATGTAACACAATGTATTGACTACCTTTGCCCAAAAGTGCTTAGCCACATTAGTCTCGTTGATCATGGTCCTTGCCATCTCTCGCAAAGTCCCATTCTTCCTCTTTACAACTCCATTCTGTTATGGAGTTCTTGGGCAGGAGAAATTATGGGAAATTCCATTCTTATTAAAGAGTTTCTCAAAATCTTTGTTCTCAAATTCACTACCATGATCACTTCTGACTTTAACAATTCTAAAGTCCTTCTCGTTTTGCACTTGAGAACAGAAGGTAGCAAACATAGAATGTGACTCATCCTTGTGTCTTAAGAACTTAACCCATGTCCATCTACTGTAGCCATCTATAATAACTAGTCCATACTTCTTACCATTGACAAAAGCAATTTTCAATTGTCCAAAAAGTTCAATATGCATAAGTTCCAATGGTCTGAAAGTGTAAACCACATTTTTAGCTCTTAAAGAAGTTTTTGAAAACTTGCCTTTCTGACATGCTTCACAAAGAGCATATGAAGCGAACTTCAAATTAGAAATGCCTCTAATATAAATCAAGATTATTTAACTGAGAAATCTTCCTCATGCTAACATGGCCCAATCGTCTATTCCATGTCCATTGCTCTTCATTTGCAAACATGAGACGTTTTACATTCTGATTTTTCATATGAGAAAGCCTATTCTTGTAAATGTTGTTTTTCCTTTTTCATTGAAAAGAATTGAGCCATCCTTCTGACTGATAGCTTTACAAGACTTTTGATTGAAGATTATATCAAAACCATTGCCACTTAATTGACTTATGGACAATAAGTTATTCATTAATCCTTAAAATAATAAAACATTAGTAATAGAGAGGAGAAAACTATTACCATCTATTTCAGAGCCAATGATCTTTCCTTTCCGACCACCTCCGAAACCAACGATGCCTCCAGGATTAAGTTACAAGCTTTAGAACATTTGCCTTCTTCCCATCATCTGCTGCGAGCATCCAAAGTTCAAGTACCATAACTGGTGTCTTAACTCTGTTGATAAGGATATTTGCAACATATATTATAGTATCCTTAGGTACCCACATCTTTTTGGGTCCTTTGGGATTAGTCTTCCCCAGAGTTTTTAACAACTTTAGGTTTAGAGCCAACTCTACCTTTAGGCCCAACAACATTTTGTTTCCTAGAAGGGAAAGTTTATCATTTTTTTAAATTAGATTCTTCATCACAATCATAACCAATTCCTCTTGTTCTGTTTCTACTTACACCATAAATCATTGAAGCGATTACACTTCTATTTAGGTTTCTAGCAAGAAATTTTTGGAAAGATTTGTCATACTTCTTTATGACATCACCAAAATCTGTAGAGGCTTCTGAAATATTTTCCTTCTTAAGTTTAGAATTCTTATTTTGCAAAATAAAGTTTTCTTCATTTAAAATTGAGAAATCTTTCTTAAGCTTACAGTATGCTTCTGACTCAGATACATGAACCTTTTTCAAACCCTTGTATTTTCTCAGAAGCTTCTGATACTTATCCAAAACTTATGTTAATCTGAATTCAAGTTTAGAACGAGAGAGTTCAACAAGTACCTCTTCTAATTCTGACTCATATTCTAATTTTAATAGATCTTTCTCAACAGGAGCTTATGTGCATGCCATCAGCGTCACATTATCTTGCTCTTCCTTAGAGTCATCTTCTGAGGATTCTAAATCATTCCAGGTAGCCATTAGACCTTTCTTCTTCCCTTGGAAGTCTTTCTTCTTGGGTCTGTCCTTCTTCAGCTTGGGACAGTCATTCTTGTAATAGATCGGTGGCTCCTTGCATTCAAAGCAAATGATCTCTTTGCTAGCTCTAGTTTTCTTGGATCCAGAAGTGGACTCAGAACGACCACCTGTTCTTCTTTGTCCTCTGAATCAACCTTGTCTTTTTTCTAGAGTTGATTCACTCGTCTGGACAGAAGAAACAACTCGTCATCTTCTTCTTCTGCTTGAAAAGATCTAGTATTTTCAGACTTTCCCAAAGACTTCAGAGCAACTGACTTACTCTTCCTTTGAGGTTCATCTTCTTCAAGATTGATCTCGTGGATTCTTAAAGAACTAACAAGTTCTTCAAGACAAGTGTTGTTTAGATCCTATGATAATTTCAAAGTTGTTACCATAGGTCTTTATCTTTTAGGTAGACTTTTGAAAATCTTTTTCGCATGATCAACTGTAGAATACCCTTTGTCTAGGACCTTTAGTTCTGCAACAAGAGTTTGAAACCTTGAGAACATGTTCTCAACTGTTTCGTTCTCTTCCGTCTTGAACGCTTCATAAAGCAAGTGCTTTGGTTTGTTTAACTTGTGTGTGTCCTTCATGAATCATCCTCAAATTGTCAAATATTGACCTATCAGAGTCTTTATTTGTTATCTTTCATACTCAATATATGAGATGGAATTCAGCAAGATAGTTATAGCCTTATGATATAATCTTTCTTTTGTTGATTTGTCATCACTATT
This sequence comes from Lathyrus sativus, assembly GCA_963859935.3. Classification (NCBI taxonomy): domain Eukaryota; kingdom Viridiplantae; phylum Streptophyta; class Magnoliopsida; order Fabales; family Fabaceae; genus Lathyrus; species Lathyrus sativus. The sequence continues at coordinate 553,508,316 of OZ012736.1, read as the reverse complement.
CTTTCTATTTTGTTGCTGCTAGCATCTATTAGGTTTATATAGCCATCAACTACCATATCTCATAATTCTACGTCGTGACTGAGAAAGAAGCTTTCTATTATGTCTTTCCAATAATTAAATCTTTCTCCATTAAAAATAAGAGGTTTAGCGCTATAGTGATCTCTATCATTTACAGCAGGAGGAGTTGATGGAATAACTGCCATTGTGTTTCATAAAACTGGATCTTTATTTGACACGGTTAAGTGTTTGATATGCAATCAATACCAGAACTAGAGCTCTGATGCCAATTGAAGGTGAAAAGAAACACAAGAAATGGGGGTTTGAATTGGCTTCCAAGATTAAAACTTTTTAGTATCAAAATACTCAAAGTACAACCAAGAGTAAAAATAAATGAACACAATTATTTTCATACTGGTTCGCTGTTAACGAAGTTAATCAAGTCCATTCGCTAGGTTATTTTGCCTTCTTAAAAAGGACTTAATCCACTATAATAACTAGATTGCTGATGACGAGAAAACGCATCGATTATATCGCTAGATTTCATTGACGTTTTATCGCGCATTCACCTTTTTAACGCTCGATTTCTCGAGTTTTTCTTACTATTTTGCAGGTACATCGTTATGTGAGGCCGAATCATGAATTAAGAGGAAAGGAACGAAAGAGACCACAAGGAGATGAAGAAAGGCAGAAGCCTGCAAAAAGACTGCATAATTTGTTACAGCCACGGTCGTTACAAGGGTGTCACGACCGTGACACCCCAATTTGGGCCATCACGACCGTGAGGAAGTAGTCACGACCGTGACACTTAAAATCCTCAAATAACGAACGTGAAGACCTTGTCACGCCCGTGACAAGGATAAAACTTGGTTTTGACTCAGACTACGTCAAGCCACCACTGAAGACCACTTCTCCTCTTATTTCTCCTCAAGGCAGCACGTGAAGACGACTTCTCCCATTTTTGCTGCCACGTTCCAGCATTTCCTCAACAACTTCAGCAAGGCCCATGCAACAAAGGACCAAGAACCCAGCCCATTAAAGACTCTATAAATAGTACAAGCTCTGTGAACTCAGGGACAGACTTCATTATCCAAAATTCCTGCGGAAGCTCTGCCGAATTACCTTACGAACCAGAATTTTCATTCCAGCATTATTTTATTTTCTGTCTTGTTTTATTTGTATCCAAACCAACCGTGTAACAATTTCCAACATTAGGGAATTGTTATACTTTTATTTGTTTCCAACCTTCAGCATTCGTTTTAATTTTTATTTCCGCCTACTCCAAGCCTTCCGGTCTGTGGAAGAAGGAGTCTACTCAGATATTTGTTAATCAGGTTTTTCAATTTATTGCACTTTAATTTAATTATAATGTCTATTTATTCTTCTGCCATGAGTAAGTTATTATTTAATTCTGTGTCTGATTCAACCTCGATGAGTAGCTAAATACCTTAGGGCGGTATGTAGTTATAACAAACTTAACCGGTAAAATATAACCATAGGCTAAAATAATTAATCACTTAACATTCTGGCTGATACTTTTTAATTGAAATAGACCTTTTCGTTACGAGAGTAAGAAAAGGGTATTAGGTTGGGTCAAGACCACGAGAGTGTGAGATTTTAACCAGATAGCTAAAGTTAGGCATTTAAATTAAATACAGCGAGAGCGCTTTAAGATAAATTAGAATGATTTAGTTTCCAAAAATTACCTCTAAACACTTATGGGCTAGCGAGAGCAGGCATAGGGCTTTAGGGATAAGATCTGATATAAGACCACGAGAGTGTGAGTTGAGGGTATTTAAACTGGTAATCTCTACCGAATAGATTAAGTGAACATCTCTATAAGCCTAGGTTAGATTGACCTACCTAAGTTAGTATAATTACATACCGACCGCCTTAGTATTACTTTATTAAAAACTTAAATTTAATTCCGCCTTTAATAGTCTTAAAAACCAATAACAATCGTGACAACCATTCGCCTTAGCTAAACTAGAAGTTCATCTAGCACTAAGTAACGATAGAATCCCTGTGGATCGATAATCTTAAATATTACTTCGATAGGCTGTGCACTTGCAGTAAGATACCGCTAGACGCATAAGTAGACACGTCTTTAGCCCATCAAGTTTTTGGCGCCGTTGCCGGGGATTCCTTAATTTAGTTACTAGTGAATTTAGGTAGCATTGTCTAGACTAAGGTATCAACTATTTAATTTAATCTAATCTCCAAGTGTATGCCAAGTACTCGCTCTAAAAGCGAAGACTTGCAACCTCTAATCCCTGAATCGGAGCGCTTCTTACACGTAAGAAGACGTATATTCGATTTCGAAAATAATTCCAATATTCCAGATCTTCAATTAGATCCGCCTAAACCAGTCGTAAAACCAGACGCAGGGATGGCTGAAGAACAAACCCATCCACTCAAGTATTACGCTAATCCTTCGCAAGGTGAACCGCATTCAAGCATTGCAGCGCCGGCTATCAACCGAAATGATTTCGAACTAAAACCATCATTGATATCAGCCGTGCAACAAAATCAATTCGCCGGAAATCCTACCGAGGATCCGAATCTTCATCTTTCGATCTTTGTGCAATATGCAGATACCGTAAAAGCCAATGGAGTTACCCAAGAAGCCATTAGACTACGTTTATTTCCTTTTTCGCTTCGAGACAGAGCAAGAGCTTGGCTTCAATCTCTGCCTTCGAACTCAGTAACTACATGGGCAGAACTTAAGAAAGTTTTCTTGAATAGGTATTTTCCACCTAGCAAGACAGCTATGCTGAGAGCTCAGATCAACGGATTTAAGCAAAGAGAAAGTGAATCATTATTCGAAGCTTGGGAACGCTATAAGGATCTACTTAGACTTTGTCCACATCATGGATTAATAGACTGGATGGTCATCCATACCTTCTATAATGGGCTCTTGTACAATACAAGAATGACAATTGACGCTGCCGCGGGTGGTGCATTGATGGACAAAGAATATCGTGATGCCTATGCACTTATCGAAAGTATGGCGCAAAATCATTACCTTTGGGGAAGCGAGAGAGTCGCAACTGAGAAACCAACAAAAGGAGGTATGTACGAAGTAAGTAGTATGGACCAAGTCAATGCGAAGTTTGACCAACTAAGCCAAAAGATCGATAGCTTGGCCATAACACCTGCAGCCACCGTGGCTGCAGTAACACCTAACTGTGAGTTATGTGGAGTCCCAGGAGACGAAGTTTCTGATTGTCAACTATTGACAGGAACTCCCACTGATCAAGTGAATTATGCTCAAGGAAACCCTTACTCAAACACATACAACCCAGGTTGGAAGAATCATCCGAACTTCTCCTATAAGAATAACAATGCTTATTACGCACCAGGTCAAGCACCAGCTACATCACCAGGATATCAAAAGACTGCTCCTAATATCCCTAGAAAATCGAACCTTGAATTGATGATGGAGAGCTTTATAGCTAGCCAATCTCAGACAAACAAGGACTTCTTAAACCAAAACATTCACACTAGTGAGCAGATTAAACAATTAGTGAGCAAAGTAGATGCATTAGCTACACATAACAAAATGCTTGAAACTCAGATTTCACAAGTAGCTCAACAACAAGCACCTACTGCTGCACCAGCTGGAGTATTCCCTGGACAACCTCAACCTAACCCGAAAGGACATGCTAACGCTGTAATATTAAGAAGTGGCAAGGAACTTGACGGACCTACCGATCCAAGACTTGACAATCCAGCCATGTACCAAAAACCGGATAAACCGGCTGAAGTGGTGAATGATCCAGAAGAAAAGGAAGATGACAATCGAGAGGTAGTGGAGAAACCACAACCTTATGTGCCTCCACCACCCTATAAACCACCAATTTCGTACCCTCAAAGATTAATAAGTTCCAAGACGACGGGTCAATTTAAGAAATTTGTCGAACTTCTGAAACAGTTGAATATCACTATTCCGTTTACAGAAGCAATTACCCAAATACCCTCGTATGCCAAGTTTTTAAAAGAAATCCTATCCAATAAGAAAAAGATAGAGGATAACGGAACAGTTACACTTACTGCCGAGTGTAGCGCCATAATTCAGAATAACATGCCTCCTAAGCTAAAAGATCCAGGAAGTTTCTCTATACCCTGTGTAATAGGAAAATTCGTCATTGACAAAGCTCTATGCGATTTAGGAGCCAGTATCAGTGTTATGCCCTTAACAATTTGCAAAAGGCTAGACATGGGAGACCTAAGACCAACTAAAATGTCTGTTCAACTAGCCGATCGCTCTGTTAAATATCCTGTAGGCATACTAGAAAACGTCCCAGTACGTATAGGACAATTCTACATTCCTACTGATTTTATAATCATGGACATCTCTGAAGACTCCACTACACCTATCATACTAGGAAGACCATTCTTAGCTACCGCCGGAGCCATAATAGACGTAAAAAGAGGAAAGCTAACCTTTGAAGTAGGTGAAGAGAAAGTTGAATTTGTTTTAACACAATTCTTACAATCACCAGCTATAGAGGATACATGCTATCTAATGGACGTAATTGACGAATGTGTAAGAGAAATGGAACTGGAGGAGACCACTTATTCTGAAATAATGAAAATTCAAATCCCTCCAATTTTCGAAGATGATAATTGGCGAAAACCGTATCAGGATGATAGTCTAAGCGAAAGTTTAGCACTTACACCGGATCCCATGCCAAGTAAAGATAAACCTACATTAGGATTAAAAACTTTACCTAATAACCTAAGGTACGAATTCTTAGACGTTGAATGTAAAAGACCAGTTATAGTAAATTCCAGTTTAGGAACTATAGAAACAAAGAAACTTTTAGATGTCTTGAAGAAATATCCAACTGCATTAGGATATAACATATATGATCTCAAAGGAATATGTCCTTCAGTTTGCATGCATCGCATTCTGCTAGAAGAAGATTGCAGAACCTCCAGAGAATCTCAAAGAAGAATTAACCCAACCCTTAGCACTGTAGTAAAGGAAGAAGTCAAGAAATTATTAGATGCCGGGATAATATACCCAATCTCTGATAGTGAATGGGTTAGTCCAATACATGTAGTGCCAAAGAAAGGAGGTATCACTGTGGTGAAAAACGCACAAGGCGAATCGATATCGCAAAGAGTAGTGACGGGATATAGAGTGTGCATAGATTATCGTAAGCTAAACAAAGCCACTCGAAAAGATCATTTCCCATTACCTTTCATAGATCAAATGTTGGAACGATTAGCCAAGCATTCTTACTTCTGTTATCTTGACGGGTACTCAGGATTTTTCCAAATCCCTATCCATCCTGATGACCAAGAGAAGACTACATTCACATGTCCTTATGGAACATTCGCTTACAGGCGAATGCCCTTTGGATTATGCAACGCTCCTGCAACCTTTCAAAGATGTATGATGTCAATCTTCGCAGATTTTATAGACAACATCATGGAAGTGTTCATGGACGACTTCTCTGTATGCGGGCAAAGCTTTGAAGGATGCTTATCGAACTTAGAAATGGTGTTAGAAAGATGTGTAAAAGTAAATCTCGTGCTTAACTGGGAGAAATGTCATTTTATGGTCAACGAAGGAATAGTATTAGGTCATGTAATATCCGACAAGGGAATTGAAGTTGATAAAGCTAAGATTGAAGTAATAAAAGATCTTCAACCCCCTAAAACCGTTCGAGAAATACGAAGCTTTTTAGGACACGCCGGTTTTTACCGACGATTCATCAAAGATTTCTCGAAAATCACTAAACCTCTTACTGGTTTATTAATGAAAGACGCTGAGTTCATATTCAATGAAGATTGTCTTAAAGCATTCGAAACTCTAAAAACAGCCCTCATCACCGCACCAATCATGCAACCCCCTGACTGGAGATTACCTTTCGAAATCATGTGCGATGCGAGTGACTATGCTGTAGGCGCAGTCCTGGGCCAGAGAAAGGAAAAGAAACTCCATGCGATTTACTATGCCAGTAGAACCTTGGATTCTGCCCAGATGAACTACGCTACTACAGAAAAAGAATTGCTAGCAGTTGTCTTTGCGCTTGACAAATTCCGCTCTTACCTAGTTGGAGCGAAAATAATCATTTACACAGACCATGCTGCTATCCGATATCTATTAACTAAGAAAGATGCTAAACCAAGACTCTTAAGATGGATTTTACTCTTACAAGAGTTTGATCTAGAAATAAAAGATAAAAAAGGTACTGAAAACGTCGTAGCGGACCATTTATCTAGAATAGAAGGTATTAAACCCGAACAAGTGCCGATTAACGATGATTTTCCGTATGAACAGCTGATATCACAAATAGGAAGCGACCTAGCTCAGTTAGATATAAATGAACCAGAACCCATGGAAACATTACAGGCAACTGCAGGACTGCCATGGTACGCTGACATTGTCAACTACCTAGCCGCAGGAGCTCTTCCACCAGATCTAACCTATCAGCAGAAAAAGAAATTCTTTCATAATCTGAAACATTACTATTGGGATGAACCATTATTGTTCAAAAGAGGACCAGATGGAATCTTTCGCCGATGTATTCCCGAAGAAGAAATAGAAGATGTCATTGCTCAATGTCATTCATCTCCTTATGGTGGACATGCAAGCACTTCCAAGACTTGTGCAAAAATCTTGCAAGCCGGCTTATACTGGCCTAATCTATGGAAGGATGTCCACATCGCTGTTATAAATTGCGATCGGTGTCAACGCACTGACAATATTTCAAGAAGAGATGAAATGCCCCAAAAGGGAATTTTGGAAGTAGAAATCTTCGACGTCTGGGGAATAGATTTCATGGGACCATTCCCATCATCTTTCGGTAATAATTACATACTCGTAGCTGTTGATTATGTCTCGAAATGGATCGAAGCCGTAGCTTCTCCTACAAACGATACACGAGTAGTAATAAAGCTTTTCAAAAATATAATCTTTCCCAGATTTGGTGTGCCTCGACTCGTCATAAGTGACGGTGGCTCGCACTTCATTTCAAAAATCTTTGACAAATTACTATCTAAGTATGGAGTAAGACACCGTGTGGCTACACCATATCACCCACAAACAAGTGGACAGGTCGAAGTCTCAAACAGAGAGATTAAACAAATCTTAGAAAAGACTGTCGCCATATCTCGGAAAGATTGGTCATCTAAACTTAATGAAGCTCTATGGGCTTATAGGACCGCTTACAAGACACCCATAGGTACTACACCTTTCAAACTAGTTTATGGAAAATCTTGTCACCTCCCAGTAGAACTAGAACACAAAGCTTATTGGGCGATCAGAACTCTCAATATAAACTATAATGCTGCAGGAGAAAAGCGAATCCTAGACATTAACGAATTAGAAGAATTAAGGTTAGATGCATATGAAAATGCTAAGATATATAAAGAAAGAACTAAGCGATGGCATGATAAACGCCTATCTAGGAAAGAATTCAGTGTGGGAGACGTTGTACTCCTCTTTAATTCAAGACTTAGGCTCTTTCCTGGAAAATTAAAGTCTAGATGGTCAGGACCCTTTGATATAACTAAAGTATTCCCAAGTGGAGCAATAGAAATTAAGGGTAAGGATAGTGAACCATTCATAGTAAACGGACAACGTCTAAAACACTATCATAAAGTTGAAAATAGAGGTTATGCGAATAATCTAAAGCTTTTAGAATTGTCCACCAATTCCCCTGATTAATCTAAACCAAAGCATTACGTCAGGCTTTTGACAATAAAAACAGCGCTTAGTGGGAGGCAACCCATTTACGTATTTTAACTATTCTTTTCTTTTAGCACATTGTTATTTATCGTTTTTACTATTTGTTTAAATTGTTTTGTCAGTTTTACTTTACATTACTATTATCGCCATTACACTATGCATTTCATTTTCTTATTTTTATCTTAAATCACTTTTTACAGATTTTCTAAAGTCTTTTCCACTGATTTGTTTCCCCCGTATTTTCACTGACCATGGCTAACCAACCAATTAACTATATGGAAACCAAATTTAGAGGTAGGAACCAAAGGATGAAGTTCGAAGAGTTATCACAGAGGCAAATGGATTTGACCCTGTACCCAGATGATAGGACCATGGAAACCTTAGGTATACATGATAGTGTCATGTACTTGTTCAACCGACTCGGATGGGAGAATGCACTGATCCAACATAAGTTTGCGACTTACCGCGAGCTTACCCTTGAGTTCCTTAGCTCCTTACTTTACCTACCTGAGCGCGGTTTTGGATTTAGGAAAGGATTTATTAGTTTCCGCCTATTTGGAATAGAATACGACTTTAACCATAAAGAACTAGCTGACCTGTTAGGATTCCCTAGTGGACCTTTTGCTTTTACTACCACACAGGTAGAATTGATGGATGTGGAGCTAGATTTCTTTTGGGGAACTCTAACCGGAAACTACCACCCTGAACCAAATGACATGAACAATGATGAGATCCATAATCCTGCTCTCCGTTACTTCCACAAATTCCTCGCCCATACCTTCTTTGGAAAAGAAGAAAACATTACCGGAGTCTCTAAAGATGAATTATTTATTATGTCATGTTTCACTAATGGACAGTCTGTTAATGGTGTACCTTTCATGATGCAAACCTTCACCCGCATCCAAGAAGAACCTGAATTACCTATAGTGGTAGGAGGTCTTGTAACCATGATTGCTGATGCCATAGGACTTAGGTACCAACTAGACAGGTGCACCCGTCTGGGAACCATCCGCCTGGCGCTAGACGCTTAAATTCTGCTTCAATAGACATATCATAAGGAATTTAGGACGCCCACCTTTTGAGTACCTAATCCGGAATGAAGTAGTAACCCTGTTCACATTGCCCAATCATGCTAGAGTAAGTGTTCATAATAAGGATAACTGGCTTTATGAGTTAAACCCACCTGATTATCCAGCCACTCCTGAAACACCTCAGTCTCACAGGATAACAGATGATATAATGACCGCTGTTGAAACTGACCCTGAGACACCTCCTGGATACCATGACATTGACCCAACTGACAAAGTTCATGAAACCCCTGGAGCGAATCAAGGAGATTATGCTAACAACTTACAAAACATCATGCACACTCTCAATGCCTACCAAACTGACATTAATCTATTCAAAGAAGACATTAAGAGTATGCGATTGGACATTATAGGATTGACTGACATGGCCTGCGAACAATTCTATCATTTGGACTCCGCCATCGAAGACCTGAAGAAACGCCTTTGAAACGGCTATAAGTGATTTAGTTTATTATTTTTTTTTTCTCATTACTTTTTCTCATTATTTTCGTCTCCATTTAAATTTATCTTTCGCAACAATTTCATAACATAATTTCCGTTTCTGTAATTTCATTTTTTACTTTATGCCATGCACCTTTTATTTCAATTATTTCTTCATTTTTAGCAACTTATATGCTTTTTCTATATACTGTATGACTGCATTATTTCATGTATACAATCTTAAGTTCGTATACTACTGTGTTGCAAATGATATACAATATGGTGTGTATTTAATATAAGTGTTACTAAATAAAATAAATTATTATCAATTTATAAATAACGTGAGACAATGTTCTTTTCTGGGAATTATTCAGCAAAACATGCCCTCACGGTCGTCACACCTAACTTACAATCGTGACGTGCTCATTTAGCGTGTCACGACCGTCACACCCCTGTCACGACCGTGACGACCTCTATTACAGGAATCGTGAGAAACATAACTGTTTCTCATCGTGTCCCCTCTTCTTCTCCATCCATAACCTACCCAAAACACTACCCACTCATTCCACAACCGCCGTAACCTCTCCACTACCCCCATTAATCCCCCATTATCATCAACCATTTCATTAACACTCTCCCGTATTTAACCCGAACCTCTATCTCCCTCATTCTACCATTTTTCTCACAAAACCTCACAAAATCCTTCCACCCTCACTCTTCACTCTTGCATGTTATGGATTCCATCACTTTTAGAGAAGGTGAAGCTGGAGTAAACCAGAGAGACCGTTTCATCCGCTTCCAGAACCGCGGTCTGCAACCTACCCGCTACATTGCCACTGACTGTCTGCGAGAACTCGGAATGTTGGCCAGCGTACAAAGCCTACTGCAAAAGGTCGGTCTGTGGGACCTCTGTCGTCAACCTCAGCCTACTTTCGAACTTCTGACGCTGGAGTTCCTAAGCTCTTACAGTTACATCACCCCTCCCGGTTCTCAGAGTCAGCTTACCGGCATCGTAACATTCAGATTGCACGGCCAGGAGTTCAACCTCACGCAAACCAGGATCGCCGAGCTGTTAGGCTTCGATCACGGAACCGAAGCCCACCGTCGCGTGCCCGATAATTTTAGTGAATAAGCATTCACTCTATAGCACGACCTTACCAACACCCGTGCATCCACCTTCCAGAGCCTCAACGCCACACACATCCACAACCCGACTATCCGCTATTTTCACCGGGTCATCTGCAACACAATCTTTGCTAGAGAAAGCAACCACAAGCTCAACTCCAAGGAGCTTCTGTTCTTATACTGCGCTCTTCATGACGAGCCGATCAACGCTGCCCCTTTCATGCTTCATCACATCATAGGCGGCATTGTCACCGCCCTCGCCATCCAGTTGGGGCTTGGTGACGCGCTCGTTAATCAGCCTCACCTCGCCGCCGAATTCCTTACCATGAGCTACTGCCGGTCCGCCCACCTGATCGCGCAGCGAGAGGATGGCAGGTATAACCCTGTTGTCAATGGCACTATTTTCCACCACATCACTCTGCCGTCCCGCACCCGCATCGACCCATCCAACCGAGCCAACTGGCTCTTTGCTTTACCAGCTGCTGCCGATCACGTCCCGGTTCATGATGATCAGGCAGACGCTCCAGCGGACGAGATGCAGGACGCTATGGATGCAGCTGAGCCTGTCCAGGATATCCCAGAGACATCTACCCGACAGCCCCCTGCTCCCGCAGTTACACTTGAGGAAGTCCTCCTTGCGATTCATCAGCAGAACCAGATGAACGCCGCACTGGAGCGACGGCAGAAGGCGCAGTATGATGCTTTACTCGGCACTATTGCTGCCAACCAGGAGGCCACTAATGAGCGGTTTGGAGAACTTTTCGGCGAGCTCGAAGCGCTCCGCATCAGCATTACTGCTACCTCCGGCACCGGTTCTGATCCCGACGCGACTCCCTCCAGACGCCGCTCTCGCACCAGAGGCCGAGCCCGCGGTCCTCAGCAGCAGTAGTTTACTTTTATGTTGTTTTTCATTTTAGCCTTGTACTGTATTTGTGCCACATTTATATCACAACATTGAGGACAATGTCTGATATAGTGTGGGAGAGGTACCTTTCATTTCAGCACTTTTTCATTTCGTTGTACTTTCAATTCCGTTGTATTCTTTTTAACAAATTAATGAAATGAGCAAATCTGTGCGCTATTTTCTTTAATTTCGAGCTTTCCCCGATTATTAAGCCATACCAGAAAAATCTTTAATTACTCGCATTACCCGACTTACCACCGAATGGTTCGTAACTACGAAGCCGAGAACGATTAAACAAGACCAATACAATCTTGACATCTTCGACCCCCTGCTTAAGAAATTCCATCCCGATCACCATTGCGAGTGCACCTTTAGTTTCAGTTCAAAAGTAACCCCCAGTAGTTTATACTAGCAGTCAGCACCGTCTGAACACAAACCACGTGGGGAGCCGATGAATATAAGCGTTTGATGCCTAATCAATAATGATCCTTCGTATCTCGATGCAAAATGAAAAGAAATTGCACCAAAGTACACGGTCGCAGATAAGAAACGAGAAATATGAGAAGGAATCCGTTTCGAGTTGGTTCAGAGGTACTGGTTCTGAACTCGGTAGGGCGTGCTACGGCTCGATCCCCCACAACCTCCGAATCGGATAAAACATGAAGGGTTACCACACTCGTGTACCAGACCCCGTGCTAAAAAAGGATCAAAATCGCTAACCGGCTACTCCACTACGTGCGTGCTAAGGCAAAGGGCTTAATGTGACTGCGCTAGAACGAAACCGGGCGAAATAAGATCGAAAAACTCCAGGTGAAATCGTAATGTGATTGCCGATTGTTTCGCTTGACGGGAAGTCGACGACATAGCTTGTTGCTTGTGTCATTAGTGTATCAGTAGTGTTCTATCAAAGTACCGGGCTATCCGACAAAACGATCCACCGTACGGTTTGTTATGAGTATGCGCGAATAAAATCTTGTCCGCCGATTCTCAACCGACTATTTGCTTGAGGACAAGAAAAGGTTTAAGTTTGGGGAAGTTTGATGACGAGAAAACGCATCGATTATATCGCTAGATTTCATTGACGTTTTATCGCGCATTCACCTTTTTAACGCTCGATTTCTCGAGTTTTTCTTACTATTTTGCAGGTACATCGTTATGTGAGGCCGAATCATGAATTAAGAGGAAAGGAACGAAAGAGACCACAAGGAGATGAAGAAAGGCAGAAGCCTGCAAAAAGACTGCATAATTTGTTACAGCCACGGTCGTTACAAGGGTGTCACGACCGTGACACCCCAATTTGGGCCATCACGACCGTGAGGAAGTAGTCACGACCGTGACACTTAAAATCCTCAAATAACGAACGTGAAGACCTTGTCACGCCCGTGACAAGGATAAAACTTGGTTTTGACTCAGACTACGTCAAGCCACCACTGAAGACCACTTCTCCTCTTATTTCTCCTCAAGGCAGCACGTGAAGACGACTTCTCCCATTTTTGCTGCCACGTTCCAGCATTTCCTCAACAACTTCAGCAAGGCCCATGCAACAAAGGACCAAGAACCCAGCCCATTAAAGACTCTATAAATAGTACAAGCTCTGTGAACTCAGGGACAGACTTCATTATCCAAAATTCCTGCGGAAGCTCTGCCGAATTACCTTACGAACCAGAATTTTCATTCCAGCATTATTTTATTTTCTGTCTTGTTTTATTTGTATCCAAACCAACCGTGTAACAATTTCCAACATTAGGGAATTGTTATACTTTTATTTGTTTCCAACCTTCAGCATTCGTTTTAATTTTTATTTCCGCCTACTCCAAGCCTTCCGGTCTGTGGAAGAAGGAGTCTAATCAGATATTTGTTAATCAGGTTTTTCAATTTATTGCACTTTAATTTAATTATAATGTCTATTTATTCTTCTGCCATGAGTAAGTTATTATTTAATTCTGTGTCTGATTCAACCTCGATGAGTAGCTAAATACCTTAGGGCGGTATGTAGTTATAACAAACTTAACCGGTAAAATATAACCATAGGCTAAAATAATTAATCACTTAACATTCTGGCTGATACTTTTTAATTGAAATAGACCTTTTCGTTACGAGAGTAAGAAAAGGGTATTAGGTTGGGTCAAGACCACGAGAGTGTGAGATTTTAACCAGATAGCTAAAGTTAGGCATTTAAATTAAATACAGCGAGAGCGCTTTAAGATAAATTAGAATTATTTAGTTTCCAAAAATTACCTCTAAACACTTATGGGCTAGCGAGAGCAGGCATAGGGCTTTAGGGATAAGATCTGATATAAGACCACGAGAGTGTGAGTTGAGGGTATTTAAACTGGTAATCTCTACCGAATAGATTAAGTGAACATCTCTATAAGCCTAGGTTAGATTGACCTACCTAAGTTAGTATAATTACATACCGACCGCCTTAGTATTACTTTATTAAAAACTTAAATTTAATTCCGCCTTTAATAGTCTTAAAAACCAATAACAATCGTGACAACCATTCACCTTAGCTAAACTAGAAGTTCATCTAGCACTAAGTAACGATAGAATCCCTGTGGATCGATAATCTTAAATATTACTTCGATAGGCTGTGCACTTGCAGTAAGATACCGCTAGACGCATAAGTAGACACGTCTTTAGCCCATCAATTGCAGACATACAAAGACTACTCGTCTTTGTCTTCTCGAGAATCCTGGCTAAAACCCTAGTCTCTCAAGGAATACAACCTCAAAACAATGAGACACAAGTATTTTGTTTACAAAGTTGCTTCAAGAAAGCAGATTATACAAAGTTTAACTACAATGAAATAATCACCCAATAATGCGTGTAATATATATATATATATATATATATATATATATATATATATATATATATATATATATATATATATATATATATATATATATATATATATATATATATATATATATATATATATATATATATATATATATATATATATATATATATATATATATATATATATATATATATATTCATAATAATAGTATGTTCGACAAAAACGTTGTGAGATAACGTAGTGTAGCAGAATTAGCCACTTCATTCATTCTTCCAAGTCTCCTTTATATAGGCATGAAAAGATCCGTTGGGGGGGGGGGGGAGGAGGGGTAGAATGAACATATTCATAAATGAGTTGTCACCTTGCATAACAATTTGCAGAGGTGGGAGATAAAATGGTACAATAGTACAATCCTTATTCCACGAAATCAGCGTAGTGGAAGGAATATTTGATCTTGTATTGTGTACTATTTTTCTCACGTAAAACCTTTTGATCTTATCTTCTAATCTTCAGAGACTTCTGAATAAGTTGTTGAATCATGTTTAGAAGGATCAAAGAGTCTGGTTGAAAGAAACTTCCGAACCTTGATATTTAGAGTCTTGACACAATTCCTCAGAACCTGGCTTTCAAAGCTTGTTCTTCAAAATCTTTAGAACCTGAGAGCATGATAAACCTTTAGAGGCTTTCTATCATATTTATAGTCAGAAGCTTTAGCATAAACATTCATCTGAACCATTGTCTAAGAGCATTTCAGAAATTGACGTAACTTTGTAAAACACACATTTGTATCTCTTCAGAGTCACAATTTGTTGAGTCCAGAGTCTGATGATGTCACATAGGGGTGTTCATTGGTTCGACCAAATCTGAACTAAACTGGAATCTAAACCAAACCATAGTGTTTGGGTCAGACATTTTTTAGTTCGGGCAAAAATTAAACCAAACTAATGAAACTCGATTTTAATTGGTTCAGGCAAGGATTTTTAAAATTTTACCCGCGAGTCCGTCTACCCGAACTAACCATAATTTATATCATAGTTATCATAGAAACTAGTATAAGATATTCAACTTCAAGAAAAGAAAAATGAAAATCCATTTGTTACATTCACAACTTATATGGAAAGATGAAATAATTAAGAATTTTATATTATTATGGAAAATTAATTGATGTCAATAAGATGTTTTTAAAAATATTTTTTTCATATTTGTTTCTAATGCATCCAATCATTCCAACCCAAAACAAATCGTTATTTCTCAATTTGATTCGATTTGAGTTTTATTGAAAAAAAAGTGAAAATACAATCCAAACCATTACATATATTTTTTGTCGGTTTAGGCATCAAATTCTTTCAAAACTGAACCAAACCGGCCCACGAACACTCCTAACGTCACATGCCAAATCTTCAGAGTCAAAACCTGTTAGCAAAAGCTACACATTAGAAAAAACCATTAGGGTACAAAATTTTTCTTTAAGAAACAATATATTGTTATCATCAAAACTAAAGGCCATATGCAGAACAAAATCTTGTTCTTACACGCACTTCCATCTTTTTTATTAACGATCAGCATTTTGGCGAGCTTTCTCTTTATGGTTCACTTGGAGGGGAGATTGTATCAGAGTCTTTCTCCACTAATGACAATAATATACTAGAGCTTCCTCTTACCGACCTTTTTATATTCTACATTGGTTCCAGTGTCCACAACTTTTGAGGAAGATATACCCTTTGGCATCTCTTCCCTTTTTTATTTTTCCTCCCTTCACGTATTCAGACAACTGACCTCTCTCGATTAACCCTCCAATAATATCCTTCAATTGGATGCAATTGTCAGTGTTGTGACCATGTCCCTTATGGAAATGGCAGTACTTCTACTTGTCAGTCTAGGACGAATCCCTAATAGGAAAAGAAAGGGGGGTGTCTAATCCCTCTTTTCTGGAACTTCGTGTTAGCATATTCTTGGTAGATCTTCTCCCGGGACGCATTCAACAACGTGTATTTATCGTATCGATCATGTATACCCTGGTGGGACTCATCCTTATGTCGATGGGACTCTTTCCCTTCCATGCAAATAAAGTTGGTGTCGGGGGAAGATGGATTGTCAAACTGAGTATTCTTTTCTTCCAGGACCATGTAAGGTTAAGCCATGCTTAACATTTCTTGCATGATCCACACTCTTTTACTTCTCAGCTTCAATCTGAAGAGATGACCCTGTAGGAGGCCATTCTCGAATATCCAACACTTAAGGCCTTACTCGACTTCCTCTACCTCCACAACTACTTATGTAAATCGGTCGATGTAAGAATGCAGACTCTCCTTCTTCCCTTGAATGATCCCGCTCAACGAAGTTACTATAATCGGCTACCTTTTTTGGGAAATAAAGTGAGCAGCGAATCTTTTGTAGAAATTTATAAAGAATTAAATGCATCCTTCCGGTATACCATCAAAGCATAGCTTGGTCGGCCCAACCAGAGTTAGTGATATCTTGCATTTGAAGGCTTCATCGATATTGAAGTAATTCAACCGATCATTGATGAGTTTCATGTGCTCGTTCGAATATCCCTTTTCATTATATTCACTCAACTTGAGAGGTTTATCCATGGATTTCAATATTCATTTATTCAATATGCGGGCGCACAGAGGATGCTTCTACTAGCTTTTTGGTGAATGATTATTCAGGGAGGAGCATGGCTGCCTCGATCTCCCTTAGGGCTTTGGGGAGGACTCTGACACTTCTTGATCCTCTACTTATTCTTTTAATTTGGAGCTTGAACTCTTTTGGAAGCGGTCAGCTAAGTAATGGTATCTTGACTTCTCATAGACATAATCTCTTGAGCAGTGTCTCCCTGCAGTGGGCGTTGTGCATGCTTTCCTCAAGATGAGTAACCTTTCTTCTATCGCTATTGAGTTCTGCTTCTAAACAATATTGTAATGATGTTTAGTAATTAGTTGGTTCCATGTAATCCAAAGTTAGCTTGTAACAACATGTAAAGCCTCATGTTGTGAAACTGGTGGAAAAATCAGAGGTCCAGTCGGAGGAGCTTGGACAAATCCAGCGATATGAGGAAATTGGAGTAGATATGGATGCAATAGAACCTCTCCTTCTGGATATACAATGATTTGCAAAGGAGGTGGATGTGGTTGATTGATCATTGCTTGAGTAGCCATAGTGGCAACAACTTCTCGTGCTACAGTGGAGCGGGTAACTTAGGATCCAATTATTATAGAGAAGTTGGAGAAATCACAGATCTAGGAGTTTAGAAAATCGAAGTTGATATGCTACTTGATTGTCTCGAACACGACAGGTTTTTATGCTTGATTGTGAGAGCTTTTGATCCAATGACCTAAAAAGGTTTCAAACTGTCGTATTAGGGAACGAATGTGAGATCGTGGAAAATGCGAGAATCAGATGTTGTTTCTTATAGGTGGTGCTAATATTCCGTACTGAAACCATAATTGGAGTAAAGGTTGAGATAACGGTGGATCAGAGCTTTCAATGCGACAGAGAGGGGGCTGATATGCAAAGTTAGTACTCCAACACTGTTTATATATACGGGAGAAGAAATAACAACCTATTATTTGTTAGATGTGAATTATGGAGAGTCATTGAATGTATCTTGAGTTTGGATTCTCTATACTCATCTACAGTGCAGTTCCCGTATGTTGAGAAGGTTCTGAAAAGATTATAGCTCTTTCAAAATAATTGGACGATGATTGATATGATCAACTCATGACGGTATCTAATCTCAGTGCTTTTGGATAACCACTTATAAATGTTAACATAACATATAAAAGACCCGATGATCTGGATTTCTAGAGGACTATCTTTAGAGAATATCATGCTACTATATCTGCAGGGCATTCAGGTTTTAAACCAACATTGTCTCATATCGCTACTACATTCCTCTGGCCTGGGATGTACAAAGAAGTTAAGAGACTTATCCAATGTTGTCTTTCTTGTTAATAGAATAAGTACCTGCCAACAAAGAAACAAAGGTTACTATAACCTTTGGAGATTCCAAAACAAGTTTGGGAAGAACTATCAATGGATTTCATTACCCACCTTCCAAAATCCTTTGGCCATACAGTCATTTGAGTGATTTGTGATAGACTAACAAAGTTTGTCCATTTTGTGGCCTTACCGACTATTTTTTCTGCAAAAGACTTAGCCATGCGTTTTTCAGTTGAGATCTACAGACTCCATGGGATACCAAAATCGATTGTTTCTGACAGAGATCCCATCTTTTTGAGCGCCTTTTAGAAAGAGATTTTTCGTGTCCAAGGGACAACCCTGAAATACAACACATCTTATCATCCGGAAACAAATGGTCAAATAGAAGTGGTAAACAGATGTTTAGAGACTTACCTTCGTTGTTTTAGAAGTGACAACTCTAGGCAGTGGTTCAAATATCTTCATCTAAAAGAATATTGGCACAACTCTACATTGCATTCTTCTATTCAAATGACACCATTCGAGGCTCTCTATGGACGTCTACCTCCATCCCTTAAAGACTACGTCCAAGGCTTCTCAACCCTAACCTCTGTGGATACAACATTACAAGACATACAAATCATTATTGACTATTTATGAAGGAATCTTCACAAAATCTAAAAACTCATGAAGGAACAAGCAAATAAAAAATGAAAGGATTGTACCTTTGAAAAAGGCGACCTCGTTTTGCTTCGACTCTAGCCTTATCGCCAGACCTCAATTCAACGAAGAACATCCTAAAAACTTTCCAAGCATTTTTTGTACTGTTTCTCGTGCTACGTCGCATCAGACCTATTGCTTATGAACTCCAGCTACCATATGCTTCAAGGATTCACCCAGTGTTCCGCGTTTCGCAGTTGAGGGCGTATCATGGACAAGAACCACCTACTCAACTCACAACTCTCCCAGAGCGTTTCGCAGTTGAGGGCGTATCATGGACAAGAACCACCTACTCAACTCACAACTCTCCCAGAACACATGCATGAAGAGACAATCCTAACTATAACGTGCCCCAATATTTGTTTCAACAACCCAATCTTTCCTCCACTCAACTCTCACGCCACCCTTCCAAATTTCAATTTAAACTTTTTACCACCCAACCAATTTCCAACTCACACTTTCCTCCTTATGCCACGGTTCCTATTGTGCCGGACCTTTAAGCATCTCCCTCTAACCTTGAGGACAAGGTTTTCTCTGGGTCGGATAGTAGTGATAGGAAGTTCATCAGGCCCACTAGAATGGCGAAGAAGCCTTTTTGGAAGAATGATTATTTTATGCAATAATTTTTTTTTATTGGACTTGTTCATTTTTATTCATTTAAGTAGGCCTAGCCCAGAGTTTTGTTTTTATTACCTTTGGTCCCTTTTGTATTTAAGATCTGCTTGTCTATTATTCTAGGTAAAAAATTAATGAGAAATTTTATCTTTCCTTTATTTTCTTTGTGTTTGTCTTATGAGTTAACCTTAATTTCTTGGTAGTAGTAGAGCTTACTATCACAAACACAATGGTCCATATAAACATTTCAAAAATTTGAGAAGCATAATTTGAAGTCGATCTTTAAGAAATGCACTACATACATCATAAATGAAACTTTGTTATACTGATTTCAAATTCTAGAGTTCTACCCAAGGCGAACCACATCCTAGTCTGCTTCAGGTCTAATATTTTATCTCTCTCTCGAAGTTAATAGAAACACAATGACGTCCTATCATATGGTCTGTTTTGATATACTAGTACTATGCATGCAAAAAGGCCAAAAACATAGCAAAAAGGGAACACTTCAATCAAATTATTTATAATATGAATAGCACGTGCACAAAGAAGATAAAACACCTCATAGTCACACATTCTTAATTAGCATGTTAACATACCATATGCATATGTTGCAGAAGATGTCATGTTATACATTAAGAATGTAGGTCACCGAATAATTGGATGTACTTAATGTCATTTAGGTACACTTATATACATCTTCATTACAATGAGATATTCATTTTGTGTTTCACACATACGTTAAACATTTCACTCACACTTGAGTCTACTAAAAATTTCTACAATTGACATGTTATACACACATGCAGTGACAGATTTTTGGATCCAGAAATTTGTTATGATGGAGCAAAAATTAATCTATAATCTATTTATAAAAAATAATATTTTTAATTTTTTTTATATAATATATACAATTTTATAAGGAAAATATATTTAAATAGTTTATAATATATAAGACTATGTTTTCATTTTCAAATATTACTATTTTATATTATGGTGTTTTTTTAACTATAAAATTTAATTATTTTATAATATAATCAGCACTAATAATTAATTCTAATAAATAATTTTTTAAAATTTTAATTTTTTTTAATAAATTAACTTCCGTGAGGAGAAATAAGATCTTAGATCCTGTTCTTTATGTCTTACTCTAAATTGCTTAGATCTTGTTCTTTATGTCTTACTCTAAATTGCTTGTGTCTATTTCTATAAGGTAACTTGTTTTTTTTACATGGGATCTATGTGCTTATGTTTGAATATTATACTTCATAAATACATAGTTTTATTCACCTTTTTTATTTCGACAAATAGGGAAAAGTATACTCCCGGGGGAGTAGAGTTTACCCTCTACTTAAATAGAGGGAGTTTAATCACTCAAAGCAGATATTTGTTATTTCATTTATCACCTCCCTGAGAGATGTGTTGTGATTATCAAAAAGAGAGAGAATGTGAATCTATGTGCTTGCAAGCATAAAGTTAAAGATGAAGATAAAAAATCCATTTGAAGTTTTGATGACGACAACGATGATTAAAGTCGGTGGCAATAACTTTCAATCTTAATGATGGTGGTCTAACTAGAGAAATATCACATGCCTCATCAACAAAAGGAGAATCAAGATTAAAGTGCTTATATAATCAGAATAAATCTAGCAAAAGAATCTTGAGCCTCAGATAAAGTGTGAAAGTTTGCCAAGTCTTGTCTGTTTACTTGTCTGAGTGACCCGAGTTTTGTAAAAGTAAGGAAGTAACTTTGAAATACTAAGGCAACACACACACACACATTAAAATATATTTTTCATATTTTTTTTTATCATGAAACTATTTTCTAAGCCAAGCCAAATGATTAAAAAGTTGTCTAAGTAAATTTTGAACTAACCAATCGATTGATAACTTGTGCCAATCGATTGGAAAAACTTTTCTGTGCCAACCAATTGATTGGAGCATTATGTCAATCGGTTAGAGAGAGACTTATCGTTAACCAAGAAATTAGGACATCGTATTAATAACCTGCAACGACTCTATATCAAATATTTCCTATTTAGGCATGATAATAAATTAAAAATGAGTTGGCCAATCGATTGGAGCTTTGTGCCAATCAGTTGGCTCATCAATTTCGCCCACATATTATTTTTTGTTTTGTTTTGCAACTCCTATATAAAAGAGGCTTGCATTCTCTTCATTTGACGCCACTTTCAAATGATTTTCATTTCTTTTGGATTCATCTCTATAACTTATTTTCCAATTTCTCTAAAAAATACTTCTTTCACTTAACATTTCCTTAGTGTTTGTAAGTCAAACTTTACTTGTGAGGAAGAAATTTTTGTAAGTGGTCGTGTTATTTGTTAATTCTTGAGAGTGCGATACTCTCGAGAGAATTGAGTTTGATATGGAGATAAACTAATCTAAAAATATTTGTTTTGGTTTATTGAGATTTGCCATTTATTTTTGCTTTTGGTTATTGAGATTAGCCTTAAAATCCCTAAGAAGGATTTAACTTAGCTTGTGGTAAAAGCTTTTTGTGGTAGGGGATAAGCCTGTAAAAATCTCAACATCAACTTGTATAAAGGTTTATGGGCATTAATCTTCATAATTTTAAAGTTTATAGTCAAACTCTCAAGAAGACCTATTGGGGACATGACTAGGCCAATGTTCAGCCAAACTTGTATAAATCTATGGTGCAATCTCTCTAACCCTATCCTTTTAGTTTTTGCTATTACTTTTACTATTTATTTCCGCTGAAATTCACTCATATGAAACTACAAACATGATCTTAATCGATAAAATTATAAAGGTAATCGTAAATTTTAAATACCACAATTCATCCCCCCTCTTGTACTTAAAGTCACTTATCCAACACTTACAACCAAAAAAGAGTGTTACAATAACTATCTTTTGAACCAAATATGAGATTTTACACAAAGACAATCTCAAAACTAGAAAAATATTTTACACTAGGCTAAGCTCAGGAACCAAACCAAGATTTTAAAGAAAATCTCATGAACCAAATGAGAGGTTTTACATTGGGCTTAGTTCACAAACTAAACAAATATTTTCACGGAAAATCTCACGAAGCAAATGAGGGATTTTACATTGGGATAAACTCACAAACCAAACATATAATTTCATGGACATCTCAGAAAGCAAACAAGAGCTTTTATTGGTTAAGCTCACAAACCAAATAATAACTTCTCAAAAGAGATATTAGACGAGAGATAAATTTCTCTTGGGTAAATTATAACATTAACCCCAACACCAAAACAAGCAAAAATCTCATTTGATATTTTTTACTCTCAAAGCATTAAGTTAATTTAGTGAAAAAGAAATAAATGTGGCGTTCCTATTGGATTGGCCCATTGGATTGACTGCATTTTAGAAAAACAACAACTTGGAGAAATATCTAAGTGTTCAAGAGTGATCTATCTTGCTAAAACTGTAAGAAGCTGAAGAAAGGATACATGTTGGGCGCGCTGCTCCAGCATGTTGGTATGACATCTGGGCCTTGTGCAACAAGCACCATAATGATGTGTTTAGGAGTGTGCTCTATATAAAATTTGTCAATGATTTTATTATTATTGATTTAACAATATGATTAACTGATTTGTTAGACACCTAAATAGAGTTTAATTCATATTTAAATGAAGATTTAAATTTGAATTTGAATTAAAATAAACCATATCTTGTTGGAGATATTCAAGGAGCAAATCAAATATCCAACAAATTCTGCATTAATTATGGATGAATTCAAAGATATTATCCAAGAAGAAAAGCCCAGAGTTACTTTTCTATATAGGAAGCTCAAAATAACATTAGAAAGCAAGCACTCTCATTGAAGATCTTAGAGTGTTAGATTTTGTGTCGTGTATTCATGCTAATGCCCTAATAGGAATAATGTAGAATATTTATGTACACCTTTATATTTTAGTAACTTGGCATAGATGATTTGTTTACTTGAGTTGTAATTAACATTATTTATGTAGCTTTATGTTTCAGTAACATGGCATAAAAGGTTTGTATAGTTGAGTTGTGATATTCAACATTCTATGCCAAGTTACTGAAACATAAAGTCTGACATTTGTCCCCTGAGGAACGAAATTTCAATTAGAATCATAGCAGGAAACTTGGCCTGTTGGGTGAGCTCTCGGGAAGATAAATTCTTCTAAAATGGAGACAATTAAAGATGGAGGATCAGTCAACAAATCACCTGTTTTGAATGGCACAAATTTTGATTATTAGAAGGTGATTATAATGACTTTTCTCAAATCCTTGGGAAATAAAACCCGGAAAGCTGTGATAAAAGGATGGAAACATCCTATTGTTACTTCTGAAGATGACACAACTAGCCTAAAACTAGAGGTTGATTGGACTAAAGTTGAAGATGATGAAGCCTTTGGAAATTCCAAGGCTCTGAATGCTATTCTCAAAGGGGTTGATAAAAACATGTTAAGGTTAATCAATACATGTTCAGAAGCTAAAGAAGCATGGGATATTCTCAAGTTTGCTCATGAGGGCTCATCAGAAACTCATATGCCAAAGCTCCTATCAAGAAGGACTGAAAATTTGAGAATGAATGAAGAAACCTCTAGCACCTCTAAGGTTTACTTTGGTAAGTATATTACTGAAAGTAAGTCTGATGATAAGGGTGTAACTAAGGAAGAGATAGTCGAGTCTGATAAATCAGTGATCATCTAGTGGGAAGAAGCTTGTAAAGAGATCGAGAATCTAAACAAAATTGTAAGAGAGCTTCATCTAGAAAATGAAAATCTTTCTACTACAATCACTAGTCAGGGTGAAGATATTTTTGTTATAACATCTAAGCTGGAGGAGTCAGCTGATTTTGTAAGGATATTGAATAGAGCTCAAGAATAGAATTAAGGAAGATGAGGTGAAGTCAAGAACTAGTGATGAATGGCTAAAAGAGATACAAGTAAAAAAGAATAAGCCAAGAAACTTTGCATCCATAGGATTTGACTATAGTCATGTGAGCAAAAAGGACCAAATGCTCCAACATCGAGCTCGACATGCACACCACCATCATAAGGGCCAAAACAAATATGATAGAAGATGTCATCATTGTGGAAAATATGGGCACATAAGGCCAAATTTTTATAAACTACACTATTTTCCATAAGACCATAGGCAGACAAGGTTAAAAAGGAAATAAGAGAAGGTTCAAGTGAATAAGGTATGGAAACCCAAAGTGGAAGTCACAAGTCTTACAGATTATACTTCTCTTAGAGTAATGAATGTTCCCCACACACATGGCATGGGAAAGGTCGTATCTTGAAGAGCTACAACCTTACTCTAACAGTTATGTCACCTTTGGTGATGGTTCAAAAGGAAGAATCAAGGGAATATGCAAACTAGTTTATTCTGGTATATCTAGCCTTAATAATGTGTTATTGGTGGAAGGTCTGACTACAAACATGAACAATATAATTCAACTATGTAATCAAGGCATCAAGGTTAGTTTCAACAAATCACAACGTGTCGTTTCCTTCCAAGATTAACGAGTGGTTATGAAAGGCTCAAGGTTCAAGGATAATCGTTATATATGGATATCTATGAAAGAAGAGAATCCCTTAACTTCTTTGATGACAAAAGTTGATGAGATCAAGATTTGGCACCAAAAACTTGGTCACCTCAATCTCAAGAACATAAAAAAGATTATTTCAGAAGATGTTGTGAAGGGACTGCCTAAACTCAAGATTGAAGAAGGCAAAATGTGTAGAGAATACCAATAGGCAAGTAGACTCAGACACCCCACAAGAAGCTTCAACATCTTGCCACCACAAAAGTTCTTGAATTATTGAATTTGGACTTAATGGGGCCTGTAACGCACTAGACTGCTTTCAAGATTGCCGACTGACCCCACAAACCAACACGGGTCTTCTCACCATGGTTTATCCTTACTCACACACTTTCCAGGAAATTTCCTAGAAGGTCACCTATCCAAATACTACTCCAAGTCAAGCATGGTTAACTATGGAGTTCTTATTTGTTAGGCTACCAAAAATAAGATGCATCTTAAGTCTGATGTGAATTCTAGTGACCACTCCCCACCCTCTTCGGTCTCAGGTGTTACAACCACCCCCTGACCTCTTCGGCCTCGGGTGTTACATGCCCACCAACTTCTACATGGTTCATTCCTGAACCACATCGTACTGGGAGAGGTATGCTCTGATACCATTTGTAACGCCACATACTACTTTTAGGAATATCGACTGACCCCACAAACCAACACGAGTATTTTCAGCATGTTTTGTCCTCACTCACACGCTTTCCAGGAAACTTTCTAGAAGGTCACCTATCCAAATACTAATCCAAGTCAAGCATGGTTAACTATGGAATTCTTATATGTTAGGCTACCAAAAAGAATATGCATCTTGTTGGTATAGGTAGCACCAATAAATCCTCATAAGTAGTCCTTACACCATGAAATCTCTTACCTGCACAACCTTAAGATCCTCTCATTCTAATGTGAATTCGGGCGACCAATCCCCGCCCTTTTTGGCCTCAGGTGTTACAACCACCCCCTGACCTCTTCGGCCTCGGGTGTTACATGCCCACCAGCTTCTGATTAGTTCATCCATGAACCATATCATACTGGGAAAGGTCTACTCTGATACCATTTGTAACACCTCAAATTTTTTTAGGATTATCGACTGACACCATAAACTAGCACGAGTATTTTTAGCATATTGTGTTCACACTCACACGCTTTCCAGGAAACTTCCCAGAAGATTACCCATCCAAATACTACTCCAAGTCAAGTACACTTAAATATAAAGTTCATATTTGTTAGGCCACCAAAAAGAAGATAAGTCTTGTTAGTATAGGTAATACCAATAAATACTTATAAGCCTTCCTTCAACCATGCAGTTTAATACCTGCACAATCTCAACATCCATTCATTTTGATATAAATTTAGGGACCACTCCCTACCCTCTTCGGCCTTGGGTGTTACAATGACTCTTTCCCTCTTCGGCCTCGGGTGTTACAACCACTCCTTCCCTCTTCGGCTTCGGATTTTACACGACCTATGCAAGTAGAAAGCTTAGGAGGTAAAAGGTTTGACTTTGTATATGTGGATGACTTCTCAAGATACACTTGGGTAAAATTCATTAGAGAAAAGTATGACACGTTTGAGGTTTTCAAAGAGTTGTGTCAACTACTGCAAAGGAAGAAAGGGATTTAAATTGTTAAAATCAAAAGTGACCATGGTATTGAGTTTGAGAATTCAAAATTCATTAAATTTTGTGCTTCAGAAGATATTAGCCATGAGTTTTCTTCCCCGATCATGCCTCAGAAAAATGGGTTGGAAGAAAGGAAGAACAAAACTATGTAAGAGTTAGCCAGAGTTATGTTACATGCTAAAAAACTTACATATTATTTACGGGCTGAAGCTATGAACACAGCTTGCCACATTCATAATATAGTGATTGTTGTGGTGAGAATCAGATATCAAGCTATTAATTAACTTGAATCACAAATCTTAAAATTCACCACCGAGCTTTGATTTATCTAAAGGAAAGGATAAAGATCTAAGAAAACCCTAAATGCGCTACGTAACAACGAAGCTAAGAGAATCTAAGGTTCGGGGTTGGTTATACCTAGGGAAGGTACTAGCATCCTATGTATCTGTAGTACTCTACAAAAAACTCTTGTTAATATTTGTGTTATACTAAAGTTTGTTTGCTAAGGAAAAGGTGCTAAGGTAAATACCTAGGGTATATACAAAGTATGCTCGCTAAGACATCGTATATCGTGCCTATATATCCTAACTATGATATAATCAGAGCATTCGTAGTTCACCTTACTATGGGTGGTTGGTTGTTAGTGAGCTCACCAAAGATAGAGATCCTCGTGCCTACGTACCCTCATTAGAGAATGAGGAATCAGAGCGTCCGTAGTTCACCCCACTAAGGGTGAGGAAATCTTGACTATGGTCAAGGTTCTAGAGGGAAGGTAAGTGTCCATGGCAAGACACTTACATAGAGTGCATCGACTCTAAATCTAAGGCTAGGTTAAAGGGAAGGAAGTGTCCATGGGAAGACACTCACATAGAGTACGACGACCTTAATCCTAAGGCTAGGATGAAAGGGAAAGTAAGTCTTCATAACCATGACACTCACATAGAGTACGATGACTCTAATCCTAAGGGTAGGATAAAGGGGAAGGACATAAAGTTTTCCTAAGTATGATGTTGCCGTCAACAGGGGGGTCCTTTCCTTTGGAATTAGATTAGGCAACCAGTAACAATAGGGGACCAAAAGATAAAACTTTAAACATAAATGATAACGATCAAGATTGAATAAGAAGACACTAAATAATTATCAACAACTCATGGGCAACATCATGATGTCAAGAAAGTATCAGCAAACAATAAAAGTATTCACATAAGCAGCATGTCAAAAAATTAGGTCAAAACCAAGATCAAAAAGTTAATCCAAAATTAAATCCTAATTCTAAAATTAATATCTAATTATTCCAAAATTAGTTAACCAAATCAATTATCTAAAATCAAGTAACCAAAAACAATTATCTAAAATTCAATAAAGCAAAGAAATTATCCAAAACCAATTATTTAAACTAAAAATCTAAACCCTAAAAATCCAAACTAATTATCTAAAACTTAACTATAAAAAAAAATCTAAAAAAATAAATCAAAAGGGGGGCATACAAGTTGTGAGGGTGTGAATCAACAAGAAAATAGGCTATGACGCCCAAAACAAACAAGGGGAGAAAGTTAGAAGATGGAGCGGGTTGCTCCATGACCCGCTTGGGTCCTAAAAACCTAAACCTAAAAAAGGAAAAAGGTAACATGGCTGCTGCAAACAACAATATGAACTGACAAGAGAAAACAAACTTAGAATCATGAAACAAAGCAAGGAATATACTTCTCCCGACTAGAAAAAAATGGCTCGCAGATCCTTCTCCCTCACTCGCGTTTGTCTCCTCTGTGAAACAAATTACTCTCTCTCTCTCTCTCTCTCTCTCTCTCTCTCTCTCTCTCTCTCTCTCTCTCTCTCTTAATAAAGCGATATCGTTCTCTCTCACATCATCTCTTTGTGGCGGCGCTAAAGAGTGGAGGTCGTGTTGTTCAAAAATTGTCAATGTTGTTCTTCTATTTTACACGATGGAGTAACGTATGTCGCGAATGGCGTCGGCGGAGGGATGGAGAAGATGCAGTGGTTTTGGAGCAATAGGTTCACTTCATATGAAACAAATCACAGAGAAAATAAACAAACGTCCATGAAAATTAAAAACGGTATTGAAAGCGAGAAAAAAAAACAAAATCATTAGATAACACAACTTTGTAAGCTCTGGTTTGTTTCATTCATTTCCGTTTTGTCTCTGTCTCTCCTACTTCTCAATTTTTGATTCTATGGTTCTTTGGGTTTTTACTTGAGTATTTTGGAAATTTTTGTGGGTTGTTGTTGTTGTGGATTGAAGTTGCGACAAGTTCAGTGGCAGAGAAACTCAATTTTGAAGGTGAATGAGAAAGAAAGAATGGTTGTGAAAGGTAGGAGGACTAGTTTGGGGTTTGGCGTGTTGTTGTTGTTGGGTTGATGGATCGAAAATGGAAGTGAACAAAAAGGAATTAGAAGGTTTGGATTGGGAAAAGTTTGTTAAAGATGATTGTGATGAACCAAAATATGCAGAGAAGGTGTGTTCTTTCAGAAATTTTTCTCTCCTCCCCTTTTTCAATCCGTTCTACTTCTCTTCTTTTTTCTTTTAAAATCAAACCAATTTTTCTATGTTGACCGGTACCTCTCCATTTGTAAGATGCATCAGGTTTTATGACAGGTTTCTTGTGGTAGCAGTGGATGCAGGTTTTTTGTTATGTATTAGATGGTGCAGGTCAAGGTTTGTGGAGTCTTTGTTGTACGATTTCACAATATTTTGGAGTCTAGTGGCAGCGTGGTGCAAGATTTAATATAGTAGAAGTTTGATTTTTTTAAGCTCTTCTTGGAGTGTAGCAACCTGTTAGAGTAGCATGATGATGCATAAAGCACAAGAGGAGTACATGGTTGTAAATGGTTTATTTGGAATGCTATTATTATCATTTTTTTGAATTTGGTTGTAATTAATCTAAAAGAAAAAGTGTGATGGGCCTTTAAGGTTTTTTTTTTGTAATTGATGTGAGATGGGCTTATGAGATGAAATGTATATTTTTTGTAGAATTTTGTGATGAACTATGATGACATGGAATTTTTGTACTTGTTAGATAAAATGGAACTTTGAAATGGGCTTTATAAACAAAGATGTGAAATTGGTAAGTGGTGAATAATAAACAAGGAAATAGATATTTGGTTTGAAAAAGTGTATCTACATTGGATTTTTTTTTATCAAAATGGATACGGATCTAACAAAAATGATGAATTTGAAAAGTAAATTTCAAAAAAATGGTTAATTGAATTTGGACTATTGAAACAAATTTTTGGACAATGGTTTGGTATCAAATGGATTCAAAAGGCGGTCACGAGTTAATTTGAAATTAAAATGGGTAAATGGATTAAAACTTGAATGGGAGGCTTGCACAAGAACATGAATCACACTTTCATACTTGCACACAACTTAACCGACTAGCCTCAGGTGAAACTCAACTGGAATGACACCTGCCGATCATAAACACAAAGGGTGAGAACCCTAATCTTCCAGAATATTGATCCATAATCTTTCCAGTCAATCCATTGATGAAACCCTAAACAACGACATCCTTATGGCAATTCATAGAAAATGAAGTCGTGCTTTGATAAACCTCTGATAAGAACTGCTCATGAGGTTTGAAAACCCAACACCTCTACCTCAAACTTAAGTACCATAGCCGAAAGAAACAACCTCTGAACAATGGAAATCCAACTCAACATAAATCCTCTAATTCCACATCTTAAGAGCTTAAATGGTGGACTACCAAACCAAAACCCTAATTTGCCAATCCTGGAAGCCTCTTGACACAAACCCTAATTTTATAGGGTAGACAAAGCAAAACAAAGGTTGGTGATTCGATTAGTTATGTAATATGATTGACCTAAATGATATGCAAAACAAAAGAATCTAAGGGTAAAATTTTGGGTATAACAGTTGCCCCTATTTAAATAACTTTATCGAATGACATGAGTGATGACCATCCTCATGAAATCATGGTAAAAGGTATTTAAACACAACAAACCAGTTTTTTCCCCTTAGATACAATGATATGCTATGCTATGGACAAAAGGAAACTATGCAATGCTGACGTGCGATGAACTCTAGCATGATGAAAATTATGGGATGATAAATGAAAAATGAAGTCAGAGGAAGAAAATGAACAGGGGTAGAGTCAACATAATGAGTAACCATTCACTGGGGATGACAACATAACTGGGGAAGCTGAAACAAACCGGGGAAATCTAAAGTGATTAAGAACAGGTCTGAGCATGACCATGTGACACTTTAGAAGGAAGGGAGCCTCAATGGAGGTTGAACCAAGAAATGGTCTCCACTGGGGAATATCTAGAGTGGTTTATCAACAAGTTCAAGCAATGACTGAGTGACACTCTAGGACAAAAGATAAAGCAATCTCATTGGAAGTAGAACCAAAAGATGGGCTCCAATAGAGGTATCTAGAATGATTGATCATCAGGTTCAAGTATGACCGAATTCCATTCTAGAAAGAGAAGATCCTAAATGGAGGTAGAACCGGAAAGACGATCTCCACTGGGGAAATAAAATAAAATAAGATATCTAAAGTGATGGATCAACAAGTTCAAGCCATGACCGGTTGACACTTTAGAAGAAAAGATCCTCACTGGCGGTTGAACCAAGAGATGGTCTCCAGTGGGGAAAGAAAATTTCCACAAGAGAGTGACATCGTTAAAAAGTTGATGGAAAGAACTGACATTATCATCGCTATAGGGTTGACGAAAAGAACATTAATACGCTAATGAGCGACATCGTCAAAGGGTCGATGAAGTAAAACATTTATCATCAAAGATACACATTGTCAAAGAGTTAATGGAAAGAAAATTAATTCACTAATGAATGACATCTTCAAAGGGTCGGCAGAACAAAACATCTATCATCAAAGATACACATCATCAAAGAGTTGACGAAAAGAACACCTATCCAAAGGAACACATCGTCAAAGAGTTGAAGGAAAGAAACCTGATCTCAGAATGTTGTCATCAAATGAGTTGATAGAAGGAAGAAAACATTCACTAACAAGTGACATCATCAAAGGGTTAATGGAAGGAAAGTATTCACTAACGACTGACATCATCAAAGGGTTGATGGGACAAACAACTGAAATAAAGAGTCGAATCATCAAAGGGTTGATGGGAAGAAGACTTACATCGTCAAAGGGTTGACGGAAAGATAAATTTCACTAAAGAGTGACATCAACAAAGGGTTGATGAAAAAACACCTTCCTGAAGGAACACATTGTCAAAGGGTTGGCGGAAAGAAAGCCTGGTCTCAGAATACATCGTCAAAGAGTTGACGGCAAATGAATGATTGAGGGTAATGCCAATTGTAACTACAAAAGGTTGAATAACACCAAGGACATATAAGCTTCTCAGGAGAGATTGTCACTTATCACTGTAGAGGTAAGCAATGATAAAAACAAGCTTCTCAAGGAGATTGCTACTTGTTGTCTGGGTATAAATTCCAATGAGATATTGTTACAACAACACTTCTGGAGAATAGCTTTTGTCTTCAATAAGAATCTGTAAAATATTTTTCCTGCGAGACACATTGCAAAATAAATGCACGCTCAAACTAGGTTCGGCGACCTAATCAGGTTTAAAAGTAATACCTCCAGGGACCAAAGTTTAATCTAGGAACAAGCTAGAAAGAAACGGTCAAGCAAGAATCCACCCATTGAGGAATGAACTCGAACAGGTATTATCTTATCCACACATGGAAAAGATAACTGAAGCAACCATCATCCAAGAGGATCAAACTCTGTGGGGAATTTAGAAAAGATGGACACTTTATGCCTAGAGATGACGACTCTATTGGGAGAGAAAAGGCAAACCCAATCACTTGGGGAATAAAGGACAAAGTGAACGAAACAAGTAAACACTAGAATGGTAGCAAATATTCTCAAATGCCATGCATATGTATGAATGCATGTATGCCATGTTTATGCTTATGCTGACAAAACAGACAAAGGGAAGCAAAAATGGAGATGAAATAAACATCTCAACAAGGATGCCCAACCAACTTCACCAGATTGGAGCATCACGAGGGATGAACATGCAGAACAAATAGTTTTGCTTTAAGGTTTCAACCTGTAACACGGTGGGAGAACTGACTTTAAACAATGTTGCGGATAGCAAGAGTCGCCACCGACTTTTATTTTATCCATAAGGAAAGGTTATAAAAGAACAGGAAAGACCTTAGAGAATATTTTGGGTCTGGGGGGTAGGTTATGAAAAGGGAAGGTGTTAGCATCCTTTTCATCCATGGTTATCCATGGGCTCTTAGGTACTTAAGCTCACTTTTGAATTGTTTTGAAATTGTAGTATGTGAATAGCAAAAAATTTCAGAATAGTTTAATAATAATCCGTGTATGGATGTGAAAAAAACTTGTTTGAAAATTTTGTTGGAAATTTGTTTAAGTGTGAAAAAGTTTTGAAGTGAGCAAGTATCTAGGAGTAGCCTACCCTAATGTTTTAAGGTCTTTCTTATTCTTTATCCTTTCCTTAGTAAGACTATCCCTACTATAATGGAGTAGGTAGTCTTTACTTTGGATGTTAAGGGACATGTGAGGGACAATTGGATTTTTTGAAGGTCATTGCGGGGTGTAATAAGCAAACTGGAGGGACTATCATCATTTTTCGAAAGGGACTCGATTCGTAAAGGCAACCATAAGGGACTTTGATGATTTTTTCTATTTGAGGGACTTGCTTTATACACCCCACTTAACCATTATTCGTAGGCAACTTGAGGGATATCCTTAGGAAGTGAGACGGCGATTAAAATCGACTTACGTGTGTGACGTGTTTATTTTAATTATCTTTATTTAAAAGTGATCTAAATTTATTTTAATATTACATACATGTTGTTACACTCCCTAATTACTAACCATAATAATAATTAAATAATTAAACAACTTTACATCCAAGAAACAATTACAAAATAATAAGCAAAATAATTAAATAGCAAAGATAAATAAAAATATAAATAAGCAATAATAAATAATAAAGGGGGTTAATTCTAAGTTTACTCGGCAAGACATCGCATCTTGTGCCTACGTATCCTTACGGGAGTGGAATCAGAGTAATCGTAGTTCCCCTCAAAAGGGAGGTTAGAGATCTCTTGACAGTGGTCAAGGTCTCAAGGGGAATAAACGCGCCTTAAGGACACGCTTACGCGGAGTGTAGGAACTCCAAATTTCTACGTTGAAATGTTAAGTTGTAATTAGGGTTAAATTAGGGATTCCACGGCGGGAAACCCTAAAATGAGCGCGGCGGCTCTTTGACCTAATGCTAGGGGTAAAATTGTAATTTTGTCCACGGCGAGACATGTATGAAAATTTAGGGTTTGTAAGGTGAAAGGGTTTGAAGTTGAGGACTATTGGCGCGGCGACCAAAAGCTAGACCTAACCTTCGGATGAGTGTGATTTGACAAAAGTATTGATGAAGAGGTGTGAGAGATTTAAATCATGCAAGCGGAAGTAAAATGCGGAAAGTAAATGCGATTATTTGTTCGCGAGGTTACAACCAAGAAACAGTTATAATTATAAATAAATAACGGTAAACATAATAAGCTGCAAAACGAACAAACAACGTTAGTGGGTAGAATTAGATGAATTATCAGACACGCCAGGAAATAAAATTATGCATATTTTTGTGGTTTGTATTTTATGATATAAACTTCAATTTAAATTAAAATGGGATTTTTAATATTGATAAATTAATTTACTTAAATTCTCAAAAATTATTTTAACCTAATTATCTAACAAAACTCCACATTATTATTTTTAAAAGGTAGGTTTTTTTTTATATCATTTGAAAAAAGTCTTAATACTATTTATTTTAAAAAATGGATTTTAATATTATTTTAGAAAACATTTTAACAAATCAATAATAAAAATAATTATAATAATAGAAATAAAATAAATAAAAAATAAATAATAATAAAAAAAGGGGTTTGGGCCGGTAATCACCTCCGGACCCAACCCGGTTGGTAAGAATGCAACAACAAGAGGGCTAGGGTTTCAAAACCCTATTCCCCTCCCCCCCCCCCCCCCCCCCCCCCCGCGGCGCCGTTCATGCTTTCTCTTCTTCCGTTGCTTCCCTTCATCTTTTCCATTTTCCGCTTCGTTCTTTGTTTCGCTTTCACAAAACTCTTTCACTCTCTATGATGAAAACCTGAAACCATTCGTAAAACGTCAAACATAAAGATGTATGAGTGTTCCTCGCTTACGTTTTGATGATGATATCGGCGGTTGGATGATGAGGCGATGATGTGATGAACTGAGCCTCAGGAGGGAGTTTGCTCGTCACGAACCAAGTGACGTCGGTGGACTTCCCTCAAATGATTCGTTGGGCTTTGATGAGTTTCGTTCGCCTTTCGATGGTTATAGTTTGCGTTTGAGGTTCGTCGTTTATGGCTGAGGGCGATCAAACTCGCGGATTTGGGGAGTTCGTTCAATTTCTCCTTGTCGTTAGGGTTTCTCGTTCAGTGATTTTTTTTGGCCCCTTTCCTCAGGTGATGTCGTTCTCTTTATATATCTCTTTCTGATTTTCGAATGGGCCTTTGATGGTCTTGGATGAGATTGATTTCTGATTGGAGAAAATCTTTTCCTTTTCTGATTTTACCTAGCTGTTGTGATCACTTTTGGATTTGATTCACTTTTGTGAGATTGGATTTCGTTTGTTTCTGATATATTTGATCTCATCTGATTTGTGATTCGCTTTTACTTTGATTTTATCTGATTTGATTGAATCTTATTTCCCTTTTTAAGATTTGATTGGGATTTCTTTTGTCATGATTCTGGGCTCGTGATTTGTGAACTTGGTGCTTTGGCTCGTTTTGATTCACTTGATACGATTTAATCTTCCCTGATTTGGAATTGATATCAATATCAAAATTGTTTTCTGTTATTTTTCTGATACAATTTGCCTTGCACCTTCAGGTTGGATACAGTTATGATCTGTCATGGATTTGGTCTGCTTTCCAGATGTTGATTGGATTCATACAGATTCTGTTTTCATTCTCTGATAAGATTTGATTTCCAGCTGACACGGATTAAATCTCTTTTTCTTAACACAATCTGGATATTGGTTTATTGACACAGATTCTTTTCCTGATGCAGTTATCTTTTCCTCTTCTTCTTTCAGAGAGGGCTACTACGGCTTTGGTCGAGTCAAATGCCACCGAGGGTGGTATACGGCGATGATGAAGATATTCTGAGCCTGCTGGTGTTACTTCTGGTTTTGACGCCGCGACTGCCTTCGAGATTGGTTGTTTTCAATGCTTGGTTGGGTTCAGAACATGAGTTCTGGGCTGCTATTTGCGAGTAAGGTAATGACTGATTGTTGGCTGCCATACTGTGACTGATATGGTTTACCCTTTGAACTGTGATTTCGTGACTTGTTTGTTGGGCAATGATATCTTCCACGCTGAGCCCGGCTTCGCATTTTGGTTTTCCAATATCATCACATTTGGTCGAGGCTTATTGACGCGCGAGCATGATCATAACCTACCTCGCTTCTCTGGTATGACTTGTGCTATGATTTGTGTTGTGACTCGGTGTAGTTATTCACATTTTTGTGACTTGCCATTTGAACTGGTTGAAACTTGCCCTTAACTGATAATTCTGAACTCTTAGTACATTGTTTGATGCAGCTTGATGCAGCTTGTTTTGTAATTTCATTTTTCTTGTTCTGTTTGAACTTGCTTTTTGGTAGCAGTTTGTGATCCAAAAGCAACCTTTACTTGGTTTTCATGAACTCAGAATCGATTTACTTATGGCAGCT
Source organism: Lathyrus sativus (assembly GCA_963859935.3). Lineage (NCBI taxonomy): Eukaryota > Viridiplantae > Streptophyta > Magnoliopsida > Fabales > Fabaceae > Lathyrus > Lathyrus sativus. The sequence goes on along the minus strand of OZ012736.1, from coordinate 553,472,045 downwards.
TATGAACTGTCTTGTTTTGAGTTTTGAATTCTGAACCTGATACTGATGCTGTTGTGAATTTTCAGGTGTTGGAAGTTTCGAAAACAAAACGACTCAGACCTGCCGGCATCCGGGTCTGAGTCCAAATTTGCCTTTGTATCAGTTTGGAAATCCAAGTCCCGCTTCTTTTATCACTTCTATCTCTCGGATGCCTCTCATGATAAGAACAGGTGTTACCTGATCTGACGCCAACGGCGCGGATCGGTAACGGGGGTAGGACGCGGCTTCGGTCGTGCCACTCCCGACACTCGATGATGACAATTGTTCTGAGAGTGTCAAACAACCTCTAACACTTTTTTCTGTTCTGTTCTGTTTTCTTTTTGTTGTGCAGGTTGATCAGAAGTTGTATGCAGAACTCAAAGGAATGGCATGAATGCCTTAGAATTTTTAGGATAAAATGTACTTTGTAAATTATGAATCTTTATGAATAAAATTCAAGCCTGTTCAAATTCACTTCTTAGTTGTAAATTATAAATATTCATGAATGAAATTCAAAAATATTTAAATTCCCTTCTTTATTTGTAAATTACAAATATTTATGAATTAACTCAACAAATATTCCAATTCACCTCTCTTTTGTATTGAACAATATTATGAGCAAGATCCCACACATTTTCATCCCAATTGATTATTCCTTCCATGATCTCGTCGCAACCTGATTAGATCTGAATAGATTCAAACTAACTCCCACTTATTTTATATCCAACACTGCACTTTATCAACGAACGGAAAACTGCTCAGAATATCTTAAAACAAACCATAAGCAACGAACGAACCAAATTCAAATATGTTTCTGACAACTTTTTCAACAATATTCAAACCGAGTCGACGCCTTTGATGATAATCAAATCATATGATAAAAAACTGTTTCAGGTATGGTGATTTGAATGCCTCAAGACCATAACACATCAAATGCCTCAGAATTTTAATAACAGCCTGGCTTCAAGGAATTGGTAGAATTTGTGTAAAATGACCAAAATACCCCTGGGACCAAATCTGAAGTTTGGAAGTCCATTTAGCCTGATTAAAGTCAAAACCCTAGTTTTGGATGCACTGCTTAGGAGGTGCATTGTCTGAGGGAATTGTCAACTCTTCTGACCAATTGTGAATTTTGTGAACCTTGTGAACCTTCTTGGAACACAAAGTCTTGTATTGTGAGGGCAAATTTTGGGGTGCAACAGCTGCCCCTGTTCAATTTTCTGAAACCTGAGGGGTTAGATTGGTATATTTGCCAGTCGTAACCTGGAAGGTTGAAGGGGATTGAACACAAAAGCCCAAAAATTTGCACTCACCAGTGCATGGAGTGATATTGATGGTTGGTTGAACATGATTGAGTGGGCTTAAAGATGCCACTAGGGGAAAGTTCTTCAGTAGTATAATGAGAACTGTCAGGAGTCTGGAGTAATACTGATGTAACAGCATGTCTTCATGAGGATAGAGCAATTAATAATGATAACCCTAAAGCAGTCTTGAAGTGATAAATCTGACCTCAGGAGGATAGAGCAATCAATAGCTCTAAAGCAGTCTTGAAGTAATAATGGCTTCAGGAGGATAGAGCAATCAATAGCTCTAAAGCAGTCTTGAAGTAATAGAATGGCTTCAGTAGGATAGAGCAATCAACAGCTCTAAAGCAGTCTTGAAATAATAATGTGATATGTCTTCAGGAGGATAGAGCAATCAATAGCTCTAAAGCAGTCTCGAAGTAATGATTTCAGGAGGATAGAGCAATGGATAGCTCTAAAGCAGTCTTGAAATAATAATGTAATTTCAGGAGGATAGAGCAATGGATAACTCTAAAGCAGTCTTGAAATAATAATGTGATATGTCTTCAGGAGGATAGAGCAATCAATAGCTCTAAAGCAGTCTCGAAGTAATAGGATGATTTCAGGAGGATAGAGCAATCAGTAGCTCTAAAGCAGTCTTGAAGTCATGAGAGGCTATCAGGAGGATAAAATAACCCTGAGGTTACAATAAAGCAGTCCCAAAGTAATAAGAAGCTCATCAGGAGGATAAAGTAACCCTGAGGTTACAATAAAGCAGTCCCAAAGATCATAAGCTTGTTTGTTGGATAATTAACCTGAAAACAAGGTAGCATTCTGTATAACAACATTAGTTTATGCTTTATGTATGCATGTATGACATGATGCACTTAGGTAATGTACTATAGACATATATGTTATGGTATGATGTAAATGATGTATGTATGCTATGACACTGCTGGAAGTGTCTGGATATCCTTGTATAACAACTGCTGGCCAAGGAAAATAAATCCCGATTCGTTGTTGAAGAATATATAACCCTCCGTCTGCTGGGGATAACAAGGTATAGATAACCTCCCGTTGTTGGGGATAACAAGGTATAGATAACCTCCCGTTGTTGGGGATAGTAGGGTATAGATAACCTTCGTTTTCGTTTGATAGTAGGATAAGTATAACATCCCGTCTTCGTTCATCGTACCCTTATTGGAAAGTAATTTCCCGTATATCCGTATGAGGATAAAAGAGATGGATATAAATTCCAGGGGAGATTAGACTTTGTGAAAATGGATTAGTCCTACTGATGGTTTGTAACTGTCTTGTAAAGATGAACCGGCGAAGCTTCGTTGAAATCCTTCCCTCGTTCGTCCTTAGTAAATACTATTACTGCATTTTCATGCATTTCTGGTAAACATCAATCATATTAAAAGCATACATGCATTTTTGGTAATCATCAATCATATTCAAAGGCATACATACATTCAAACACAACCAATGGACGTTTCGCTTATGTAAATAGGGTAAAAGTAAATCTGGATTCAAAAGATGGAATTTATTTATATCAAAAGTGACCCATACACGGGTAAGTTTGTACAAGGAGACATAAACCCTAGTAAGAGAATTTTGTCATGAAGTTTTACAAAGAGAATCAGCTATGTGGGAAATAATCCTATTGAGTTTCAATTCTACTATTGCCACTCAAGTATCTCATCTTCTTGCTGTTGAGACGGAAACGATTGGATTGAGCTTTATCTGTTTGAGCTTGAGTAAGTAGTACAACTGGTTGCAGTTTCATGAGTGATCCAAACGAGACATAGTCATACGCTTTAATCCCTAACTTTTGCCTGGATTGCCCTTTCAGGTTTTCAATCCACCGGGATACCCTTTTTTGCCCAAGCCGCCTTTTCAGGTTTTCGACTTGCCGGGTGTACATCTTTTTATATATATATCCCTAATTTTTGCCCAAACCCTTTTGGTTTGCCGGGATGCCCTTACTTTTGCCTAGGCCTGTCAACCTAGCGGGTCTCTTTTTATGCGTAGTATTTTTTAACTATGTCTGCGTTTACAGGTTGTGGGAAGTCTTCACCATCCATTGTAGTCAGTATCATGGCACCTCCTGAGAACACTGTCTTGACTACAAATGGTCCCTCATATGTTGGAGTCCACTTGCCCCTAGGATCACCCTGTGGTAATATGATACGCTTGATTACCAAGTCACCAGCCTGATATACCTTTGGCTTAACCTTCTTGTCAAAAGCTTTGATCATCCGTTTCTGGTACATCTGGCCATGACAAACTGCTGCTAACCTTTTCTCATCAATCAAATTTATCTGGTCAAGTCGAGTCTGAATCCACTCATCTTCATCCAAGCCTGCATCCTTCATAATTCTCAAGGAGGGGATCTGAACTTCAATAGGCAGAACTGCTTCCATACCATAGACTAAGGAGAATGGGGTTGCCCCTGTTGAAGTACGTATTGTAGTACGATAACCATGCAGAGCAAATGGTAACATCTCGTGCCAATCCTTGTAAGTAACAGTCATCTTCTGTATAATCTTCTTAATGTTCTTATTAGCAGCTTCAACTGCCCCATTCATCTTTGGACGACACGGAGAAGAGTTGTGATGCTTAATCTTGAACTGCATCTTCGAAATCAACAAGGTAGTATGGGTCAACATATACTGTCTTAGTCGGCGAGCAGCCCATGCCAAAGCGCAGCAAGTTTTCTCGAGCAGTGAGTATCTTGTTTCACAGTCGGTAAACTTTTTGCTAAGGTAGTATATTGCCTGCTCTTTTCGACCAGACTCGTCATGTTGCCCCAATACGCACCCCATTGAGTTGTCTAATACTGTTAAATACATAATCAAGGGTCTTCCATCAACTGGTGGCATTAAAATTGGAGGTTCTAGCAAATATCTCTTGATTTCATCAAAGGCAGTCTGGCACTCATCATTCCATTCCATCACCTGATCTTTCTTCAACAACTTGAAGATTGGCTCACAGATGGTAGTTAATTGGGAAATAAATCTTGCAATGTAGTTCAATCGTCCCAAGAAACCTCTAACCTCTTTCTCAGTACGGGGAGCTGGCATCTCTCGTATAGCTTTCACTTTTTGTTGTAACAACCTAGCAAGCTCTACAGGTATTTCACAATCGTCCTCGTTTCCGTCTTCAGTTTGATAGATCGGATTCTCGAAATTGTAATTGGCAATAGTAGAACTGTTATCAACTGGATCCAGAGTGGATGAGGATCTGTATTTTAGTGACGTGGGTGTGTGTAAGAACACATAGCTGATAAAGCAAAAATAAAAGAAAAAGAAAGACAAGGAACACAATATTTACGAAAACGAAACGTCCACTGATTTTATCGAATGAAGTATGCACATGAAATGACAACCCGTAACAAGCACACCATTGTGCCCCGGGTAAGGCACATGGCTTGAAAGTTTTAATTGTTCCAGAAATTATAAATTTAAAAACATAACACAGTAATAGTATTTACTCCTGACTAAAGGAGATAGGGATAACATCTTCAGCTTTCCAATTATTGAGTCCAGTACCCACAGTAGGAAAAATCCATGCCTCCAAGTTGTAGTCTTCATCTTGATCTCCCACAGCATTGATAACCCCTTGATTGGTGATACGAACAGCACGAGCACGACGAACAGCCTTCTGGGACTCTTCTTCCACCACAGCTTTTGCATCATTGAGGGAGGCCATTGCCATTGTTGGAGGGTTTCTGATGACCACAGGAACCTTCTTCACAGCAGGAGGAGTCACACAATCCTTAACAGCCCAGGGAACCACTTCAAATGACTGACATGGAGTTTCAATGTATTCACCTTCTACTTCCAGATACTTGCAAGTGTTTACATGGCTGACAAAGTATTCTTCCTCTCCAAAGACAGTAACAACTTTTCCATTCACCGGATATCTCAACTTTTGATGTAATGTGGAGGTCACCGCACCTGCCCCATGGATCCAGGGACGACCAAGCAGACATGAGTACGAAGGACGAATATCCATCACATAGAATGTAGCAGTAAACACCTGAGATCAATTTCCCCATGCACTACTCTTCTAGAACCATCAAAAGCCTTTACCACAATATTACTGGGCTTCAATACCGTATCTTCAGGACTCAGCTTGTTCAGGACTTCCTTAGGCAACACATTCAGAGAGGAACCATTGTCTATCAGCACATGAGACAGGGTAGTGCCCCTGCATTCAATTGAAATATGCAAGGCCCTGTTATGATCCCTCTTGGCAGGGGTCAAGTCAGCATCAGAAAATCCTAACCCGTTGTCATAGGTCAGGTGAGCAACACAATTCTCAAACTGGTCCACAGAAATTGCACTGGGTACATGAGCCATCTTTAGAAACTTGATCAATGACTTGGCATGAGCCTCAGAACATAATAACAGGGAGAGCATAGAAATCTTTGAGGGAGTATGCCCCAGCTGATCAACAATATCATAATCACTCTTGCGAATGATTTTCAATACTTCTTCCATCTGCTTAGAGAGGTCATCAGCAGCTGGCACATCAGTAGATACAGGCTCAATAACAGGACCCTTGCCCCGAGCATCAGTGGTGGAAGTAACAGCAGGGGTAACTGCACTCTTAGAAGCAACTGGAGGAGAGAAGACTCTTCCACTACGAGTGATCTTGCTAGATCCAGCAATATTATCAATGTCAACAGGCATATCAGGTAAAGGCTCCTGCTTGACACCATGGATGTAAACATCAGACCCATAGTGCAAAGGCACAGCTTTGTCAGATGTATAAGGAATAGGACCAGGAGTGGTAATGATCAGAGGAGCTACTCTGGCTTCAGCGACAACTTTCACAGGACCTTCAGCAGTAATCTTGATTGGGCCCTGATGAGTGATTTTAATGGGACCCTTTGAAGTGATTCTTAGTGGTACTTTGTCAACCATGTCAACCTCTTCAATCTTCTTACCCTGAGTCAGATGATCCACCATACTTTCTACAGATGCTGGTCTTCTTTCAAACACTATAGTATATTTATCCATGAGACGTTGAATCCCATCTCTCAAAATGAAGCAACTATCCGGCTTATAGGTACAATATAGACAATCTTCATGACAACCTGGAAAGATCCCAACTTGTACTAACCTCTTTTTGATAACAGACAATGGTGTGCTCAACTCCATAACTGAATAGACATGCAGATCTTCATCAATATCTTCATCAATGGCGTTGACAGTCTTCTCGTGATTTGGCATTGGAGCTGTAATCACATTTGGAGTACCTGGTGGATCAAACTCAATTTCTCCAGCATCAATCATATCCTGAATTTTGTTCTTCAAGACCCAGCAGTTATTAGTATCATGTCCTGGACAGTTTGAATGATATGCACATCGTGCATTGGGATTGTACTTGGGAGAGGTAACATTGGGATTCTGAGGAGCCTCCCTCAGGGTAATAAGTTCAGCCTTCAACAAGTGTTGCAATGCCTGAGCCATTGACATGTTGATCTTCGTGAACTGTCTTCTAGCCCTCTGTTGGTTGCCTTGAGGCTGCTCTGTTGTTGCAGGAGTTGGATTTGAAATATGAACTGCACTAACAGACTGATGCCTTCTGTTACGATCAGGCTGACCATACACAGCATTAGATTCTCTCTTCCCAGTGGGAGGCTTCTTTGCAACACCTGATGAAGAAGTGCCCACTTGGATCTTACCACTCTTGATACCATTCTCTACTCGCTCTCCTGTCATGATTAACTCAGTGAAGCCAGATGATGAGCTTCCAATGAGATGACTGTAAAACGGACCATTCAGCGTACACATGAACATATCAACCAACTCCCTATCAATCAAAGGGGGTTGAACTCTTCCAGCTAAGTCTCTCCACTTCTGAGCATACTCCTTAAAGCTTTCTTTGGCACCCATAGACATGCTCTGAAGCTGCATGCGAGTGGGGGCTAAGTCAGCATTGTATTGATACTGCTTGTAGAAAGCTTCAGCAAGGTCATTCCAATCTCTGATGTTGACACTCTCCAACTGATAATACCACTCTAGCTGAGCTCCAGATAAACTCTCTTGAAAGAAATGGATCCACAACTTTTTATCAGCAGTGTGGGGTTGAATTCTTCTGACATAAGACCTCAGATGCAATTTGGGACAAGAGACCCCATCATAGACAACAAATGTAGGAACTTTGAACCCAATGGGTATGACCACCCCAGATATCAAGCTCAAATCCTCAAAATCCAGCCCAGATGATTTCTGTAATTCCATAGCATCCATTCTATCCACCAGCATCTTGAATTTGTCTTCGTTAGGCTCATGGTAGTAGTTAGCCTCAGAATCAGAGTCCCCCATAGTGTTGTGGAGACTGCCTCTCTCCTGCTCAGATTCTTCAGATTCATAGTCTTCAACCTGTTCCTTGGTCTTGGCAGGACCTTTGAACCTTCTTCCCATGTTGAGCAACCCAGCAGACCTTCTAGCCTTCTTAGTCTTCTTGGCCAGCAGTGTCTTCAATTCATCCTGCCCCTTAGATAGGTTCAGGATCAGCTCTTGGAACTGTGCATTCTGTGCCTGGAGATCCTTAATTGATTGTTCAAGAGCCATTGCTGAAATAAACAGCGAGAAGATGAGAAACCTGTACACAATTATAAACCTGTGATGCAATGATATGGGAATGCATATGCAATGTTTTCAAGGACCGCAGGATTTAAATTTGCTTAAACAAACAAGAAAGTAACTTTTTATTAGTAATAACTTGTTTTGCCTTTTAGGCTTACAAAAAAATGAAAACGAAATAAGTACAAAAGATGGGGTTTTAAGTCTCCCATGGACGTTTCCTCTTTGTGTTGAGGTATGAGTTGAGGTTTCGTTCCTCATGAAGTAGCTTTGTTAGCTCTAGGATCCTTGCTTGGCTTGCTTTGTAATGAGCCTCGAAAGTATCCCTTTGCTCTTTCAGTTGGATCCATGATCTCTGCAAGTCTTCCATATCAGTAGGCATGTCTGGGTGAAGGATGGTATAAGCTGTGTCTCCTTCAGCAACAGGTTCCATGGTAACTGGTAGGACGGCAGGATATGGCATCATGAGTGTCTGAGCACGAGATCGTACCCATCTGAGATAAGCCTCCATAGGAATAGTGTACTTAGGCTCCAGTGTCTTGCTGTCAATCCTGTTTACCTTTCCCCAAGCTCGGATGAATCTCTGACGGTAACCCTGAAGATCGTTGTCGTAATCAAACACAATGCCCTGAATCAACATGTCATGCGGACCGTCACTTCGGGCGTAACCAAACTGTCGTAAAGCTAGAGAGGGGTTGTAGGTGATGCCTCCTCTTATGCCTAGAAGTGGCACATTAGGAAACTCCCCACAACGGTCAATGATGGTGACATTCTCCATAGATCTGGAGCACCAATGGATGTCTGAGTGAGAAAGTGACATGATCCTCTTGGACCATCTGAACCCTTGCTCATTCTTCATTACTGAGCGAGGAAGGTGAGAAATAAACCACCTAGAAAGTAAAGGTATGCAGCACATCAAAGTTCCTCTTGCCCTTGTAGTACGGGTGTGAAGAGAATGTAGGATGTCTCCGAGTAAGGTAGGCACTGGATTGTGACTCAGGAATATGTTGATGGCATGAACGTCTATGAACTGATCAGGATTGGGGAACGACACTAAGCCATAAATCAATAAGGCTAAGATCTCCTCAAAAGCATCGTAGCTCATAGCCTTCAAGAACATTTGAGCTTTATCCACTAATACCTTGGCAAGAATACCTTTAACTCCACTTCTCGTCTCTAGAACAATGTCAGACTTCTTCAGATGTAGAGCTGCAGCAATAACTTCTGGTTTAAGCTCCTTCTCTAAGCCTGTGAATGGCTTCTGATCAAGAACAGGTATACCCAGAAGTTTAGAGAACTCCTCCATGGTTGGAACCAGCTGATAATCAGGAAATGTAAAGCAATGGTGCTTAGGGTCAAAGAACTGAAACAACACACTCATCATGTCTTCACTGAACCCTGAAGTAACTAGATCCAATAAGTGACCATGTCTCTTGTTGAACTGGGAATGATCAGGCACTAGGGAAACCAACTCCTTGAGCTTAGCAGGTATCCCTACAAAGTTGATCCTGATGGTGTTTATACGAGCAGAAGCCATGACCTGCAACAAAGAACAAAGATAAATCCTTTGGTCCTTGAAATGGTTAGGGAAAATGATATGCTTATGATGCATGATGATGTCATGATGTCATGCTCAATCACAAACATGTGGCACACACAAACAAGTCACACCATAGCCCTAGGTTTAAAGGCTTGCATGAGGTTCAAAGGCAAGTACCCTCCCCTGAAGTTAGATGGTTCATCCTGTCCTACAAAAGTAACCAGGTTCTAAGGGATCTCAATATCATTGATCCTTCACAAGGGTGGTTGTTCAGAAGGCAACTTACTTGCCAACCAAAACCCTCCAAGTTTAAGATCTCAATGAGCGTAGTATCGAGTGTCAACCAACTTCAGTCTGCACCAAAGCCGGTTACCTCACTACTTTCTAAAGGCCAAGATGAGTTAACTAGGGTTCTAAAAGTCAGTTAGTGCATTGACAACATATGGCAGCCTCAATATTATCCTCAACTTGACTTAAGGAATATAAGCACCAACCAAGGAGTCGCACTAACTATGGCCACCAGATCAACCGTATCGATATACGTCGTACAGTTTCCTTGGTCTATTGCCATTTACCTAAGGTACACTAGATCCGGGTTAGGACCTTTCACACATAAGAGCACCCCAACAATATAATAATAAAGCAAACAAGGCAAACAATTTAAAGTGATCTTAATTCCTAAGGGTACCCCTCTTAAATAGATCCCCAGCAGAGTCGCCAGTTCTGTAACACGGTGGGAGAACTGACTTTAAACAATGTTGCGGATAGCAAGAGTCGCCACCGACTTTTATTTTATCCATAAGGAAAGGTTATAAAAGAACAGGAAAGACCTTAGAGAATATTTTGGGTCCGGGGGGTAGGTTATGAAAAGGGAAGGTGTTAGCATCCTTTTCATCCATGGTTATCCATGGGCTCTTAGGTACTTAAGCTCACTTTTGAATTGTTTTGAAATTGTAGTGTGTGAATAGCAAAAAATTTCAGAATAGTTTAATAATAATCCGTGTATGGATGTGAAAAAAACTTGTTTGAAAATTTTGTTGGAAATTTGTTTAAGTGTGAAAAAGTTTTGAAGTGAGCAAGTATCTAGGAGTAGCCTACCCTAATGTTTTAAGGTCTTTCTTATTCTTTATCCTTTCCTTAGTAAGACTATCCCTACTATAATGGAGTAGGTAGTCTTTACTTTGGATGTTAAGGGACATGTGAGGGACAATTGGATTTTTTGAAGGTCATTGCGGGGTGTAATAAGCAAACTGGAGGGACTATCATCATTTTTCGAAAGGGACTCGATTCGTAAAGGCAACCATAAGGGACTTTGATGATTTTTTCTATTTGAGGGACTTGCTTTATACACCCCACTTAACCATTATTCGTAGGCAACTTGAGGGATATCCTTAGGAAGTGAGACGGCGATTAAAATCGACTTACGTGTGTGACGTGTTTATTTTAATTATCTTTATTTAAAAGTGATCTAAATTTATTTTAATATTACATACATGTTGTTACACTCCCTAATTACTAACCATAATAATAATTAAATAATTAAACAACTTTACATCCAAGAAACAATTACAAAATAATAAGCAAAATAATTAAATAGCAAAGATAAATAAAAATATAAATAAGCAATAATAAATAATAAAGGGGGTTAATTCTAAGTTTACTCGGCAAGACATCGCATCTTGTGCCTACGTATCCTTACGGGAGTGGAATCAGAGTAATCGTAGTTCCCCTCAAAAGGGAGGTTAGAGATCTCTTGACAGTGGTCAAGGTCTCAAGGGGAATAAACGCGCCTTAAGGACACGCTTACGCGGAGTGTAGGAACTCCAAATTTCTACGTTGAAATGTTAAGTTGTAATTAGGGTTAAATTAGGGATTCCACGGCGGGAAACCCTAAAATGAGCGCGGCGGCTCTTTGACCTAATGCTAGGGGTAAAATTGTAATTTTGTCCACGGCGAGACATGTATGAAAATTTAGGGTTTGTAAGGTGAAAGGGTTTGAAGTTGAGGACTATTGGCGCGGCGACCAAAAGCTAGACCTAACCTTCGGATGAGTGTGATTTGACAAAAGTATTGATGAAGAGGTGTGAGAGATTTAAATCATGCAAGCGGAAGTAAAATGCGGAAAGTAAATGCGATTATTTGTTCGCGAGGTTACAACCAAGAAACAGTTATAATTATAAATAAATAACGGTAAACATAATAAGCTGCAAAACGAACAAACAACGTTAGTGGGTAGAATTAGATGAATTATCAGACACGCCAGGAAATGAAATTATGCATATTTTTGTGGTTTGTATTTTATGATATAAACTTCAATTTAAATTAAAATGGGATTTTTAATATTGATAAATTAATTTACTTAAATTCTCAAAAATTATTTTAACCTAATTATCTAACAAAACTCCACATTATTATTTTTAAAAGGTAGGTTTTTTTTTATATCATTTGAAAAAAGTCTTAATACTATTTATTTTAAAAAATGGATTTTAATATTATTTTAGAAAATATTTTAACAAATCAATAATAAAAATAATTATAATAATAGAAATAAAATAAATAAAAAATAAATAATAATAAAAAAAGGGGTTTGGGCCGGTAATCACCTCCGGACCCAACCCGGTTGGTAAGAATGCAACAACAAGAGGGCTAGGGTTTCAAAACCCTATTCCCCCCCCCCCCCCCCCCCCCCCCCCGCGGCGCCGTTCATGCTTTCTCTTCTTCCGTTGCTTCCCTTCATCTTTTCCATTTTCCGCTTCGTTCTTTGTTTCGCTTTCACAAAACTCTTTCACTCTCTATGATGAAAACCTGAAACCATTCGTAAAACGTCAAACATAAAGATGTATGAGTGTTCCTCGCTTACGTTTTGATGATGATATCGGCGGTTGGATGATGAGGCGATGATGTGATGAACTGAGCCTCAGGAGGGAGTTTGCTCGTCACGAACCAAGTGACGTCGGTGGACTTCCCTCAAATGATTCGTTGGGCTTTGATGAGTTTCGTTCGCCTTTCGATGGTTATAGTTTGCGTTTGAGGTTCGTCGTTTATGGCTGAGGGCGATCAAACTCGCGGATTTGGGGAGTTCGTTCAATTTCTCCTTGTCGTTAGGGTTTCTCGTTCAGTGATTTTTTTTGGCCCCTTTCCTCAGGTGATGTCGTTCTCTTTATATATCTCTTTCTGATTTTCGAATGGGCCTTTGATGGTCTTGGATGAGATTGATTTCTGATTGGAGCAAATCTTTTCCTTTTCTGATTTTACCTAGCTGTTGTGATCACTTTTGGATTTGATTCACTTTTGTGAGATTGGATTTCGTTTGTTTCTGATATATTTGATCTCATCTGATTTGTGATTCGCTTTTACTTTGATTTTATCTGATTTGATTGAATCTTATTTCCCTTTTTAAGATTTGATTGGGATTTCTTTTGTCATGATTCTGGGCTCGTGATTTGTGAACTTGGTGCTTTGGCTCGTTTTGATTCACTTGATACGATTTAATCTTCCCTGATTTGGAATTGATATCAATATCAAAATTGTTTTCTGTTATTTTTCTGATACAATTTGCCTTGCACCTTCAGGTTGGATACGGTTATGATCTGTCATGGATTTGGTCTGCTTTCCAGATGTTGATTGGATTCATACAGATTCTGTTTTCATTCTCTGATAAGATTTGATTTCCAGCTGACACGGATTAAATCTCTTTTTCTTAACACAATCTGGATATTGGTTTATTGACACAGATTCTTTTCCTGATGCAGTTATCTTTTCCTTTTCTTCTTTCAGAGAGGGCTACTACGGCTTTGGTCGAGTCAAATGCCGCCGAGGGTGGTATACGGCGATGATGAAGATATTCTGAGCCTGCTGGTGTTACTTCTGGTTTTGACGCCGCGACTGCCTTCGAGATTGGTTGTTTTCAATGCTTGGTTGGGTTCAGAACATGAGTTCTGGGCTGCTATTTGCGAGTAAGGTAATGACTGATTGTTGGCTGCCATACTGTGACTGATATGGTTTACCCTTTGAACTGTGATTTCGTGACTTGTTTGTTGGGCAATGATATCTTCCACGCTGAGCCCGGCTTCGCATTTTGGTTTTCCAATATCATCACATTTGGTCGAGGCTTATTGACGCGCGAGCATGATCATAACCTACCTCGCTTCTCTGGTATGACTTGTGCTATGATTTGTGTTGTGACTCGGTGTAGTTATTCACATTTTTGTGACTTGCCATTTGAACTGGTTGAAACTTGCCCTTAACTGATAATTCTGAACTCTTAGTACATTGTTTGATGCAGCTTGATGCAGCTTGTTTTGTAATTTCATTTTTCTTGTTCTGTTTGAACTTGCTTTTTGGTAGCAGTTTGTGATCCAAAAGCAACCTTTACTTGGTTTTCATGAACTCAGAATCGATTTACTTATGGCAGCTTATGAACTGTCTTGTTTTGAGTTTTGAATTCTGAACCTGATACTGATGCTGTTGTGAATTTTCAGGTGTTGGAAGTTTCGAAAACAAAACGACTCAGACCTGCCGGCATCCGGGTCTGAGTCCAAATTTGCCTTTGTATCAGTTTGGAAATCCAAGTCCCGCTTCTTTTATCACTTCTATCTCTCGGATGCCTCTCATGATAAGAACAGGTGTTACCTGATCTGACGCCAACGGCGCGGATCGGTAACGGGGGTAGGACGCGGCTTCGGTCGTGCCACTCCCGACACTCGATGATGACAATTGTTCTGAGAGTGTCAAACAACCTCTAACACTTTTTTCTATTCTGTTCTGTTTTCTTTTTGTTGTGCAGGTTGATCAGAAGTTGTATGCAGAACTCAAAGGAATGGCATGAATGCCTTAGAATTTTTAGGATAAAATGTACTTTGTAAATTATGAATCTTTATGAATAAAATTCAAGCCTGTTCAAATTCACTTCTTAGTTGTAAATTATAAATATTCATGAATGAAATTCAAAAATATTTAAATTCCCTTCTTTATTTGTAAATTACAAATATTTATGAATTAACTCAACAAATATTCCAATTCACCTCTCTTTTGTATTGAACAATATTATGAGCAAGATCCCACACATTTTCATCCCAATTGATTATTCCTTCCATGATCTCGTCGCAACCTGATTAGATCTGAATAGATTCAAACTAACTCCCACTTATTTTATATCCAACACTGCACTTTATCAACGAACGGAAAACTGCTCAGAATATCTTAAAACAAACCATAAGCAACGAACGACCCAAATTCAAATATGTTTCTGACAACTTTTTCAACAATATTCAAACCGAGTCGACGCCTTTGATGATAATCAAATCATATGATAAAAAACTGTTTCAGGTATGGTGATTTGAATGCCTCAAGACCATAACGCATCAAATGCCTCAGAATTTTAATAACAGCCTGGCTTCAAGGAATTGGTAGAATTTGTGTCAAATGACCAAAATACCCCTGGGACCAAATCTGAAGTTTGGAAGTCCATTTAGCCTGATTAAAGTCAAAACCCTAGTTTTGGATGCACTGCTTAGGAGGTGCATTGTCTGAGGGAATTGTCAACTCTTCTGACCAATTGTGAATTTTGTGAACCTTGTGAACCTTCTTGGAACACAAAGTCTTGTATTGTGAGGGCAAATTTTGGGGTGCAACACAACCTTCTATGGGGGGAAAAAGTATTCCACTCGGAGGCATGGCATCATGACTTCAATAGGATTTGCCATCATGAGCCTGGTTTCCTTGTTGGGAGAGAAAGATCCATGGGGAATTGTCAAGATCCGCTGAAGTAACAACTTACTGGGGAGATGGCAAAAGATGTTATGAGAATAGCGGAGCTCTGTATTTTAATTACTTAATGATCATACAAATGGGCCACAACTCTTGCAACAAATAATCTTCAAATCTCCTCAGCCCCAGATTACATGGTCTATGGAAAGAAATTCCCAAGAGGATTTTACAAAAGAATTGACATACAAAACGCTTCAGCATCTTTAAACTCTTGGAGAGATTCAACAAATCTCGACGTAATTGCCCCATATTAACTGTATTTTCAAAACAAAGTCCTCAAACCTGTCCTTCATACTGCGGGAGCAAAAACTGAGAAACAAACTTTCCTCTGCTAGTTGGTTGATATGCGAAGGAGTTTCCTGAGACTAACTGACCTTCGAAAAATTTGTCTAATCTCGACTTGATTGCTCTTGATTAACTAGTCTTTAAGAGATTTTTCAGATCTCGACCTGATTGCTTATGATTAACTGATTCTTGGAATGGCTTACCCAAAAAGGAGATAGAAAACAAGATGACTTCAAGACGACTTTCCCCAATATTCTGAACTTTGAAGAGTTCTTCCTCTGATTCACCAACTCCTGGAGTGGTTAATTAACAAATCCTCCAAATTGGTTGCCCCCGGCTGAACTTCCTTTACCAAAGTCAAACTCCCTAGCTGGATATATTTGTTGGGATTCGTTTTATATTTAATTGTCTTGCAAATAGTATTGTTCACTAAAAATTGACAATTTCAATGTAACATTCATGCAAGCTTTTGAAACCAATGTTTATTGATAAAACACACAATGAAGTGTTTAAATGATCAAAAACAAAGTGGATCTAATCATTTACAGAACGAAAGATGAAGTGATCAACACACACCATTAACAAAGATCATTTGGAGTCAGGTTATCCAACCTTATTGTAGTATGCTTTCAAAACAACCTTACCTCAATTAGGTCTTTTAAAGATTGTAACGTGGCTTTGTTCACGACTCATGAAACAAAGGATAAAGGCCCAAAGTTCGTTTGTCCCCACCCAATCTTCATAATGAACTTCAATTCTACGTTCAGTTAACCCAGGCTATACATTTAGGTTCCTATAGGTTAGGAATTGAACTGATGATATCTGGTGATGGTTCAAACACCTAGGGCAGTCACTACTCCCTTACAACATTTGGTTGTTTTTACCTATTGAGGACTTTTAGAATGAAAGCTTAAGATCAACTTATTTTTGGTTGTCATACAAGCCTTTTGTATAAGGCAAAGTCATGAGCTTCCTATCTTTCTTAGCTTTTTCCTTGAAAGGAACTTGACTCATTCTTCGAGTAAGGATTTCTTAACGATGCTTCCTTATTTATCACTTTGGGAACAACTTGTACAACATTTGTTCACTTGATTTAAGAGAGTTGTCAAGTGTCTTGCATGGAGCTCTTGCATTCAAAAGTATAGCCAATTTAAACTGAGAAGTACCCTGCCCCAGGTTTAAGATTTAAGGGTTTTTTAATTCCGAAAGAAAACAACTACTGCTAAGCTCAAAGTGGTTGACTAGGGATTAAATACTTATTTCTCCAGTGTTTGGGGATTTAAAATAATGCCTTAAATCATTGGAAAAGTTTAATTAAAAGCATACCAATAGCAGTTATGGGTATAATGTTTTTGTCATCCTCCCCAATCTTTGTTTAAACAACAGTTTGGTAAAGATAAGTGGATGAAAAAAATCTGTTTTGTTTTTCTTTTACAATGAAAGGAAATAGAAAGAGTGAGCACAAATGGATTGATCTAAAATATGCATAAAAATTTCATTAATCTTGCCAATTAAAAAAAACAACAGTTTACAAGCAAAAACAAATTCAACATGCAAGGAAAATACAACAGAAAATGCTGAAACAACCAAAAGATTGCTAGCTTCGAGGATTTGGATTTCCTTTTTTGATTTGCCATTGAGCTAACCAATTTTAAAGTTGATTGTCGAGATCAATCTAAGAATCATCTTCACATCCATTATCGGTAATTTCTTCCACAACATGGACTGGTGAACCCACATGACCAAGTAAAAGATTATTAATTTGAATGCCTTGGGGCGTGAATGAGAACATCTCAAAGTCAAGCAGAGTCTGAACCTTTCTCTTTAGAACCTCACAGTCTTTAGTTGAATTCCCATGTTCCTTAATATGGTAGTCACATCAGGTGTTGGCGTCAAAGCCTGGCGGGTATAGAAAAGGCACTGGGTTCAACTCCCTCGGCATTATCAATCCGCCTTTGATTAAATTTGTCAATATCTAACTGTATGACATTTGCAATAGAGTGAAATGCCTCTCTACCTTCCTTGGACTTTGTCGGGTGTGCTGACGCAACTGAAGACGGTATGACCGTTGATACTGAGGAGGTATTTGATTTGGAGAAGAATGATGTCCCTGTGGAGAGAATGGTATCTGACTCAGAACAGTTGAGATGCATGGGTGCTGAGGCTGAGGTATCGAAGATTCCCATATGAAATTACTTTATTTCTCCCATTATTCTTAAGAACTGACAACTGATTCACTCTCACTAGCTGGGATGTTTGAGGCATCTAGGATTTTTCCGCTCTTGATGCGCTCTCCAGCTTTTACCAAGTTAGAGAAGTTTGATATCAAACAGCTAAACAACTTTTCTAGGTACGGGCCTTGCAAAGTATCCACGAACAGGTAAACCAATTCTTGATCCAAGAGTGGTGGTTGAACACGAGTAGCTACTTCTCTCCACCTTTGAGTATATCCTTGGAAGGATTCATTGTCCCCTTGAGATAAGCCTAGCAACTGCAGGCGACTGAGAGCCATGTCAAGATTGTAGATGTATTACTTCACAAAGGCATTAGCTAGGTATGATCATGATTGGATGTGGCTACTCTCTAGCTGCATATACCAATTCAGTGAGGCCCCACTTAGACTATCCTGGAAATAGTGAAACATAAGCTTGTCATCGCAGACATATGAGGTCATTTTTCTGCAAAACATCACCAAATGATGCTTTGGATAACTATCCCCTTTTTACTCTTCAAACTTCAGTGTCTTGAACTTAGGAGGTATC
Source organism: Lathyrus sativus (assembly GCA_963859935.3). NCBI lineage: Eukaryota > Viridiplantae > Streptophyta > Magnoliopsida > Fabales > Fabaceae > Lathyrus > Lathyrus sativus. The sequence continues at coordinate 553,453,786 of OZ012736.1, read as the reverse complement.
ACAAGGCCAGGTACCAAACACATGTTCAAAGCATTCAGATTAAGAAGATTACAACCCTCAAGATCATCAAGCTTCTCTTCCAACGCGCGGCATTTTTCCACAATCTCAACATCTTGTGGGTCCTTAGTTTTCAAAATAGGAATTGCCTCTTGGGAATCTGGCACAAGAAATGCAAAACTCTGATAGTCTGTAACATCAACAGAAGAAGATATCCATCTCGAATAATGGTACATTCTTGTATAACCTGGTCCTTAACAGGAATCCACACAGGCTAATCTTGAGCAACATTGTCCATAGAAGTCCTCTGACTATGGTCATCTCTCTTTACCAAGGATTCTATAGCTTCTACAAGCTAATCCAACTGACCTTTCATCATCTTAACATCCACTCTTGTCACAAACTGGTTATGTTCTCCTAATGATCCTCCAAAAGCTACTTCAAGTCCAATGCTAGTATCAGGAAGTCAAATTGGGTTATGGACAAAGGACGGATGAGACTCAAGGCTAAGAAATGCACATGCAAATGCAAATGTGACGACATGCTCATGCAATGCAAATGTAAGCCAAAGGTTTCAAGGAACTCAAAAGGAAGTTGTAAGCATTTTTAAAATTGAAAAGTTTCATCTTATGATCCAAAATCTCTATTGATTTTTTGCAAAGGAAAGAAAAACTGAATTCCTTGAAACCAAAGGGCTACTCATGGATGCAAGCATGTATAGATGAGTGTATGCATAAACACACGTATGCACATATTCACATATTCACAAGTAAACAAACAAAGGCCTAGGTTTGAAGATCACAAGCATGGAGCCATGGTCTACCCAACCCACAGGTGTGTACTACGTTTCTTCAATCTCTGCAGAACAGAGGTTCTAAGAGGTTCCTAGAGTCAACAACCCATCTTTCAGATATTATCGACACGCCAATTAACTCAAGAACCAATAATATTCTCAAGAGAGTCTCGTCTGAGTGTAGTATCGTGTATCAACTACTTTGGGTTTACACCCTCATAGTCATCACACTACATCCTAACAAGGCCAAAGTGGGGTAAAAAGGTAATCTAAAGGTCCTCAGTATCACAGGTTCCTAGGTCAAAAGTAATAGTGCCTTCACGATGGCTCGTTCAACACTATTACTCCCAAGAGGGCCTCAACTGAGCAGGGGTTCTCAAGTCAACTCCTTCAGGATTAAACTCCCTCGAATTCTCCTTGACTATAACCACCATTCTAACATAAGTGAACTCAAGTCCAGGTTAGGACTTATCCTCACCACTCAAGGTAACAACCCTGCATACAAAAAACCCAATCACAACAGGCATATATACAAATATTCACAAATATACAAGTATACAAGCAAGAAAACAAAAAAAATAACACAAATACAAACAAGGTGGACTTAACCCTCTTAGGAAAGTTATCCTTAGTGAATTCTCCATTTCTGTTGCGGTGAGAATCAGATATCAAGCTATTAATTAACTTGAATCACAAATCTTGAAGTTCACCACTGAGCTTTGATTTATCCAAAGGAAAGGGTAAAGATTGAAGAAAACCCTAAATGCGCTACGTAACAATGAAGCTAAGAGAATCTAAGGTTTGGGGGTTGGTTATACCTAGGGAAGATACTAGCATCCTTATGTATCTGTAAACCTTTACAAGAACCTCTTGTTAGTATTTGTGTTATGCTAAAGTTTGCTTGCTAAGGAAAAGGTGCTAAGGTAAAGACCTAGGATATATACAAAGTATGCTCGCCAAGACATCGCATATCGTGCCTATGTATTCTAACTAAGATGAAATCAGAGAATTTGTAGTTCACCTCACTACAGATGGTTAGTTGTTAGTGAGCTCGCTAAGGATAGGGATCTTCGTGCCTATGTATCCTCATTAGTGAATGAGGAACCAGAGCGTCCGTAGTTCACCCTAATAAAGGTGAGGAACTCTTGACTATGGTTAAGTTTCCAGAGGGAAGGTAAGTGTCCATGGCAAGACACTTACATAGAGTGCGACGACTCTAAACCTAAGGCTAGGTTAAAGGGAAGGAAGTTTCCATGGCAAGACACTCACATAGAGTACGATGACTCTAATCCTAAGGCTAGGATGAAAGGGAAAGTAAGTGTTCATAACCATGACACTCACATAGAGTATGATGACCCTAATCCTAAGGCTAGGATAAAGGGGAAGGACATAAGCTTTTCCTAAGTATGATGTGGCAGTCAATAGAGGGGGTCCTTTCCTTTGAAATTAGATTAGTTAACCAGTAATAACAGGGGACCAAAAGATAAAACTTTAAACATAAATGATAACAATCAAGAATGAACAAGAAGACACCAAACAATTATCAATAACTCATGGACAACATCATGATGTCAGGAAAGTATCAGCAGGCAATAAAAGTATTCACATAAGCAGCATGTCAAAAAATTAGGTCAAAACCAAAATTAAAAAGTTAATCCAAAATTAAATCCTAATTCTAAAATTAATATCTAATTATTTCAAAATTAATTAACCAAATCAATTATTTAAAATCAAGTAACCAAAAATAATTATCTAAAATTCAATAAACCAAAGCAATGATCCAAAACCAATTATTTAAACTAAAAATCTAAACCATAATAATTCAAACTAATTATCTAAAATTTAACTAAAAAACAAAATCTAAAAAAATAAATCAAAAGAGGGGCATACAAGTTGTGAGGGTGTGTTAGCTCCTAAATTTGACACCTCTTGCAAGTTGAGATATTTAATAAAGTGGCATCAGAATCTCACTGGAGATAAAAGCAGATCAAAGAAGACCAAGGTCTACGAAGAAGAAGTGTCAAAACATTTGGAAGGCTTTGGGAAAGAAATCACGAAACGTCGAAGGGTCATGCTTCGACCGAGAAGTTTCTTGATTGCTATCTTAAAGATTTGAAATTCAAATAAATTGGAGGGATTAGTTTCATTCGCTAATGATTAAGAGGACATGTGGCACCCGGTGAGAGAAGGACTCCATGCATCACGACATGTGTCAGAAGATGATGGTTTAGGAAGTTATTGTTAGTTATTTCTTCTATTATAAATAGGAGTTTTAGAGATTGAATTAGGGTGTTGTAATTTACTTTTGTACAAATTACTCCTATAATTACTCCAAGTATCCGTGTATAGAGAAAGAGAGTATCAAGGAGAATGTACGTGATGTAAACACACTGTGTTTTACTTTTTAATGAAGTTTACTTTGTCTTTTTACTTTTATTAAGTTTCTTTACCTTTTCGCCATAGTTTCTAGTTTTGATGCATTCTTACTTTACCTTTAACCTTTTTCCTTCCCCCAAAGATTTCTATTTCTTTCTATCTAAATTTCTATCTCCTTCCTCTCTTCAGTCTAATAAACAATTCTACCTTTAAGACTTTTCACCCAATATCGTCGAAGTGTGTAACTTAGGCAGATTCTAGAAGACGAAACCTTTTAGCACATGTCCTAGGATCAATCTGATCGATCCTGTGAGTCACCAAAGTTAGATTTGGAAGATCAGCGGTTGTTTTCCAATTTTCAAGGTAAACAAAATGGCCTCTTGTGAGGCCAAACCCAATACCCTCAGTACTAGGGACTGGATCGACCGTAATAAGACCTTATAGTCAACCAGTGTTGGATTATGTTGGACCTCAAGTGTCGAATCCTTAAACCCCATTAGGAGGAGGCTCGACGTCTAGGCAGTTTGTTCCTCCCGGGTTTTCGCAGTTTCCAAGAAACCCCCCATATGGGATGCCCACAACTGTAATGCAAGAGCTCCAAAATGCTCCCCCAATATTCTTGGACAATGCAATGGCTTCACCATTACAAGGATCAGGGTCTGGGTTGAACATTGGTCAAAATCCCCAAAGTTTGAGCCTAGGGTATTCGACACAAGGCCCTAACTTGACTAATACCTCCGTTGCGTGTTTAAGACATCAAATGGACGAAAGCAATTTGCAAATGGTTCAAACTTTGTCCCAAACCATGGGTGAAATCTTTCAACCATTAATCCAAAACACGACCCATACCAATCAACAGTTAGCAATACAGTTGACACGATTGGCTGAATTCATGGGGGTACCTCCCCTGGCCAGAAATCAGGCCCCGATAGAAAACGTTCCACGACGGGACTTAGGAAACATGGCGGAAGTGAATGTGGAAGACCAGGGAAGAGTATACCCTCCTGTATTCAAACCACCTAGGATCGAACCGTTAAGAAATCAGGTTCATGCTCCAGGGGAGAGAGACCCAGGAGTAATCATAGTGAATCGAAACCAGGACGCAGGCAATGTCGTCCAACAGGTTCAACGCAATAACGTGGCTGTTGATAATAATCTAGCAGCCGTGGTCTAAAGAATCATGGCTCGAAATGGTTTGAACACTAGGTTCACCAGGCCAAACTACACCTCTCCAATAGTGGATTATATCCTTCAAGTGGAGTTACCTCCTAGGACGAAAGTGCCCAAGTTTACTAAGTTCTCAGGAGATACGACGGAATCCACTGTCAAACATGTGGCTCATTATATAATTGAGGCTGGAGAAATAGCAAATGACGAGAGTCTTAGAATAAAATACTTCCCAAGTTCTCTCACTAAAAATTCCTTCACTTGGTTTACAACGCTACCTCCCAATACGGTGTGTAATTGGACCCAGCTAGAGCGTTTATTTCATGAACAGTTCTACATGGGGCAAACCAAGATTAGTCTAAAGGAACTCGCCAGTGTGAAGCGTAAGTTTTCCGAGCCAATCAAAGAGTACCTTAATAGGTTTTGATTACTTAAGGCTATATGTTTCACACAGGTGCCTGAACACGAGTTGGTCGAAATGGCTACTGGAGGTCTCGACTATTCCATTAGAAAGAAGTTGGACACCCAGTACCTAAGGGACATGGCTCAATTAGTCGATAGAGTCTGACAACTGGAATGACTTAAAGACGAAAAGGCTAAGTTCAATAAAAGCAAGAAAGTAGCTTTTGTCGAATACAATGATAATGTCGAAAGGGTATGCGAATATCCCTTATATTTCGACGAAAGCGAAGTGGACCTTGCTGAACTTAAACAAGGTCTCCCTTATTCTTGCAAAATACTGGCTCCCCCACAAGGGAAGAACTTCCTCAAATATGAAAAGAATGATAGGTTCCCAAAGAAAATGTATACTTTTGACATCACGAAATGTGATGAAATTTTCGATTTGTTAGTAAAAGATGGGAAAATGATAGTGCCACCTGGTGCTAAAATATCGTCTTTAGAACAAAGGAAAAAAAGAGGGTTTTGTAAATACCATAATTTTTTGGGTCATAAAACATCTCAATGTTTTCTTTTTAGGGATGTCGTTCAAAATGCAATTCAAGAAGGACGTCTGAAATTCGGGGAGAAGGCCAATAGCCAAATGAAGGTCGATACAGACCCCCTGCAGATGGCGAATGCCTATTATACATAGCCGTTGGAGATCAACATGGTCGAAGCCACTACTGGCCATGAATTTTCAATTAACACGATAGAGGTTACTGATAATCTCATGAAGGAGGTCGTAATGGCAAAGGTTATCATAGGTTTCGGACAAGAGGATTGTGTAAAGATGGCTACTGACGGCCTTGACCAAGTTGCTGATGATCCAAGTTCAAATGACACGGGTAATCCAAGTTGGGAAATGGTGACTAAGGAAACTGCTGATCACTTTGTCAAAATGGACCAGGCCACTGAAGGTTTAGAGTTAGGCTTGAGGAAACTGAATCTGGTCAAAGGGGTCGAAATTAATATGTTAGAAGTCACCCAACATGAAACCATAGGGGATAGCGAATCGAACTGCCAGGAGGAACTCACCAAAGAGGCTTACCCAAGACAGGAAGAGTCAATTGTCGATTTTCTCCACCGTTGCGAAGGGAGAGGGTCCAATGTGATGTTATGCCCTTGATGCAGTGCCATCTTCGACAAGAAAGCTGCCCAGAGACTAGAAGGAACACAGAAATTCAAACAGGGTAGAGAGAAGCCTAGAGTCGAATTTTGAAAGAGATCTGAGCCTCGCATTAGGCTGCCGAAAACTAGGCCTACCAGTATCAAACCCATTGCTAAAACTTCTAATGATAGGTGGAGGAAACCCAATGAAGATAGACAACAAGGACAACAAAGGTGGAAAAACTTTGAGGTAAATTGGGGATCTTCTATCACTTATCAAAAGGAGTTCTAGTCTTCAAGAACTGCCCATGTATCTGAGAATTACAAAGGAAACAATCCCATGTCTCGGTCACAGTGGAGACGGGAGCAGCATAAGAGGAAAGCCCTCAGGGAAAGCTCACTGAAGAACCAGGCAGAATCCAGTACCAATGCCCCTGTCGAGAATAGAGAGGGGCAGTCGAAGACATTTGGAAAAGTACCTGTGGGACGCAGATTATTTCCTGCCCAGGTCGAAGAGTAGAAAAAGCCAGTCGGAGTCGACGATGAAATGACTGATAATTTTGATTCCGACTCCGATGATTCCTTGAAATTACTGGTTAGCGCAGTGTCAGTGATGCCAAGGGAGTTTGACAAAATATCAGTAGTAAAAAATCTGGATACTTACACAGATAGGGAGATGGCGACACACAAGCCTGTGTGCTACTATGTTATGAATAACAGCTGTGTCGAAGAACAAAATTCCTTTTTTGAACGGCCCACAGAAGCGATGAAAAACCATTTGAAGCCTCTTTATATCACTACGAAAGTGGAAAATGTCCCAATTAATAAGATTCTGGTGGATTGTGGTGCGACAGTGAACCTGATGCCCCACTTCTTGTTAAACAAAATCGACAAGTATGATACTGATACGAAACTACACAACATGGTTTTATCAAACTACGAATGCAAAGTAGGCTCGACCATGGGAGTCATACAGGTGGACGTCACAGTCGAAACGTTACAGGACCAACCGTTTTTATGGTGGTAGAAACAACGACTAACTACAATCTTCTGCTTGGCCGTGAATGGATCCATGGCATTGGGGTTGTACCATCCTCAATAAATCAAAGAATTATCATATGGAGACCAGACGGCGTCATGGAAAATATCGAAGCTGATCAGGGATACTTTAAGGCACCCATAAACCACGTTGATCGAAGACAATTCGACAAGCACCTGGCCAACATAGGTCCGTGTGTTCCAACAGATTTCGAGTTTGTGCCAAATGATGAAGTATACTGCTCACTTTATCTGCACCCTGTCGATGGATTCTGCTGGGATAAGGAAGTGCCAGGTGAGAGACCCCCATACCTTGGCGCCACTCCAGTAGATCCCACTGGATGGGGAAGCGAACTCAGTGATGATGACTGAAGCCATAGCGCTTCAAAGAATTTCGGCCTACATGGCCGAAACAAAACTGCAAGCGGCCTTAGAGGCTTCCAACAACAAAATGGCTCAAAAAGCCAATGAGGAATCTTGTCAAAGAGGCCCTAGTAAAGGCTTTGATCCCGAAACATCTGATAAGGTTCAGCACGAAGACCAAAGGCTCGATGCTATTTATGATGAAGAGCCTTTGGGTTTTGAAAAGGATTCCCTGGCAAACGATGTCAAGATGCTCGCACAAGACCCATTGGAGGAAGTAGATCTAGAAGAAGGAATGGCCAAAAGGCCAACATACATCAGTGCCAATATCAACTCGCAACTCAAGGTCGAAATTATCCAGTTGCTGCGGGAATACAAGGATTGTTTTGCCTGGGATTATGATGAGATGCCTGGTTTGGAGAGGAATTTGGTTGAACACAGGTTTCCAATCAAACCTGGAAAGAAGCCAATCAAGAAAAGCCCACGACGCTTCTCTCCAGAAATTCTCTCAAAGATAAAGGAAGAAGTCGAAAGACTCCTTCAATGCAGGTTCATTCGCACGACCAGGCGGGAGATTTCTTAGGTTTTGTGGTCCACAAAAAAGGGATCGAAATTAACCAGAACAAGACGAAAGCCATTATGGAAGCAAAAGTGCCGTCAAACAAGAAGGAACTGCAATTGTTACTAGGTAAGATAAACTTCTTGAGAAGATTTATATCAAACCTAAGTGGCAAAATGCAGGCCTTCTCACCATTGCTTCGGGTCACTAAGGAAAGGTTTGAATGGGGAAAAATCAGCAGGAGGCTTTTGACAAGATCAAGGACCATTTGACCCGTCCTTTAGTTCTTTCGCCACCTTGTAGAAGCAAGAGCATGAGATTGTACATAGCAGCATCAGATAAGACTCTAGGGAGCGTGTTGGCTCAAGTGGATGAGAATGACGTCGAAAGGGCTATTTACTACCTCACCAGGGTTTTGAATGATGCATAAACTAGATATAGTGAGATAGAAAAACTATGCCTATGTTTGTATTTCTCATGTACAAAGTTGAAGCAATATATAAAACCAATTGATGTGTATGTCTCTTTGCATTTTGATATTATTAAACATATGTTATCTAAACCCATCTTGCATAGTCGAATTGGTAAATGGGCATTAGCGTTAACTGAGTACTCTTTAACTTATAGACCGGTAAAAGTGGTTAAAGGGAAAATAATGGTAAACTTTATTGTCGATCACTCCATAAATGAAAACGCCCTAAACGTTGTCGAGCTAGAGCCTTGGAAGTTGTACTTTGATGGTTCCAGCCATAAGAACAGAACAGGCATAGGTCTGTTGATTATTTTGCCTGACAGAATTCCAACAAAATTCAAGTACAAAGTCGAAGGGCCCTGCTCTAATAATGAGGCTGAGTATGAGGCCTTAATAGCCGGACTTAAAATTTTGTTAGAATTGGGGGCAACTCGAGTCGAAGTAATAGCAGACTCAGAGTTGGTTGTAAAACAGTTAACAAAGGAGTACAAATGTGTCAAAGAAAACCTCATCGTGTACTTCGTAATAGCCAATAGGTTACTCAGAAAATACGAAGTACCTACTATTCGACATATACCACGACTACAAAATCAAGTGGCCAATGATTTGGCACAAATTGCATCAAGATATAGGGTGTCGAAAGAAGACTTGGAAGAAGTAATTGAAGCCAGGGGTAAGGTAGTGTCTGTAGGTCTGCATCCGTCAGACCTGAAAGTCACAAAATTTGGCTATGCTGATGAAGAAACCTTCAAAATTTTTATAGTCGAAGGTTTGACAGAAAAATATTGGAGGAAACCTTTGGTCGAGTACCTTCAGAATCCTTCAGCAGCGATTGAACGAAAAGTGAAGTATCAAGCACTAAGCTACGTTCTCCTAGGAAACGAGTTATTCAAGAAAACCTCTGAGGGGGCTTTGCTTAAGTGCCTTAGTGAATATAAGGCGTACCTGGCATTGTCATCAGTCCACAGTGGGACATGTGGGGCACACCAAGTAGGCCATAAGATGAATGGCTATTGTTTCGCCAAGGTATGTATTGACCTACGATGCTGAAAGATTGCATTGAGTTTGCCAAAGGTTTCCAGGAATGCCAAGTCCATGCTGGCATGCAACATGTTCCAGCAAGCGAGTTACACTCCATAGTCAAGCCGTGGCCATTTAGAGGTTGGGATTTGGACCTGATAGGAGAGATTCGACCCACCTCTTCCAAAAACCAAAAGTATATCTGTTGCACCCCAAAATTTGCTCAACCTTTTCTTAACTTGGTTTATGTTTCATTTCATTTCATTTTGTCCTAGCATTTGCATTGCATAACATATTTCATTTTACAGGGGATCAAGAGGTTGTGCATAGCAAGATAGGTCTTCTTAGAGCATTGAGCCTAATCAAGGGTTGTTATTCAAGCTTGATTGGTCATCAGGGCATCTTGAAGTGGTCAATGTCTTGTGAAAGGATAGATGGATGTGTGTGGGTCAACTCCTAACTTGGAGGCCAACTAGAGAACATCAGGAGATTGTGAGTGCATGATTTTGGGTATGCGATGTTGAGGGAGCTCATTGAGTGCCTTGAGGGTCATTGTGGAGCTTATTCAAGTTGTTGTGTGAAGTGGAACCAACCACGGTTGAAAGTGTTGCAATTAGGGTTTTCATCTGGCAAATCCTCAATCAACTGTGAAATTGAAGGAGATTAAAACTCAATTCAAAGTCTCTATTGTCATGGGATGTTGTGTTAAGACATATGAGACATCATTTCAAGTTCAATTCATCAAGAGTTAAATGTGTGAGAAGTTACAAAATTAGGGTTCTCAAGGTAAAATCCCCTATTTAGTGCCTGACTTCAAGACTACCTACCTCAAGATACAAGTCTCATCTCAACTTTTGGACAACATGGAACTTGTAGAGCTTGTTCTTAGCCTTCTTTTGAGTACTAGAAGTCCTTGATTGGGTGTATACAACTCAAGTTATGATCCAGACAAGTTATAGGTCATCAGAGGTATGTGATTTTGGTCAACAAAAGTTAACCAACTTCCAAGCCATTTTTTTACCTAGAAGGATGTTTCTCCTCAGATTTTGGCCAACATGAAAGTTGTAGGTCTAGGTCTTAGATTTCCAAATTGTACTACAAGTCTTTCATCTGATTTGTAGAACTCAAGTTATGAGTGTTACAAGTCAGGGGTATTTTGGGAAAGTAAGATTATAGGTCATAAAATTATAGGTCCATTTCACCAACTTAGGTACTTCAAATGGAAATCTTTTCAACATGAAATTTGCTCCAAATAGGGCCATTTGCATTACCAAATCATCTCTTGTCATGGTGGGGGCTTGGATTGAAGATTTGGGGTTTGAATTTTTCATAAAGAAGGCTTGAAATGAGAAATTGAGATTTTAAGGATTTTGAACTTTCTCAAGCCAAATTTGTGCATTTTCTAATTGCAAATAATGGTTCAAAGACATTAGCATCTTCACATTGGAAATTTGGGGTCTCTAAATTGGCCATTTTCATGATTTCTTCCTCTTGAAGTAACAAATTGGAAATCAACCATAAGATCAAAAGCAAGCCTTAATTCTTAGCCCTTTGATCAGCTCAAGTCATTTGGAGCTGATTTGAATCAAAATCCAAGCTGGTGCAGTGGAAAATAAACGTATGGCAACTTGAAAAAAAGTGTGAAAAGTGAATTTGTGAACTGGGCTGTAGGACTTGAATTGGAGCTCCATTTTCATCCAAACCCAAAATATATAACACAAGGAAACTTTCTAGACCTAGCAGACTCGTTTTGGTAGTGGTTTTGCAGAGATAGAAAGTTGAAAAAGAGAGGAAAATTTGAAAATCGTTTTTGGATCTACACCCAATTTCAAGCCAAATTGAGTTGATTAAAAGCTTTCTCAAGGCATTTGGAAGGATTCTGGTTGGTTTGTTCAGAGTTTCAGCTCAAGACAAGACCCAGTGGAGGTGGTCCACTAGGTAGATTCGAAACCACTATATCTCTCATTTTAACCCTTGATGCTGCACCATTTTTGCATTCTTGAGACAAAGAAATAATGTAGATCGTTAATGGATAAAATGGACTGGCATTTGGTGTGTTTTCAGTGTAATGCATTTTTCTTATTGTTGGATTTTTGACTTATTCTTGTGCTTTTAAAACAAATGAGATGTGGTTTTGAACTCCTTGTGAGTTGTAGAATATTTCTGGGCAGATTTGGTTAAGTTTCGTGAACTTTGAATTTTTGAGTCATGAGCTTGTTGTTTGCGATTTGCTTTCATCTTGAGGTTTTTGACCAAACCAATGATAGATTTGAATTCCCCTTGATTCGTAGATGAGTTTCCATATAAAATTCATTGGATTTGGTGGAATATAATGTTTGTTGTGTTTCTGTTCACTGTTTGCGGCGACCGGAGATATGAAGAAGATGACCAGAGTGTTTGCTCCGGCGGACTGGTTATTTTCATGGTTTTGTTGACTTTTCATAGGTTGAAGATAACCCGTGGCCGTTTGATTTTGTTGACTTGCGTTTGTATCCGTTGGTTAAGAAACACGTGGACTTGCTTTGACCGTGTTGCACACAATTTCATTTGAAATTTCATTAATTCGTTGGCACCATGTGGACCGTGTGATCATCATACTTTTGATCAGATGTTCCAGGATGAGGGGCTACCATACACGCCTGTTGACCTAATGTACACAATCTGCTTATTTTTCTGAATTTTTGCAAGCGCCTGGGCCCAGTGCTATTCAGACCCCCTATTTTGGCCCATGTATTTTCTGAACTGGATTTATTTCTATCCACACCGTGTGTTTTCTTAATTGTTTTTTTATTTTATTTTATTTCTGTTTTGCTTTTAATCATTTAAAAATAGCTCCAAATATCATAAAATTCCACAAAAATACTTTTAAGACACTTTAATGTGTTAAATATTTTTTTGATATTTTTATTTTCATTTTTGATTTATTTTTGAATTAAAATGGAATTAAATGCTTGGAGTTGTTTTTAAATTGATTTCATTTGCTCCTTTTGTGTTCTTGCTTTGTTTGTGGACCAATCTTTTTCTCCAATGATTGAGACCTTTTTCTCACGTGAATTATGAATTGGAGGGTATTATACGATGATTTTGGCCTTGGGTTTATTGCATTTTTTTTACTTTTGATGCTTGCCTTTTGACCCTCGATTTCCTTATTTCAAAGTGGTACATCTTGAATCTAATTTTCTTTTGATGGTGCTTTGAGGGGATATGGGCCTTTTGCCTTTGGTTTCTGTTTGCCAACTTGTATGGCTGTCTTATGCATTTTATTTAGGATTTGTTGAGCCTTTTTCCTAATTTTGAGTTGACTTTCAAGTCAAGTCATCTCCAAGGGAGGTTCCTACACACATCTTGACCTAGTTTGACTTGGATATGACATTTTTGGGTCCTTTGAGCTTACAATGACTTATAATTCATGTTGCTAACATGTTAAGGATGCTTTTGGTTCAATTTTAGGTCACGACACTTCTTTTTGTTTGCTCATTTGTGTTCATCTTTTAAATCTTTTGATTGTGGTTTCTATGTGGAGCTTTCTTGCTTTTCCTTTGTGCATATGATTGTTTTCTCTTGTGGTATGTTTGCTTTTGCATTTGTGCACTCTCTTCTCATCTTCATTCTGTCCCATGACTTTGGAATACTACTTAAGGTTGCTTGGTCCCTCCTTATGAGGAACTTGAAGCTTACCTAAAGTAATGAATCCATGAGGACTTTTTTTCACTTTGTTTTTGTTACTTGTTTTTGATGCGTCTCTTTCCCTTTTCTCTTTGCATCTTCATATGCATGCTTGGTTGAGATGAGCTTGTGGTGGCTACTGCCCCACACATGTTTCCTCCCACTTTCATCCTTTGTGTTCTTACTTGTGCATTTGTGTTTGCATCCTTCATTTGCATTGTTTCCTTTATTGTTTCTTCTTCTTCTTTTGTCTTCCTTCCCTTAGGATTTCTAACCTCTCTTGTTCAAGAGAGGTTATGATAGACATTAGTGTTCTAACCATGCATGATAACATTAGGTAGAGGTTTCCCTTTTGTAATCCCAACTTTAGGTGCACTTTGCATGACAACTTTTAGGGTTTGGTCTAGTCCCCCTTAGTTTGTCCCCTTTCTCTTCTCATCTCCAAACAACTTCAATTCACTTAATAAATATAATGAATGTTGTGCCATGAGCCTTGTAGTTGGGAAATGGTGATTGAGTGGTTACCTCTCAATTGCCTAGAGTGTTTATTATACGTCCTTAGGACGATATGCGACACATTCGATCCTAGGTTTTAGACTTTGTTACAACATACATTATGAACACTCTAATTCAAAACACTTCTTCTTAAAAAATACAAAAACACTTAAAACCTTTTTATCCTTCGGGATCTTAATCAGGAAAACCTTTTTCATAAACAAGGGTGTTGTTAACTTTCAATCCTATCGCAAACAGTAACGCCTAAGTCTCCAATGGTCGAGCTGCATACACTAACTGCTAGAACTGTCTGTTAACCTTACTTGGGTAAAACTTTTGAACAACCTGTGTTCTCGTAAGCCCGAACTACGTTTGCTCTGATCTTTCATACCAGATGAAAGTACGTAGGCATAAGACGCGACGTCTTAGCGAGAAACCTTCCCCCTTCTTTAGCCGTAGTTAGGCAAACTACATTGACTCTGACTTTCCCATTGTACGAGGGAGTACGTAGGCACAGAGCGGCGATGCTCTGCCGAGTCAGTCCTTTTTCTTTTTCTTTTGTCTATAAGCCTTTAGATTAGATAGTTTACACACCCTTTTAGATAGACAACGCATGCGTGGATCCCGTCGAGTACGACGGACGTGAGGGGTGCTCATACCTTCCCCTTGCGTAACCGACTCCCGAACTTAGGACTTGGTTGCGATGACCTCGTCTTTTCCCATTTTCGTCAGGTTTTTCCGATCGTTTCCTTTCCCCTCTTTGGGATAAATAACGATAGGTGACGACTCTGTTAGTCATTGCCGACCTCTTTTTTTGCAGTAGCGACAACTGGCGACTCTGCTGGGGACAGGAATATCCCCTATGCGAGTCAATCCTAGTGCTTGTGTGTTTTCTTTTGGGTGTGTGTATATATGTGCTTTATCTTTATTTACTTCCGCATTTTACTTTTCACATTGTATCATACTTGTTGTGCTGTGGGGAGGGAAGTTCCATTGAGAGATAAGTCGGACATGGGCTTGAGTACAAACCTAGTATTAGTAGTGGAGACTAGTGGGTGAACCTGTTTGCTTAGCAGACTCGGTTCCCTACGAAATTCACGCTCAGACGAGATTCTCTTTGATGAGTTCCTTTCTGATCCTTAGGATCCGACTGGAATTTGGATTTGAGGGTTTTCGACTTTGGGGACCGATCATTTGGGATTCAGCTAAGTGAGGCCTCTTCAAGGGATGATGATGCCAAACCAGAAATGATGAACGTATCATCGTTTCTTGAAAGTCTATGACGCTGATGAACGCATAGGATGCCGAACCTTGTCAGTGGATAGGTCCATACCTGTGAGTGGGTGGGTTATGCAGGAAACTTTGACCTCCAGACTACCTAGTTCTTGACAGTGTGAACCGGTGTTCATGGTACAAAGGGGTTCTTATGTCGGTGATTTTTCGGTACTAAAGCGAAGCGCTGGTTCTTCTCAAGCTACAACACAACAAGCTTGATCCTCTGTTTGCATTTGCATTCGCATTTGCATTTTCATTTGCATCTTTTCATTAACACGTATTTATGATGCAGGTGTGTATTTCCCTCCTGATTCTAGTGGTTCTGTTCTTCTTTCTTGACATGGAGCCTATGAAAAGGACAATTTCTTACAAGTTTCCTACCCCGGATGTCAGTTCTTTGAGCAGTCTGATTGCTATGGCTGAAGCGAATGTGATGGAACAATTTAGACAAGATTGTGGGAGATTGGCTAGATGTGTCTGCAAGCCCTCATCCTTTGAGATCAGTGGTGTCTACACTCTCTTGCAGTTCTACGACGCCCAGTTGAGATGCTTTGTCTTTCCGGAATTTGTTTTGGAGCCTACTTTGGAAGAGTATTCTGATATGTTGGGGGTGCCTATCCGTGATCAGATACCTTTTGTCCACACAGATGCAAAGCCTGATCTAGCTGTGCTCGCTGGTATATTACATTTGGATGCTACAGAGTTAAATGGGAAACTAGTTGAGAGGAAAGGAACTTATGGTTTTCTGTTACCATTTCTTGTTGAGAAATCTTAGAAGTTCGCTAAGAATGGCTGCTGGATTGTGTTTAGTGTTATTCTGGTACTTTGCATTTATGGTATTGTTTTGTTTCCAAACCTGCCTAATTTTGTAGACGTGGATGCCTTCTACCTGCTAGCCTTAGGGAATTTGGTCCCTACACTCTTAGGAGACGTTTATCATTCTGTGCAACACAAGAATGAAAAACGAAGGGGGAAAAACGTCTTGTGTTGTGTTCCTTTGCTTTATAGATGGATGATGAGCCACATGCCTAAGACTGGTCAGTTTGTGAGCACTGTTGCTACCTCAGAGTGGTCTAAGAGGATGATGGGTTTGACTGCTAATGATATCATTTGGTTTGATAGGGATTTTCTTGGCACAAACATTATTTATAGTTGCGGCGAATTTCCTAACGTACCCCTGGTCGAAAGGATAGGGTGCGTCAACTATAACCCTTATCTGTTGGTACGACAGTTCGGATATGCTCTCAGGGACGCTTCAAAAGAGGAAGAGATACAGTAATCTCTGTATCTCACGGGTTTGTTAGAGGGTGATGATTTGATCAGACTTGAACGTGCTTGGCGAAGTATCCATAGGAGAGGCAAAACATTACTAGGGAAAAGCAACAATCAGGCCTATGACCCCTATATGGCTTGGATTCGTGAGAGGGCCGCGAAGTTCTTGATGCCATATCCTCCAGCGGAGCCTGTTTGCCCTCCCGTGATTGAGGAGCCTACTACAGTGGACATCCAAAGGTATAATTAGGTTTGTCGCGAGAAGGAAGAGTTGCAGAAGACAAATGAAGAGTTGGATAATGAGATTGCTCAACTCAGAAGTGAGAGGGTTGAAGTGAAGTATGCTTTGAAAAAGCAAACTGAGTTGGTGAACAAGCTAGGAACAAACTTGACTAAGGAGATGAGTGATAGAGAGCGGTTGGGTTTAGATATAAATGATGTTAGTAGTGTGCTTACTACTAAGAAGCAAGAGTTGAACAAAGCCTATTTGCGGATTTCCAAGTTTGAGGCTCAATGGAACGCTGCCATGTCCACCAGCAAGCAGCATGAAGACAAGTTGAAGGCGCATATCATCAAACAGAAGGCTCAACTCAGAGCTAAAGATGAGGAGATCTCAAAGGAAGCTTCACTCAGAAGACATAGTGACTGCAAACTAAATGAAGCGCTTGCAACCTTGGAGGAGCATAGAGAGGAAGCTAGTGCTAAGAGGCGTAGAATTGAGGAGGCTATTGGGAAGGAGGACCCGGTCGAGGATCTTCAGTCCACCATCAGTCAGCAGGAGTTGCTCATACGTGGTTTACTCACTAGGCCAGACCATCCGGATACACAGGCGCTGCTGAAGGATTTCCAGCCTCGCCACCCAGTTTGATTTGTTTCTTTGTAGTTTGTAGCGTAGACTTTTGTATGGACCATCACCAGACCTGTTGGTTAAGGTCCTTTTCTATTTGTACTCATTTGCTGTTTATATTTTGCCTGTGGGCTTATGTTTGCATATATGAGGAGTTTCTATTCTGTGCTTGCCTGCGGGGTTCTCCATCGTCTTGGCTGTTATCCCGAAACTAGAATCATGGGGGAATTTCCCTGTTTCATATATGCACGTTTGCATTTTAGCATGTTTCTCGCATTTGCAGGTACACCAGAACTATTAACCTTATTTCTCCCTGTGGGCCACTAGTTTGTTTCAGGGTAGACGTTCAAAAGTCAACGCAGATATGGAGCAAGTTCAAGCAGAGCTGAGGGAAATGCAAAGCCAAATGAGGCAGGTTATGGGAGATATGAAATCATTATGTATAAAGCAGAAGGGGCTTAAGGAGGAAAATCAACAGTTGAAGACTCAAGTGGGCTTCATGGCAGAAGTGTTGAGAGTTGTGCTAAGAAGGGATCAGGTGCCTGAGACTGCAGCAGAAGTGCTAGTTCCGCTTGCGTCAGTAAAACCCCTACCAAGGCATGATAGGCCTCATAGATCTCGTACACGCCCCGAAGCTCTAGATTTTCTCCATCAACGGCCATGTCTTGTCTCCCAGAGTAGTCCTAAGGTTGAAGGGTATGCACCAAGGCCGAGGCAGTCTGTCAGAATTTTTGATCAGATTCCTATGACATATGCTCAACTGTTGCCATTCCTGTTTCAGCTTCGGTTAGTCAAACTTCGGACCCTGTCTCCGCTTACTGGGACCCTACCACCAGGTTACGATGAAAGTGCCCACTGTGATTTCCATGCTGGGGCACCGGGGCACGATGTAGAGAACTACAAAGCTTATAAGAACGTAGTTCAAGATTTAATTGAGGCAAAGGCAATTGAGTTCGCGCCAGGCGGCATAATCATACCATGTGGTCTTATCCCATGCACTGCAAAGGAGGCAGTTGTTCCTCCTATTCATCCTGAAGATGCCTTGAGCCAAGAGGATGCCTTGAAATTTATGAATTCTGAATCCCCGCGCCCACAACTATTGCCGGTTCCTGGGCCGAACCTGAGGATGAAAATACTTGAACAAAGGGAGTCCCTGATAATTCAGACTCAATCCCCAGATGTTTCGGTTATTCCCGGTCAACGATCTGTTGAATCTTTGCAGCATACATCGGCTTCTCGCCTGAGTCAAAGGTCAAAACATTATCAGCCGCGTCAGCACGCCAGGCGAAGACCGAGGAAACCAGAAAGGCATTTTACTCAATTGCCGATATCATACAGTCAATTGTTGTCGTGTTTGATCAAGGGTGGATTATTAGTGCCGAAGGAAATGAATCCTGCGATTCCGCCATATCCGCCAGGTTTTGATGTCAATGCCTACTGTGAGTACCATGCTGGGGCACAGGGGCATTCAACTGAGGACTGCAAGGTGCTTAGAAGCCAAGTTCAGACTCTGCTGGATTCCAACCGAGTCTCAATCATGCCTCAAGGTTTTCAGATCAATGATCTTCCAGCATCCGGCCAGGCGGGTGTATCAATTCATGTCGTGGAAAAGTTCACTGAAAGCAAAGGTTCAGAAGATTATCAGACTGATTCTAAAGATGACTGACTCAGTAGCAAGACAAGATGTGAAAGCCCAGCTCCCAGAAGCTGGCAATCTTTTTTTATCCTGTTATTTCTTTACATTTGTAGTTTCTTTCCTGTTTAAATGCAATTTCGCTTGTAAAACTTGTTTGTTTTCAATTGATATTGATAATGAAATGAATATGCATGTTTTGATTTAATTCATTCGTGTTCACTAATTGTTTTTACAGATGTTATACGCTTATTTAAGCGGAATCCGGGGAGGATGATGAAGTTCAAAGACGCGCAAGCTTCCGATTGTATGCTTTTGAATAAAACCTACTGATGATGTACAAACATTGTTTCAAATTCCTAAACACCAGAGATATAAGGACGATAATCCCTTGTCAACCTCTTTGAGCCTAGTAGTAGGAGTTTCTTTCTGAAAACGAAAAAACCTAAATCTTAACCTGGGGTAGGGTAGATGTCAGCTAATTTGACTGAATATCCAAATTGTAACAGGAGTGTTCCCGTTCGATCGAGGATCAATCACACCTCTAGAGGTCGTGCCTAAAAATCTGCAATGGTTAAACATTGCCGATAAGGAGGGAAACAATCACGTTATTCCCCAAAGAGTCAGACAAGCCGATGTCACATGATTCGTTCAAAAATAAAGAGAAAAGGAAAAAGAGAACGAAGCCCGCTAAGTTGAATCTTGAAAACAAGCGACTTAGGCAAAAAATTAGGGCATCCCGCTGGACTTCGAAATCAAAAGAAGCTTAAAAGATCCAGTCAAGGCAAGAGTTAGAGAAATAAAAATGATGATGAAAAACAAGTCGTGTGATTCAGGCACCAAAGACGAAAAAGCGAGTGACTGTCGTTCCAAAAACTTACGGTTTCTTGAACCATCACTCCTGTCATTCAACCTCTGAGAGGTGAGTGCTAGTGTCGAATTAGCTGAATATAGGATTGGAGAATATCCCGGAGAATGGGCGGGTTAAAATAAATTTTAAGCCTTTATCCTTTCCTTGTAAACCATGAACTTGACCAAGTTACAACCTGAAAAAGTCCTAATTGAAGCAGGTTCATTTCGAAAGCATACTTCGGTAAAGATTGCATCGAAACTGACTCCTAAAAGGATTCTTCTTAGAACGTTGTGCTATTTGTTGACATGTTGATAAATGATTTATTCACTCTATGTCACAAAATTTTCCAGTGAACAGATTGGATTTCGAAAACTGTCATATGCATTGCATTAATATATCTTTTATGCAGAACAATTTTGTTTTACTTGCGAGTAAGCACTTGACAGCAGGAAAGTTCCCGCAGCAAAAAGATTGATCAGGATAGAATGCGGAATATCTGAATACCCTGTCAAATGGGGGAAAGTTATATCAAATGATCATAGTATGGGAATCAGCCATCCAAAGGTCAGTTAATCCGAGGTAGAAAAGTCGAGATTCGGTGAATCTCTTGCATCCAAGAGACACTTTCCCTACAGATCAGCCAGTCTGGGACAAAGTCAGTGCAGACAAGGGCAGGCCACCCTGAGAGTGCAAAAGCTATGTCTTGTCTAAGGGGAAATTAATATGAAGCACCCCTTTAGAGATTCAAAATGTTGAAGTAGTTCGTATCAAACCATCAGGGTGCAGAGATTCAGGTCCCATGTCGAGGAAGATGTAAGGGAGATCCCACAGGCTGGGGCAAAATTTGAAGGCGAAAGAGTTGTTCTTCTCCATATCTTCAGAATTCATCAAGGTAAGTCGACCAGGGGCGAACTTTTTTTTCATGATATAAGTCCAGGGGCAAGCCATCTCGAGGTTGTTTTCATGGCAAGTTTTTCTTTTCAAGATGAATCGTCCTAAAGACGAGATTGGGGCAAACTAAACTACACATGGGCAGTTACTTGATTAGGGTTTTTCTCCCCATCCAGAGTCCATGTTGAGCATCTAGAGTCGGCATCTCTGTCCCCAGTAGTGTTGGTATGCAGTTTAAGTAAACAGGTAGCATGAACACTTTCCGTTGGCAGTTGATGCGCACTCGATCCCTGCTAGGTGTACGTTGGTATGCATTCCCCAGCGAGTTGTGATTGAGTTCTCTCCCCACTGAGAAATCTATATCCTGGGTAGGTTCGTCCCCCAGAAGAGCAATCCCTAGAAGCCAGCAAGGGCCCGTTTCTCGGTATAAGTCTATTTGTTGTTAGCAGGAGCAAGTTTGTGCTCTATCTCCGGCAGAATCGTTGATATCTCAACAGGGTTATTTTCTTTTCCCTGCAGGGTTGTTTGTTGTTCCTGACAGGATGGTTTCTGTTTCTCTAGCATCTATTATGCCGTTTCAGTTCCGTTGCATCTGCATGTGTGCATAACATCTACCCAAACGCGTAGCATTTCCATATTGTATGGAGCATTGCGCCATTTTCAAACATTTGCATGTGAAACATAGGCCAGGTTGTTATCTCTTTGTTTCAGGTGTATCTTCGTAGGTTTGATCTTTGCCTGTGGTATACAGACCATGTGATTTCTCTTAGCCCACGTGGTATCCATACCCCGACTCATGTTACTCCCCAGCAGTATCTTCGGATCTGAGTGGATCACGATAAGTATGATGATGATCTCCTTTCCCCATTGAGTATCCAGATTCTGACGAAGATGATTGTGGTATCCAGACCATGGTAGTTGATATTATTTTGCTTTCTCCGTTGAGTATCCAGACTCCGGTAAAGTCAGTTGGGTATTCAGACCTTGATAAGTTTTGTGGTTGTACTCTTTTGCCTGTTGAATATCCAGATTCTGGTGAATTTCCGATGGGTGGTATATTGTTTTGTCCGTAGAGTATCCAGACTCCAGTCAGCTCCGTTGAGTATCCAGACTCCGGTAAAGTCAGTTGGGTATCCAGACCCTGATGAATTTTGATTATGTTTTCTCCGTTGAGTATCCAGACTCCGGTAAAGTCAGTTGGGTATCCAGACCCTGATGAATTTTGATTATGTTTTCTCTGTTGAGTATCCAGACTCCGGTAAAGTCAGTTGGGTCTCCAGACCCTGATGAATCTTGTTTGTACTTTCTCCTTTGAGTATCCAGACTCCGGTAAAGGCAGTTAAGGTATGCAGACCATGCTAATTTATTTGATGCTCCGTGATATCCAGGTCACAGTATTGTTGTTATCTCTTATTGCCATGTGGTACCCAGACCTTGGCGCCTATTGTTTTTCTCAGCCCATGTGGTATCCAGACCACAACTCATATTGTGTCCCAGCAACGTCATTTGACTTGAACTCGTAGGATATCCAGATCCCGATGAATATATTTATTTTGCATTGAGCATCCAGACTCTAGTTATTGAGCATCCAGGCTCAGGTTATTGAGTATCCAGACTCAGATTTATTAACCGAGAATCCAGACTCAGGTTATTTGCATAGAGCATTTAGGCTCAGATTGCATCGAGCATCCAGGCTCAGACTATTGAGTATCCAGACTCAAATTTATTAACCGAGTATCCAGACTCAGGTTATTGCATAGAGCATCCAGGATCAGATTGCATTGAGCATCCATGCTCAGATTGCATTGAGCATCCAGGCTCAGATTATTGAGTATCCAGACTCAGGTTATTTGCACAGAGCATTCAGGCTCAGATTGCGTCGAGCATCCAGGCTCAGGTTATTGAGTATCTAGACTCAGATTTATTAACCGAGTATCCAGACTCATGTTATTTGCGTAGAGCATCCAGGCTCAGGTTATTGAGTATCCAGACTCAGATTTATTAACCAGTATCCAGACTCAGGTTATTTGCACAGAGCATCCAGGCTCAGATTGCGTTGAGCATCCAGGCTCAGGTTATTGAGTATCCAGACTCATATTTATTAACCGAGTATCCAGACTCAGGTTATTGCATAGAGCATCCAGGCTCAGATTGCATTGAGCATCCAGGCTCAAGTTATTGAGTATCCAGACTCAGATTTATTAATCGAGTATCCAGACTCAGGTTATTTGCATAGAGCATCTAGGCTCAGATTGATTGAGCATTCAGGCTCAGGTTATTGAGTATCCAGACTCAGATTTATTAACCGAGTATCCAGACTCAGGTTATTTGCATAGAGCATCCAGGCTCAGATTGCGTCGAGCATCCGGACTCAGATTTATTAACCGAGTACCCAGACTCAGGTTATTTGCATAGAGCATCCAGGCTCAGATTGCGTCGAGCATCTAGGGTCAGGTTACCGAGTATCGAGACTCAGGTTATTTGCATAGAGCATCCAGGCTCAGATTGCATTGAGCATCCAGGCTCAAATTATTGAGTATCCAGACTCAGATTTATTAACCGAGTATCCAGACTCAGGTTATTTGCATGGAGCATTCAGGCTCAGGTTTTTGAGTATTCAGACTCAGATTTATTATCGAGCATCCAGGCTCAGGTTTTTGAGTATCTAGACTCAGATTTATTACCGAGCAGTCAGGCTCCGTTTATTGAGCATCCAGGCTCTAATTTGTGTTTTTGAGTATCCAGGATCAATTTCCTTTTGAGCATTCAGGCTCCGATTACTTCGAGCATTCAGGCTTCGTGTTCTATGGAGTACCCAGACTCTAGTAACTTGGATTGTTATTTTTTCGCCAGTATGGTATCCAGACCATGGTTTCACTTTCGACGTTTGCATTCTTTTACCCCAACAGGGTGGCTTTGAAATCAGTATTGTTATATTCAGATTTTCTGCGGTTGGCAAATTTCCGGATTCTTTGGTATTCAACCGTCTTTTACCTTGATTGCATGAAAGTCGTTCTCTTTTCACTCTTTCAGGCCCAAGTCGTTTGAATAGGGGCAGCTTTTGCACCCCAAAATTTGCTCAACCTTTTCTTAACTTGGTTTATGCTTCATTTCATTTCATTTTGTCCTAGCATTTGCATTGCATAACATATTTCATTTTACAGGGGATCAAGAGGTTGTGCATAGCAAGAGAGGTATTCTTAGAGCATTGAGCCTAAGAAAGGGTTGTTATTCAAGCTTGATTGGTCATCAGGGCATCTTGAAGTGGTCAATGTCTTGTGAAAGGATAGATGGATGTGTGTGGGTCAACTCCTAACTTGGAGGCCAACTGGAGAGCATCAGGAGATTATGAGTGCATGATTTTGGGTATGAGATGTTGAGGGAGATCATTGAGTGCCTTGAGGGTCATTGTGGAGCTTATTCAAGTTGTTGTGTGAAGTGGAACCAGCCACAGTTGAAAGTGTTGCAATTAGGGTTTTCATCTGGCAAATCCTCAATCAATTGTGCAATTGAAGGAGATTAAAACTTAATTCAAAGTCTCTATGGTCATGTGATGTTATTTTAAGACATATGAGACATCATTTCAAGTTCAATTCATCAAGAGTTAAATGTGTGAGAAGTTACTAAATTAGGATTCTGAGGGGAAAATCCCCTATTTAGTGCCTGACTTCAAGACCATCTACCTCAAGATACAAGTCTCATCTCAACTTTTGGCCAACATGGAACTTGTAGAGCTTGTTCTTAGCTTTCTTTTGAGTACTAGAAGTCCTTGGTTGGATGTACAGAACTCAAGTTATGATTCATACAAGTTACAGGTCATCAGAGGGATGTGATTTTGGTCAACAAAAGTCAACCAACTTCCAAGCCATTTTTGACCTAGAAGGATGTTTCTCCTCAGCTTTTGGCCAACATGAAAGTTGTAGGTCTTGGTTTAGATTTCCAAATTGTACCAGAAGTTTTTCATCTGATTTGTAGAACTCAAGTTATGAGTGTTACAAGTCAAGGGTATTTTGGGAAAGTAAGATTACAAGTCATAAAATTATAGGTCCATTTCACCAACTTAGGTACTTCAAATAGAAATCTTTTCAACATGAAACTTGCTCCAAATAGGGCCATTTGCTTTACCAAATCATCTCTTGTCATGGTGGGGGCTTGGATTGAAGATTTGGGGTTTGAATTTTTCATAAAGAAGGCTTGAAATGAGAAATTGAGATTTTAAGGATTTTGAACTTTCTCAAGGCAAATTTGTGCATTTTCTGATTGCAAATAATGGTTCAAAGACATTGTCATCTTCACATTGGAAATTTGGGGTCTCTAACTTGACCATTTTCATGGGTTCTTCCTCTTGAAGTAACAAATTGGAAATCAACCATAAGATCAAAAGCAAGCCTTAATTCTTAGCCCTTTGATCAGCTCAAGCCATTTGTGGCTGATTTGAATCAAAATCCAAGCTGGTGCAGTGGAAAATAAACGTATGGCAACTTGAAAAAGTGTGAAAAGTGAATTTGTGAATTGGGCTGTAGGACTTGAATTGGAGCTCCATTTTCATCCAAACCTAACATATATAACACAAGGAAACTTTCTATACCTAGCAGGCTCGTTTTGGTAGTGGTTTTGCAGAGATAGAAAGTTGAAAAAGAGAGGAAAAATTGAAAATCGTTTTTGGATCTACACCCAATTTCAAGCCAAATTGAGTTGATTAAAAGCTTCCTCAAGGCATTTGGAAGGATTCTGGTTGGTTTGTTCAGAGTTTCAGCTCAAGACAAGACCCAGTGGAGGTGCTCCACAAGGTAAATTTGAAATCACTATATCTCTCATTTTAAGCCTTGATTTTGCACCATTTTTGCATTCTTGAGACATAGAAATAATGTAGATCGTTAATGGATAAAATGGACTGACATTTGGTGTGTTTTCAGTGTGATGCATTTTTATTGTTGCTGGATTTTTGACTTATTCTTGAGCTTTTAAAACAAATGAGATGTGGTTTTGAACTCCTTGTGAGTTGTAGAATATTTCTAGGAAGATTTGGTTAAGTTTCGTGAACTTTGAATTTTTGAGTCATGAGCTTGTTGTTTGCGATTTGCTTTCATCTTGAGGTTTTTGACCAAACCAATGATATATTTAAATTCCCCTTGATCTGTAGATGAGTTTCCATATAAACTTCATTGGATTTGGTGGAATATAATGTTTGTTGTGTTTCTGTTCACTGTTTGTGGCGACCGGAGATATGAAGAAGACGACCAGAGTGTTTGCTCCGGCGGACTGGTTATTTTCATTGTTTTGTTGACTTTTCATACGTTGAAGATAACCCGTGGCCGTTTGATTTTGTTGACTTGCGTTTGTATCCGTTGGTTAAGAAACACGTGGACTTGCTTTGACCGTGTTGCACACAATTTCATTTGAAATTTCATTAATTCGTTGGCACCATGTGGACCGTGTAATCATCATACTTTTGATCAGATGTTCCAGGATGAGGGGCTACCATACACGCCTGTTGACCTAATGTACACAATCTGCTTATTTTTCTGAATTTTTGCAAGCGCCTGGGCCCAGTGCTATTCAGACCCCCTATTTTGGCCCATGTATTTTCTGAACTGGATTTATTTCTATCCACACCGTGTGTTTTCTTAATTGTTTTTTTTATTTTATTTTATTTCTGTTTTGCTTTTAATCATTTAAAAATAGCTCCAAATATCATAAAATTCCACAAAAATACTTTTAAGACACTTTAATGTGTTAAATATTTTTTTGATATTTTTATTTTCATTTTTGATTTATTTTTGAATTAAAATGGAATTAAATGCTTGGAGTTGTTTTTAAATTGATTTCATTTGCTCCTTTTGTGTTCTTGCTTTGTTTGTGGACCAACCTTTTTCTCCAATGATTGAGACCTTTTTCTCATGTGAATGATGAATTGGAGGGTCTTATAGGATGATTTTGGCCTTGGTTTATTGAATTTTTGTTTGACTTTTGATGCTTGCCTTTTGACCCTCGATTTCCCCATTTCAAAGTGGTACATCTTGAATCTAATTTTCTTTTGATGGTGCTTTGAGGGGATATGGCCCTTGTGTCTTTGGTTTCTGTTTGCCAACTTGTATGGCTGTCTTGTTCATTTTATTTAGGATTTGTTGAGCCTTTTTCCTAATTTTGAGTTGACTTGCAAGTCAAGTCATCTCCAAGGGAGGTTCCTACACACATCTTGACCTAGTTTGACTTGGATATGACATTTTTGGATCCTTTGAGCTTGCAATGCCTTATAATTCATGTTTCTAACATGTTAAGGATGCTTTTGGTTCAACTTTAGGTCATGAAACTTCTTTTGGTTTGCTCATTTGTGTTCATCTTTTAAATCATTTGATTGTGGTTTCTATGTGGATCTTTCTTGCTTTTCCTTTGTGCATATGATTGTTTTCTCTTGTGGTATGTTTGCTTTTGCATTTGTGCACTCTCTTCTCATCCTCCATTCTGTCCCATGACTTTGGAATACTACTTAAGGTTGCTTGGTCCCTCCTTAGGAGGAACTTGAAGCTTACCTAAAGTAATGAATCCATGAGGACTTTTTTTCTCTTTGTTTTTGTTACTTGTTTTTGATGCGTCTCTTTCCCTTTTCTCTTTGCATCTTCATATGCATGCTTGGTTGAAATGAGTTTGTGGTGGCTACTGCCCCACACACGTTTCCTCCCACTTTCATTCTTTGTGTTCTTACTTGTGCATTTGTGTTTGCATCCTTCATTTGCATTGTTTCCTTTATTATTTCTACTTCTTCTTTTGTCTTCCTTCCCTTAGGATTTCTAACCTCTCTTGTTCAAGAGAGGTTATGATAGACATTAGGGTTCTAACCATGCATGATAACATTAGGTAGAGGTTTCTCTTTTGTAATCCCAACTTTAGGTGCACTTTGCATGACAACTTTTAGGGTTTGGTCTAGTCCCCCTTAGTTTGTCCCCTTTCTCTTCTCATCTCCAAACAACTTCAATTCACTTAATAAATATAATGAATATTGTGCCATGAGCCTTGTACTTGGGAAATGGTGATTGAGTGGTTACCTCTCAATTGCCTAGAGTGTTTATTATACGTCCTTAGGACGATATGCGACACATTCGATCCTAGGTTTTAGAATTTGTTACAACATACATTATGAACACTCTAATTCAAAACACTTCTTCTTAAAAAATACAAAAACACTTCAAACCTTTTTATCCTTCGGGATCTTAATCAGGAAAACCTTTTTCATAAACAAGGGTGTTGTTAACTTTCAGTCCTATCGCAAACAGTAACGCCTAAGTCTCAAATGGTCGAGCTGCATACACCAACTGCTAGAACTGTCTGTTAACCTTACTCGGGTAAAACTTTTGAACAACCTGTGTTCTCGTAAGCCCGAACTACGTTTGCTCTGATCTTTCATACCAGATGAAAGTACGTAGGCATAAGACACGATGTCTTAGTGAGCAACCTTCCCCCTTCTTTAGCCGTAGTTAGGCGAACTACGTTGACTCTGACTTTCCCATTGTACGAGGGAGTATGTAGGCACAGAGCGGCGATGCTCTGCCGAGTCAGTCCTTTTTCTTTTTCTTTTGTCCATAAGCCTTTAGAGTAGATAGTTTACACACCTTTTTAGATAGACAACATATGCGTGGATCCTATCGAGTACGACGGACGTGAGGGGTGCTCATACCTTCCCCTTGCGTAACCGACTCCCAAACCTAGGACTTGGTTGCGATGACCTCGTCTTTTCCCATTTTCGTCAGGTTTTTCCGATCGTTTCCTTTCCCCACTTTGGGATAAATAACAATAGGTGGCGACTCTGTTAGTCATTGTCAGCCTCTTTTTTCGCAGTAGCGACAATATCCTAGTGGGGATAGACTACTTCACCAAATGGATCGAAGCGATACCTTTACCAAAATAAGATCAAGAAGATGTCATTGAGTTCATCCAGAAGTATATCATTTATAGATTTGGGCTTCCATAGACAATAACGACAGATCAAGGGTCAGTGTTTACGGGTCAAAAAATGCAAGAGTTCGCCAAAGAAATGGGGTTCAAGCTTCTAACCTCAACGCCTTATTATGCCCAGGCCAATGGCCAAGTTGAGGCAGCAAATAAGGTAGTGATTGGTATGTTAAAAAAGAAAATTGGGAGTAAGCCAAAAAATTGGCATAAGACTTTGGACCAAGTCCTATGGACATGTCGAACGTCCTCTAAGGATGAAACAAATAGTACTCCATATCGTCTGACTTTTGGCCATGATGCAGTGCTGCCAGTCGAGATCTATATACAGTCAGTTAGGATTCAGAGACATCACGAAATCCCTCGAGAGATCTATTGGGATATGATGCTCGACGAGTTAGTGGACTTGGACAAGGAAAGACTGAAAGCTCTGGAACTTTTGAAAAGGCAAAAGAAAAGAATGGAGAAGTCATATAACAAGAAGGTTAAAGCGAAGGCCTTTCTGGTTGGAGATTTGGTGTGGAGGGTAATCCTGCCTATGGATCGAAAGGTTAGGTTCCTAGGCAAATGGTCCCCAAAATGGGAAGGCCCATTCCAAGTTTCGATGGTCTTTTCCAATGGAGCGTACGGAGTGGAAGATCTAAACGAAGATAAGAGAATATTAAAAGTGAATGGAAAATATTTGAAAAAATATAAGCCTGCGCTGCAAGAGGTAAAAATATCAACGGAATAACGATTAATATAAATTGAAGCCATAAATGATATAAATATGATATGCCAAAATGGCTCAGTACCTTACAACATGGAATTAGAACTATGGCTTACAAAGGCCAGCAAAAGATAAACTATTAAAAAAATTCTCGACAGACTAAAAAGGGAGATTGGCTCGCATCTTGAAATAGTTCGAATTTTGAAGCTCAAAGTGTTTTTGACATAAGTCTTTGTCGGTACTCAATTGAGAAATTTCTATTTCCAAGCAACGAGCTTCCTCAGCAAAATTGACAGCATGGTCAAGTTCAGTTGATAAAGAAGAATCGTCAAAGGAAGATAATTCAGCATTCCTCTTCTTAGCTTTCATTATCTTATGGCGAAACTTCTTTATTTTACGCTCCCAACAAGCAATGTTCTCCTCGTTTGCGATGATCTCTTGTTGATTCTTCTCTTTTCTCTCCTCCAATTCTGCAATTTTTTGTTCAGACTCAGCGACAGCGGTCAAAACAGTGGCTTCACTACCGACCTTCGTCAAAAGATCATTCTCAATTTGGGGCAGCAGTCGAAAGTCCTTATGAACTTGGTCAATTAGGGTGCCAATCTCTTGGATGACGCTAGCAGCCTCGGGAGAGATCGATTTAAGATCCACTTGTTGTAGGAGAGTCTTCAAGGAATGGTGGTGGACAGCACCCATTTGCAAAAGGGAAAAGAGATCCCCTTTGAAGATCTTCCCCTTGATCTTCTCAAGAATGCTATCAGTTGGATGGCTCGAGACTTGGCCTTCAGAAGTCGAAGTGCTAGGGGCTTTGCCAGAAGAATTGCCTCGCTGGATCAAGAGGAGTTTGATATATTGTCGAGGGTTGGAAACCTTCAAGGCATCAAGTGCTGCCTTAGTAAGATTTGCCCCACCCTTGATGGGCACTACTTCACTTTCCTTGAGAATAGTAACTGTGGTAGTTTCAGCCACTTCAACAGGGGCAGGTCCATCAACTGAACGTTCCTCAGGTTTTGCTTCCTTACTTTTACCATCTTCTGTTGCATCTTCTTCCATTTCGTCTTCAGTGCCTTCGTTGCTAGTCTCATCCAGTTCTGACTGATGCATGGTCTTATTTTCGACGACATCATCGTCCCTTGCAGTTTGTTCATCAGCGGCCATTACTTGATTTAAAGGAGAACTGTTTGTGTCAGCCAAGTTTACATCCTCCTCCATAGGAGCCTCTTCATCATTTGTTACATCAGGATTAGGCGGAAGGTTGTCTTCTTCATGGTCAGATCCATCGGTATGAGACTGTTGGGTGGTTGTTTTTATAGGTGAAGGAGGAATTGTGGTAAAATTAGGTTTATTAATCTCGCCGAGAAAACTCATACCAGAACCCAAATCATATGTAGGATGATATGTGGGCTCACCTTGGTTGTTCAAGGGAAAGGTTGGCGAAGGAGACTTGGGTGGAAAGGTTTTCAAACCCCTAACATCAGCCTAGACGAAGAAACAGACATAAGAAAGAGCAAGATAAAGAAGATCAAGTTCCAAAAGAGAACAGTTAGATACGTAGCATACCTGAATGTTTTCATCATCGAGACTTGAGTTATTACTTTTAATGGGAACAATGTGCAGAATCGAGGCACCCTCTACAGAAGCTTTAGCAGGATCTTGAGAGGGAATGTTCAGCTTAGGAGTTTTGGCTGTCAAGGGGGAAGATGGAGAGTCAGTGATACCTAGGCCATGGGTAAACCTTCACCTTTTCTTTATTTGAGCATCCTCACAAGGAGATTCATCTTCATCTTCTGAATCAATGATGATTTGGGCAGAAGCTCTTTTGAGTTTCTTTTTAGGAGTGGGAGGTTTGCGGCTTACCTGAAAACAACAAGAGATGTTAGGAACAATGGAGGAAGTCAAGCTGACAAAGGCTTGCAGGGGGTTACCTTTTGGCCTTCGATCCTGCCTTCAGTCTTTGATGTTGGAGCATTTCTTTTAGGAGCAGCTGCAAAATAAATCATGCCGTTACTGGTCAGTAACAATAAAGCTCAATTTAAAAAGTCCAAATCGAAGGGAGATGACCTTCAAGAATGTCGGATTCGATGCGAACATCTTCAGTACTAACATGAAGGTTCCCTTTAAAAGTATCGAGCGTATGTTTAGTCGGAACCACCCGTTGCGATTTGGGTTTCGACTGTTGTCGAAGGATTTTAATAGCATCTCCGCAGATGAACCAATCTAGAAATGAAGGGGCAAGAGCCACGCCAAAATCAGCAGTTGGTAATCGAGGAATTTTTTAAAGAAATAATTTAAAAGCGACCTCATACCGTTTCTCACGCGGAACAGATGAGGGAATTTTTAAATTTTCCATTTTCTTAGAAAACTTTTCCCTTAAAGTAACAACAACCTCGCGGATGGTCTGACTAACATCATATGGTTGATAGGCAATTTCGAAGTACTTCTAGAAGGCTTGAATCTCTTTGATATGGGTAGACGTACCTTTCTTGACTTTCTCCTGCACATCAACGAAAGCCTGGTCAATCAAGCAAGTAAAGCTCGAAACATTAAGAAACTCTGAGGCATAATGTCTGGACCACCAATTGAAGAATTCCGGGGAGCAGAAGTAGGAAGGTTCAAAATAAATGGGTGTAAGGACTGACTTGTGGGCATGGCGTGCCAGTTGTGTTGAGCATTCTATGGGGTTGACAACGGTGAGAGGGAGTATAACGTGTGATTTCTTATCGTACAAACATTTGGGTAAAGTTTGTATTATCCCGAATTACCGTGATACCAAGTTTGGCTGATAGGCTACCAAAGTGGCTTGCCCCCTGACAAGGTTGAGTTTGTGAACTAACAGCCGAGGTGTGAGAAATCGCTCCCAGACCAGTTTCGATTCGTCTTCATGCTTCTTTAGCGGAGGAGGGAAGGGTCTGGTGAACCACTCAAGGGTCGTACTTCCTTTCAGCGAATGGAGCCATTCTTGGGGTGAACTCATGACATTTGGCGAACATATGGATGAATTTCGAAAGGTTGGCTCGAAGCGTGTGTCCTTCTTCGCTTGGAGTAAGTTTAACCAAGCGGGGCCATTCAACTTGCCTTTCAGAAACAGAAGGCGAATTCTCATCGACTTCTCCTTTGTTGGGAAGGCTGCCTTCGAAAGTGGCATTGAGCCACAACTGGAGTAGCCAGAATGGACCTGACATTAGTAGGTTGCCATGACTTTCAGGGTCCTTTAGCTTACTAGCGCCTTCGCTCAGGGCCTCGTACAGACTAGCTAGGATCATTTCGCTCAGGCAAATGCCTCTTTTTAGGTGCAGTTGATTTGCCAAAATGATGTATTTTCGTGCCACCTGCAAAGATTTAGTACAGAAGACACAACGAGACAACCACATGGCCAAGAAGGCTATATGCTCTTCATTCTCGACAGTAGTAGTATCCTTGTTATGATAGTGGTTGATGAAGTAGGTATAGGTATGCTTTGTATTCGAAAATCCTATGGTATCTTGACAGTCAATTTCAGGGACATAAACTAATCCATGGGGTTTCAGTCCTATGATGGCAGCTATATTAAAAAGTGTAGGTGTCATTGTAACCCGGTGAACTGACTTTAAACAATGTTGCGGATAGCAAGAGTCGCCACCGACTTTTATTTTATCCATAAGGAAAGGTTATAAAAGAACAGGAAAGACCTTAGAGAATACTTTGGGTCCGGGGGGTAGGTTATGAAAAGGGAAGGTATTAGCATCCTTTTCATCCATGGTTATCCATGGGCTCTTAGGTACTTAAGCTCACTTTTGAATTGTTATGAAATTGTAGTGTGTGAATAGAAAATTTTCAGAATAGTTAATAAATAATCCATGTAAGGATGTGCTAAGAACTTGTTTGAAAACTTGTTGAAAGTTTGTTTAAGTGCGAAACAGTTTTGAAGTGAGCAAGCACCTAGGAGTAACCTACCCTAATGTTTAAAGGTCTTTCTTATTCTTCATTCTTTCCTTTAGTAAGACTATCCCTACTATAATGGAGTAGGTAGTCCTTACTTTGGATGTTAAGGGACATGTGAGGGACAATTTGACTTTGAAGGCCATTGTGGGATGTAATAAGCACATATAAGGGACCATCATCATTTTTCGAAAGGGACTCGATTCGTAAAGGCAACCATAAGGGACTTTGATGATTTTTCTATTTGAGGGACTTGCTTTATACACCCCACTTAACCATTATTCGTAGGCAACTTGAGGGATATCCTTAGGAAGTGAGACGGCGATTAAAATCGACTTACGTGTGTGACGTGTTTATTTTAATTATCTTTATTTAAAAGTGATCTAAATTTATTACATACATGTTGTTACACTCCCTAATTACTAACCATAATAATAATTAAATAATTAAACAACTTTACATCCAAGAAACAATTACAAAATAATAAGCAAAATAATTAAATAGCAAAGATAAATAAAATATAAATAAGCAATAATAAATAATAAAGGGGGTTAATTCTAAGTTTACTCGGCAAGACATCGCATCTTGTGCCTACGTATCCTTACGGGAGTGGAATCAGAGTAATCGTAGTTCCCCTCAAAAGGGAGGTTAGAGACTTCTTGACTGTGGTCAAGGTCTCACGGGGAATAAACATGTCTTAAGGACACGCTTACGTGGAGTGTAGAAACTCCAAATCTCTATGTTGAATTGTTAAGTTGTAATTAGGGTTAAATTAGGTTAGGGGTTCCACGGCGGGAAACCCTAAAATGAGCGCGGCGGCTCTTTGACCTAATGCTAGGGGTAAAATGGTAATTTTGCCTGCGGCGAGGCATTTGTGAAAATTAGGGTTTGTAAGGTTGTAAGGGTTTGAAGTTTTGAGGACTATTGGCGTGGCGGCCAAACGGCTAGACCTAATCCTTCGGAGGAATGCAATGCGGCAGGTTAATGGTAAAAGATGCGAGAATTTAAACCATACATCAGCAGAAATTTAAATGCGGAAAAGTAGACGCGATTATTGGTTCGCAAGGTTACAACCGAGAAACAATTACAATTATGATGCTTGAACTGAAAAATAAATTGCAATAAAATATAAGGCTGCAACACAAACCAACGCTGTTAGGAATCAGGCAAAAGGATATATGATCTTGCTGTCTATTTGTGATACAAAGGAAAGTTTTTAATTTCGAGTCATCATATAAGTTTTAATATTAAAAAAATATTTAATTTTAATTTTTTCAAAGAGAATTTTAATTTTATTAAAGAAAAAGAAGAGTTTAAGTTATTATATAAAAAACTAAATTAGCTATTATTAAAAGAAAATATTATTATTTTTTAGAGTTTAAATTATCATTTTTAAAAAGATTTTAGTTATTAATAAAAAAAGGTTAATTTTGATTAATATTTAAAACACGTTAATCTGATTAATATTTAAACGGAAAAATGGATTAATATCTAAGACAGAAAAAAAATAAAAAATACAATACATAAAATAAATGACAAGTGGGTGGGGCTGGGTACCCAATTCCCAGACCCGACCCGGTCCGGTGGTACAAAAGGGGGAAAAAGAAAATTAGGGTTCTAAAACCCTAATTTCCTTGTGCGGCCGCGGATCTCCCTTGTCCTCGTCTCTCTCGACTTCTCTCATTCCAAACCTGAAAAGAAAAAAAAACAACCACATAGTAACCATTAATCATGAGCTTACGTCGTTTTTGACGGTGATTTTCGCGGAGGTTTACGGTGTTCGATCGTTCGTGATTTATGGGATGATTATGAGGGCGATGATGTGATGAACTGAGCTCCAAGGTACGATTGCCCGTCGATAGACGAAGGCGGTCGTGCGATTTGCCTTGATGGTGGTCGTCTAGGGTTTCGTCGCCGTTTTCCGTTTTTCTCTCCCTCTTCCCTTTTCTCGGGTTTCGTTTGAGGTGATGCCATTCTTATATACTCTCCTCTCTCGATTTTGAATGGGCCTTTGGATTTACATTTTCCTGATATTATTTACCCTTTTGTGAAAGGTTTGATTTGATCTCAAAACCTTCCGTTTTCGGAAGCGATTTGCACAATATTTGTTTTTCTGATATGATATGATCTTTGTCTGATTGAAACCTTCCACTTTTAGTTCGATTGATTGGATTCACTAATTTGCTTTGGATATTTGCAGATGCGGATTCGTTTTGGATATCGTGGCCTGTTTGATAAACCGTTATTTCAATTTCGGTTTTGCAAATGTGGATTCGGTCCCTGATCCGATTGTCTCTGGTGAACTGGGTTCCATATGTTTGGTTCAGTGATTCCGTTTTGATGTTGGGTAACTGGTTTGGATTTTGAACTGATTGTTTCTTTGTTTAGGATGAACTGTGATAGTATGTTGGGCCATGATGTGTGATAGCAGAGCCTCTGCGTTTGGTGCCTTGTTCCACGATGCCCCTAGCAGTTTGAGGTAGTTTGGTCGTGGGATTTTACTTAATATGAAATGAGCTTTTTGTGAACTGAACTTGCTCTGTCTTTTGAGCTGACTCTGAACTTAGCTCTGATTGTTTTTCTGAATTGCACTCAGTCTCTTATTTTTCTGGATTGAACTGGGTTCATCTCTGAGTTGCAATTGCTCTTCTGTTTCTGAATTGAGTGGTTTTGCTGCTTTGTGAGTTGAAGTGCTTATTCAATTTTGGTGCAGCTTGTGAATTGTTTTGGCCTTAACTCTGTTATGGACTTTGGGGACTTCTGATGCTATTTTGACTCTTGTATTTCAGGTATTGAAAAAAATCAAACAAACGGTTCAGACCTATTGGCATCTAGGTCCGAACTCGGGTTGGCTCTGCTGTTCAGCTTTGTATCAGTGGAACTCACTTGAAATTTACTTGATAGTGATACCTGTTTACTTGATGAAATGGTATTTTAGTTTGGCTTTGAATCGAACCCAATTACGGCAAATCAAATCGGTCCCCACTTCTTTTACTCTTTATCTCTCTCGGTTGTCCCTTAGATAAGAACAGACATTACCTGATCTGACGCCAATGGCGTGGATCGGTAACGGGGGTAGGATGCGACTTCGGTCGTGCCACTCCCGACACTCGATGATGACCATTGTTCTGAGAGTGTCGAAAATAACTTCTAACCTTTTTCTCTTCTGTTTGTGTTCTGTTTTGATGTACAGGTTAGTCGAGATTTGCGGCGAAGCTCAAGGGCTAACATGAAGACACTTAGCATTTTTAGGACTTAGGATTTTTAGATTTAATGTAATTCCTTGTAGCAGCAAAAATGTGAAACAATCTCCCTTTTGTATAATGCAATCTTTATGAAATAAAATTCCCAACACTTTGAATTTATTTATATTTTATTCTTAGTTAAAAAATATAAACAATTGTGAATAAATCCACAAGTATTTAAATTCGTTAACATAGGCATAAAACATAAATATTCCCAAGTGGTATTCTTATTGGTGCACTCGTCTCATTTGTAATCCTAATCTCATCATCCGATTAAAATGTTAACCAACCATTTCATAACCAAACACCTATGGGCACCGTAATCACAACATTTTCAGCATCAACAGTAAAACTAATCGTAATTAAATTCCACTGACCAAACCGCTAAAATCTCAATATGATCAGAACTGGTGATAGATAAATGCCTCGAAACCAATACGTATCAAATGCCTCAGAATTTTAATAACAGCCCATCTTCAAGGAATTGGTAGAATTTGTGTAAAATGACCAAAATACCCCTGGAATCAAATCTCTCTTTGATGTTGGCAAAAAAAAAAATCATGAAGTTTGACTTTGGTTTGACCACAGTTGACCTCAGTTTGACTTTTTAACTGCATTGACTGCTTTTGACTTATCTGATCATCTGACTGAGCAAACTTTTGAGAAAAGTCTTGAAACTTGACATGGGGGTTCTTATACACATATAAGATGTTATGAAGCTCACTTGAAGTCTTGGAAGTCCATTTAGCCTGATTAAAGTCAAAACCCTAGTTTTGGATGCACTGCTTAGGAGGTGCATTGTCTGAGGGAATTGTCAACTCTTCTGACCAATTGTGAACTTTGTGAACCTTGTGAATCTTCATAAGATATCTTGCGATACTCATGGGAGGTATTGTGAAGCTTGTGAACCTTGTGAACATCATGAAGTGGCTTTGTAGACCTCATGACCCTTAGGAAAGCTTTGTAAACATTGTGAATCTTGTGAACCTTGTGAACCTTCATAAAGTAGCTTGTGGACTTTATGAACTTCATGAAAGGTTATGCAAGTTGTTGGAGAACTTGTGAACCTTGTGAACCTTCTTAGAACACAAAGTCTTGTATTGTGAGGGCAAATTTTGGGGTGCAACAGCTGCCCCTGTTCAATTTTCTGAAACCTGAGGGGTTAGATTGGTATATTTGCCAGTCGTAACCTGGAAGGTTGAAGGGGATTGAACACAAAAGCCCAAAAATTTGCACTCACCAGTGCACTAGAGTGGTACAGATGGCTAGTTGAATATGATTGAGTGGGCTTAAAGATGCCACTAGGGGGGGAGCAGTTCAAAATATGGGTGTAGGATGAAAGCTGTCAGGAGTCTGGAATAATAATGATGTAGCAGCATGTCTTCATGAGGATAGAGCAATCAATAGTGATAACCCTAAAGCAGTCTTGAAGCAATGATATGATTTCAGGAGGATAGAACAACGAATGGCTCTAAAGCAGTCTTGAAATAATAATGTGATATGTCTTCAGGAGGATAGAGCAATCAATAGCTCTAAAGCAGTCTTGAAGTAATGATTTCAGGAGGATAGAGCAATCAATAGCTCTAAAGTAGTCTTGAAGTAATGATTTCAGGAGGATAGAGCGATGGATAGCTCTAAAGCAGTCTTGAAATAATAATGTAATTTCAGGAGGATAGAGCAATGGATAACTCTAAAGCAGTCTTGAAATAATTAGATGGCTTCAGGAGGATAGAGCAATGAATAGCTCTAAAGCAGTCTTGAAGTAGTAATATGACCTCATGAGGATAGAGCAATGAATAGCTCTAAAGCAGTCTTGAAGTAATAGGATGATTTCAGGAGGATAGAGCAATCAGTAGCTCTAAAGCAGTCTTGAAGTCATGAGAGGCTATCAGGAGGATAAAATAACCCTGAGGTTACAATAAAGCAGTCCCAAAGTAATAAGAAGCTCATCAGGAGGATAAAGTAACCCTGAGGTTACAATAAAGCAGTCCCAAAGTAATAAGAAGCTCATCAGGAGGATAAAGTAACCCTGAGGTTACAATAAAGCAGTCCCAAAGATCATAAGCTTGTTTGTTGGATAATTAACCTGAAAACAAGGTAGCATTCTGTATAACAACATTAGTTTATGCTTTATGTATGCATGTATGACATGATGCACTTAGGTAATGTACTATAGACATATATGTTATGGTATGATGTAAATGATGTATGTATGATATGACACTGCTGGAAGTGTCTGGATATCCTTGTATAACAACTGCTGGCTAAGGAAAATAAATCCCGATTCGTTGTTGAAGAATATATAACCCTCCGTCTGCTGGGGATAACAAGGTATAGATAACCTCCCGTTGTTGGGGATAGTAGGGTATAGATAACCTTCGTTTTCGTTTGATAGTAGGATAAGTATAACATCCCGTCTTCGTTCATCGTGCCCTTATTGGAAAGTAATTTCCCGTATATCCGTATGAGGATAAAAGAGATGGATATAAATTCCAGGGGAGATTAGACTTTGTGAAAATGGATTAGTCCTACTGATGGTTTGTAACTGTCTTGTAAAGATGAACCGGCGAAGCTTCGTTGAAATCCTTCCCTCGTTCGTCCTTAGTAAATACTATTACTGCATTTTCATGCATTTCTGGTAAACATCAATCATATTAAAAGCATACATGCATTTCTGGTAAACATCAATCATATTCAAAGGCATACATACATTCAAACACAACCAATGGACGTTTCGCTTATGTAAATAGGGTAAAAGTAAATCTGGATTCAAAAGATGGAATTTATTTATATCAAAAGTGACCCATACACGGGTAAGTTTGTACAAGGAGACATAAACCCTAGTAAGAGAATTTTGTCATGAAGTTTTACAAAAAGAATCAGCTATGTGGGAAATAATCCTATTGAGTTTCAATTCTACTATTGCCACTCAAGTATCTCATCTTCTTGCTGTTGAGACGGAAACGATTGGATTGAGCTTTATCTGTTTGAGCTTGAGTAAGTAGTACAACTGGTTGCAGTTTCATGAGTGATCCAAAAGAGACATAGTCATACGCTTTAATCCCTAACTTTTGCCTGGATTGCCCTTTCAGGTTTTCAATCCACCGGGATACCCTTTTTTGCCCAAGCCGCCTTTTCAGGTTTTCGACTTGCCGGGTGTACATCTTTTTATATATATATCCCTAATTTTTGCCCAAACCCTTTTGGTTTGCCGGGATGCCCTTATTTTTGCCTAGGCCTGTCAACCTAGCGGGTCTCTTTTTATGCGTAGTATTTTTTAACTATGTCTGCGTTTACAGTTTGTGGGAAGTCTTCACCATCCATTGTAGTCAGTATCATGGCACCTCCTGAGAACACTGCCTTGACTACAAATGGTCCCTCATATGTTGGAGTCCACTTACCCCTAGGATCACCCTGTGGTAATATGATACGCTTGATTACCAAGTCACCAGCCTGATATACCTTTGGCTTAACCTTCTTGTTAAAAGCTTTGATCATCCGTTTCTGGTACATCTGGCCATGACAAACTGCTGCTAAACTTTTCTCATCAATCAAATTTATCTGGTCAAGTCGAGTCTGAATCCACTCATCTTCATCCAAGCCTGCATCCTTCATAATTCTCAAGGAGGGGATCTGAACTTCAATAGGCAGAACTGCTTCCATACCATAGACTAAGGAGAATGGGGTTGCCCCTGTTGAAGTACGTATTGTAGTACGATAACCATGCAGAGCAAATGGTAACATCTCGTGCCAATCCTTGTAAGTAACAGTCATCTTCTGTACAATCTTCTTAATGTTCTTATTAGCAGCTTCAACTGCCCCATTCATCTTTGGACGATACGGAGAAGAGTTGTGATGCTTAATCTTGAACTGCGTACAGAGATCAGTAATCATAGTGTTGTTCAGATTAGAGCCATTGTCAGTGATAATCCTTTCAGGGATACCATACCTACATATGAGATTATTCTTAATGAACCGAGCCACAACATTCTTAGTCACAGATGCAAATGAAGCTGCCTCTACCCACTTCGTGAAGTAATCAATAGCAACCAGGATGAAACGATGCCCATTAGAAGCAGTAGGCTTGATCTCACCAATCATATCAATGCCCCACATGGCAAAAGGCCAAGGAGCAGTCAACACATTCAATGGAGATGGAGGTACATGTACTTTATCAGCATAGATTTGACATTTGTGACATGTTCTGGAGTGTTGATAGCAATCAGCTTCCATGGTAGACCAATAGTAACCTGCTCTCAAAATCTTCTTTGCCATGGTATGACCACTAGAATGAGTGCCAAAGGTCCCATCATGCATCTCTTCCATAATTTCTGTAGCTTCCTTCTTATCCACACAACGAAGCATAGTTGAATCATGATTACGCTTATACAGAATGCCATTACTCAGAAAGAACTTAGCAGAAAACCTTCTCAGGAACTTCCTATCTTTGACAGATGCCCCTTCAGGGAACTCCTGAGCTTCAAGATAGTTTTTCACTTCATAGAACCAAGGCTTCTCCTCTGCCCCTTCAGTGTCAATCTCATTGCAGTATGCAGGCTTCTCAAATCTATCAATGGTAATCTTGGGAGCTTCATCATCCCAGCTGATCTCAAACATAGATGCCATGGTGGCCAATGCGTCTGCCAACTGATTCTCTCTTCGTGGAATATGTCCAAAAGTAATCTCTTTGAAATGTGGGATCAAAGACAACACATGTTCTCTGTAAGGAATGAGATTATCATGCTTTGTATCCCAATCTCCTTTAATCTGACTTACTACCAGAGCTGAATCTCCATACACCTCAAGGAACTGAATCTTCATATCAATAGCAACTTGCATACCCATGATACATGCCTCATACTCAGCCATGTTATTGGTACAATAGAAACAAAGTCTGGCAGTAATCGGGGTATGACAACCTTCAGGGGAACTAATCACAACACCAACACCATTACCATGTGCATTGGAGGCACCATCAAAAACCATAGTCCATCGGGATCCTTGTTCAGGTCCGTCATATTGTCCAGGTTCTTTGGTAATAGACATAATGTCTTCATCAGGGAACTCAAAATTCATTGACTGGTAATCACCTACTGCTTGATGAGCCAAATGATCAGCAACAACACTCCCCTTAATGGCCTTCTGAGTAGTATACTGTATATCATATTCCGTCAAGATCATTTGCCATCTTGCAATTCTTCCGGAGAGAGCAGGTTTCTCAAATATGTACTTGATTGGATCCATCTTCGAAATCAACAAGGTAGTATGGGTCAACATATACTGTCTTAGTCGGCGAGCAGCCCATGCCAAAGCGCAGCAAGTTTTCTCGAGCAGTGAGTATCTTGTTTCACAGTCGGTAAACTTTTTGCTAAGGTAGTATATTGCCTGCTCTTTTCGACCAGACTCGTCATGTTGCCCCAATACACACCCCATTGAGTTGTCTAATACTGTTAAATACATAATCAAGGGTCTTCCATCAACTGGTGGCATTAAAATTGGAGGTTCTAGCAAATATCTCTTGATTTCATCAAAGGCAGTCTGGCACTCATCATTCCATTCCATCACCTGATCTTTCTTCAACAACTTGAAGATTGGCTCACAGATGGTAGTTAATTGGGAAATAAATCTTGCAATGTAGTTCAATCGTCCTAAGAAACCTCTAACCTCTTTCTCAGTACGGGGAGCTGGCATCTCTCGTATAGCTTTCACTTTTGCAGGATCCACTTCAATACCTTTTCCACTGACAATGAAACCCAGGAGCTTTCCAGATCTAACTCCAAAAGTACACTTGTTTGGATTTAATCTCAACCTGTATTTCTTCAACCTCTCAAACAACTTGTGCAGATGATCAAGATGTTGTTCTTCATTCTGAGACCTGGCTATCATATCATCCACATATACCTCTATCTCATGATGAATCATATCATGAAACAAAGCCACCATAGCACGTTGATATGTTGCCCCTGCATTCTTCAAACCAAATGGCATTACCTTATAGCAAAAGGTGCCCCACTGTGTCACAAATGTAGTCTTCTCCATATCTTCAGGTGCCATCTTGATTTGATTGTAACCAGAGAAACCATCCATAAAAGAGAATACCTTATGCTGAGCAGTGTTGTCTACCAGAATATCAATATGAGGAAGTGGAAAGTCATCTTTAGGGCTAGCCTTGTTCAGATCTCTGTAGTCTACACACATACGTACCTTACCATCTTTCTTAGGAACTGGTACCACATTTGCAACCCACTGAGGATAAGAAGTTACGGCCAAGAACCCTGCATTGAACTGTTTCATTACCTCTGCTTTGATCTTTTCTGACATTTCAGGACGCATACGACGAACCTTCTGCTTCTTTGGACGACAATCTTCTTTCACTGGCAAACGGTGAACCACAATGTCTGTATCCAACCCTGGCATATCTTCATAAGACCAAGCAAAGATCTCCACATAGTCACGTAGCATCTGAATCAACCTGCTCTTGACACTGTCCTCTAAATCAGCCCCTATTTTGACCTCTTTTCTGTTTTCTTCAGTTCCCAGATTCACAACTTCGACTGGCTCTTCATGTGGCTGTATAGCTTTCTCTTCTTGTTGTAACAACCTAGCAAGCTCCACAGGTATTTCACAATCGTCCTCGTTTCCGTCTTCAGTTTGATAGATCGGATTCTCGAAATTGTAATTGGCAATAGTAGAACTGTTATCAACTGGATCCAGAGTGGATGAGGATCTGCATTTTAGTGACGTGGGTGTGTGTAAGAACACATAGCTGATAAAGCAAAAATAAAAGAAAAAGAAAGACAAGGAACACAATATTTACGAAAACGAAACGTCCACTGATTTTATTGAATGAAGTATGCAAATGAAATGACAACCCGCAACAAGCACACCATTGTGCCCCGGGTAAGGCACATGGCTTGAAAGTTTTAATTGTTCCAGAAATTACAAATTTAAAAACATAACACAGTAATAGTATTTACTCCTGACTAAAGGAGATAGGGATAACATCTTCAGCTTTCCAATTATTGAGTCCAGCACCCACAGTAGGAAAAATCCATGCCTCCAAGTTGTGGTCTTCATCTTGATCTCCCACAGCATTGATAACCCCTTGATTGGTGATACGAACAGCACGAGCACGACGAACAGCCTTCTGGGACTCTTCTTCCACCATAGCTTTTGCATCATTGAGGGAGGCCATTGCCATTGTTGGAGGGTTTCTGATGACCACAGGAACCTTCTTCACAGCAGGAGGAGTCACACAATCCTTAACAGCCCAGGGAACCACTTCAAATGACTGACATGGAGTTTCAATGTATTCACCTTCTACTTCCAAATACTTGAAAGTGTTTACATGGCTGACAAAGTATTCTTCCTCTCCAAAGACAGTAACAACTTTTCCATTCACCGGATATCTCAACTTTTGATGTAATGTGGAGGTCACAGCACCTGCCCCATGGATCCAGGGACGACCAAGCAGACATGAGTACGAAGGACGAATATCCATCACATAGAATGTAGCGGTAAACACCTGAGAGCCAACCTTGATTGGAAGATCAATTTCCCCATGCACTACTCTTCTAGAACCATCAAAAGCCTTTACCACAATATTACTGGGCTTCAATACCGTATCTTTAGGACTCAGCTTGTTCAGGACTTCCTTAGGCAACACATTCAGAGAGGAACCATTGTCTATCAGCACATGAGACAGGGTAGTGCCCCTGCATTCAATTGAAATATGCAAGGCCCTGTTATGATCCCTCTTGGCAGGGGTCAAGTCAGCATCAGAAAATCCTAACCCGTTGTCATAGGTCAGGTGAGCAACACAATTCTCAAACTGGTCCACAGAAATTGCACTGGGTACATGAGCCATCTTTAGAAACTTGATCAATGACTTGGCATGAGCCTCAGAACATAATAACAGGGAGAGCATAGAAATCTTTGAGGGAGTATGCCCCAGCTGATCAACAATATCATAATCACTCTTGCGAATGATTTTCAATACTTCTTCCATCTGCTTAGAGAGGTCATCAGCAGCTGGCACATCAGTAGATACAGGCTCAATAACAGGACCCTTGCCCCGAGCATCAGTGGTGGAAGTAACAGCAGGAGTAACCGCACTCTTAGAAGCAACTGGAGGAGAGAAGACTCTTCCACTACGAGTGATCTTGCTAGATCCGGCAATATTATCAATGTCAACAGGCATATCAGGTAAAGGCTCCTGTTTGACACCATGGATGTAAACATCAGACCCATAGTGCCAAGGCACAGCTTTGTCAGATGTATAAGGAATAGGACCAGGAGTGGTAATGATCAGAGGAGCTACTCTGGCTTCAGTGACAACTTTCACAGGACCTTCAGCAGTAATCTTGATTGGGCCCTGATGAGTGATTTTAATGGGACCCTTTGAAGTGATTCTTAGTGGTACTTTGTCAACCATATCAACCTCTTCAAT
The DNA here is from genome assembly GCA_963859935.3 of Lathyrus sativus. Classification (NCBI taxonomy): domain Eukaryota; kingdom Viridiplantae; phylum Streptophyta; class Magnoliopsida; order Fabales; family Fabaceae; genus Lathyrus; species Lathyrus sativus. The sequence continues at coordinate 553,409,253 of OZ012736.1, read as the reverse complement.
CTTCTTACCCTGAGTCAGATGATCTACCATACTTTCTACAGATGCTGGTCTTCTTTCAAACACTATAGTATACTTATCCATGAGACGTTGAATCCCATCTCTCAAAATGAAGCAACTATCCGGCTTATAGGTACAATACAAACAATCTTCACGACAACCTGGAAAGATCCCAGCTTGTACTAACCTCTTTTTGATAACAGACAATGGTGTGCTCAACTCCATAACCGAATAGACATGCAGATCTTCATCAATATCTTCATCAATGGCGTTGACAGTCTTCTCGTGATTTGGCATTGGAGCTGTAATCACATTTGGAGTACCTGGTGGATCAAACTCAATTTCTCCAGCATCAATCATATCCTGAATTTTGTTCTTCAAGACCCAGCAGTTATTAGTATCATGTCCTGGACAGTTTGAATGATATGCACATCGTGCATTGGGATTGTACTTGGGAGAGGTAACATTGGGATTCTGAGGAGCCTCCCTCAGGGTAATAAGTTCAGCCTTCAACAAGTGTTGCAATGCCTGAGCCATTGACATGTTGATCTTCGGGAACTGTCTTCTAGCCCTCTGTTGGTTGCCTTGAGGCTGCTCTGTTGTTGCAGGAGTTGGATTTGAAATATGAACTGCACTAACAGACTGATGCCTTCTGTTACGATCAGGCTGACCATACACAGCATTAGATTCTTTCTTCCCAGTGGGAGGCTTCTTTGCAGCACCTGATGAAGAAGTGCCCACTTGGATCTTTCCATTCTTGATACCATTCCCTACTCGCTCTCCTGTCATGATCAACTCAGTGAAGCCAGATGATGAGCTTCCAATGAGATGACTGTAAAACGGACCATTCAGCGTACACATGAACATATCAACCAACTCCCTATCAGTCAAAGGGGGTTGAACTCTTCCGGCTAAGTCTCTCCACTTCTGAGCATACTCCTTAAAGCTTTCTTTGGCACCCATAGACATGCTTTGAAGCTGCATGCGAGTGGGGGTTAAGTCAGCATTGTATTGATACTGCTTGTAGAAAGCTTCAGCAAGGTCATTCCAATCTCTGATGTTGACACTCTCCAACTGATAATACCACTCTAGCTGAGCTCCAGATAAACTCTCTTGAAAGAAATGGATCCACAACTTTTTATCAGCAGTGTGGGGTTGCATTCTTCTGACATAAGACCTCAGATGCAATTTGGGACAAGAGACCCCATCATAGACAACAAATGTAGGAACTTTGAACCCAACGGGTATGACCACCCCAGATATCAAGCTCAAATCCTCAAAATCCAGCCCAGATGATTTCTGTAATTCCATAGCATCCATTCTATCCACCAGCATCTTGAATTTGTCTTCGTTAGGCTCATGGTAGTAGTTAGCCTCAGAATCAGAGTCCCCCATAGTGTTGTGGAGACTGCCTCTCTCCTGCTCAGATTCTTCAGATTCATAGTCTTCAACATGTTCCTTGGTCTTGACAGGACCTTTGAACCTTCTTCCCATGTTGAGCAACCCAGCAGACCTTCTAGCCTTCTTAGTCTTCTTGGCCAGCAGTGTCTTCAATTCATCCTGCCCCTTAGATAGGTTCAGGATCAGCTCTTGGAACTGTGCATTCTGTGCCTGGAGATCCTTAACTGATTGTTCAAGAGCCATTGCTGAAATAAACAGCGAGAAGATGAGAAACCTGTACACAATTATAAACCTGTGATGCAATGATATGGGAATGCATATGCAATGTTTTCAAGGACCGCAGGATTTAAATTTGCTTAAACAAACAAGAAAGTAACTTTTTATTAGTAATAACTTGTTTTGCCTTTTAGGCTTACAAAAAAATGAAAACGAAATAAGTACAAAAGATGGGGTTTTAAGTCTCCCATGGACGTTTCCTCTTTGTGTTGAGGTATGAGTTGAGGTTTCGTTCCTCATGAAGTAGCTTTGTTAGCTCTAAGATCCTTGCTTGGCTTGCTTTGTAATGAGCCTCGAAAGTATCCCTTTGCTCTTTCAGTTGGATCCATGATCTCTGCAAGTCTTCCATATCAGTAGGCATGTCTGGGTGAAGGATGGTATAAGCTGTGTCTCCTTCAGCAACAGGTTCCATGGTAACTGGTAGGACAGCAGGATATGGCATCATGAGTGTCTGAGCACGAGATCGTACCCATCTGAGATAAGCCTCCATAGGAATAGTGTACTTAGGCTCCAGTGTCTTGCTGTCAATCCTGTTTACCTTTCCCCAAGCTCGGATGAATCTCTGACGGTAACCCTGAAGATCGTTGTCGTAATCAAACACAATGCCCTGAATCAACATGTCATGTGGACCATCGCTCCGGGCGTAACCAAACTGTCGTAAAGCTAGAGATGGGTTGTAGGTGATGCCTCCTCTTATGCCTAGAAGTGGCACATTAGGAAACTCCCCACAACGGTCAATGATGGTGACATTCTCCATAGATCTGGAGCACCAATGGATGTCTGAGTGAGAAAGTGACATGATCCTCTTGGACCATCTGAACCCTTGCTCATTCTTCATTATTGAGTGAGGAAGGTGAGAAATAAACCACCTAGAAAGTAAAGGTATGCAGCACATCAAAGTTCTTCTTGCCCTTGTAGTACGGGTGTGAAGAGAATGTAGGATGTCTCCAAGTAAGGTAGGCACTGGATTGTGACTCAGGAATATGTTGATGGCATGAACGTCTATGAACTGATCAGGATTGGGGAACAACACTAAGCCATAAATCAATAAGGCTAAGATCTCCTCAAAAGCATCGTAGCTCATAGCCTTCAAGAACATTTGAGCTTTATCCACTAATACCTTGGCAAGAATACCTTTAACTCCACTTCTCGTCTCTAGAACAATGTCAGACTTCTTCAGATGTAGAGCTGCAGCAATAACTTCTGGTTTAAGCTCCTTCTCTAAGCCTGTGAATGGCTTCTGATCAATAACAGGTATACCCAGAAGTTTAGAGAACTCCTCCATGGTTGGAACCAGCTGATAATCAGGAAATGTAAAGCAATGGTGCTTAGGGTCAAAGAACTGAAACAGCACACTCATCATGTCTTCACTGAACCCTGAAGTAACTAGATCCAATAAGTGACCATATCTCTTGTTGAACTGGGAATGATCAGGCACTAGGGAAACTAACTCCTTGAGCTTAGCAGGTATCCCTACAAAGTTGATCCTGATGGTGTTTCTACGAGCAGAAGCCATGACCTGTAACAAAGAACAAAGATAAATCCTTTGGTCCTTGAAATGGTTAGGGAAAATGATATGCTTATGATGCATGATGATGTCATGATGTCATGCTCAATCACAAACATGTGGCACACACAAACAAGTCACACCATAGCCCTAGGTTTAAAGGCTTGCATGAGGTTCAAAGGCAAGTACCCTCCCCTGAAGTTAGATGGTTCATCCTGTCCTACAAAAGTAACCAGGTTCTAAGGGATCTCAATATCATTGATCCTTCACAAGGGTGGTTGTTCAGAAGGCAACTTACTTGCCAACCAAAACCCTCCAAGTTTAAGATCTCAATGAGCGTAGTATCGAGTGTCAACCAACTTCAGTCTGCACCAAAGCCGGTTACCTCACTACTTTCTAAAGGCCAAGATGAGTTAACTAGGGTTCTAAAAGTCAGTTAGTGCATTGACAACATATGGCAGCCTCAATATTATCCTCAACTTGACTTAAGGAATATAAGCACCAACCAAGAAGTCGCACTAACTATGGCCACCAGATCAACCGTATCGATATACGTCGTACAGTTTCCTTGGTCTATTGCCATTTACCTAAGGTACACTAGATCCGGGTTAGGACCTTTCACACATAAGAGCACCCCAACAATATAATAATAAAGCAAACAAGGCAAACAATTTAAAGTGATCTTAATTCCTAAGGGTACCCCTCTTAAATAAATCCCCAGCAGAGTCGCCAGTTCTGTAACCCGGTGAACTGACTTTAAACAATGTTGCGGATAGCAAGAGTCGCCACCGACTTTTATTTTATCCATAAGGAAAGGTTATAAAAGAACAGGAAAGACCTTAGAGAATACTTTGGGTCCGGGGGGTAGGTTATGAAAAGGGAAGGTATTAGCATCCTTTTCATCCATGGTTATCCATGGGCTCTTAGGTACTTAAGCTCACTTTTGAATTGTTTTGAAATTGTAGTGTGTGAATAGAAAATTTTCAGAATAGTTAATAAATAATCCATGTAAGGATGTGCTAAGAACTTGTTTGAAAACTTGTTGAAAGTTTGTTTAAGTGCGAAACAGTTTTGAAGTGAGCAAGCACCTAGGAGTAACCTACCCTAATGTTTAAAGGTCTTTCTTATTCTTCATTCTTTCCTTTAGTAAGACTATCCCTACTATAATGGAGTAGGTAGTCCTTACTTTGGATGTTAAGGGACATGTGAGGGACAATTTGACTTTGAAGGCCATTGTGGGATGTAATAAGCACATATAAGGGACCATCATCATTTTTCGAAAGGGACTCGATTCGTAAAGGCAACCATAAGGGACTTTGATGATTTTTCTATTTGAGGGACTTGCTTTATACACCCCACTTAACCATTATTCGTAGGCAACTTGAGGGATATCCTTAGGAAGTGAGACGGCGATTAAAATCGACTTACGTGTGTGACGTGTTTATTTTAATTATCTTTATTTAAAAGTGATCTAAATTTATTACATACATGTTGTTACACTCCCTAATTACTAACCATAATAATAATTAAATAATTAAACAACTTTACATCCAAGAAACAATTACAAAATAATAAGCAAAATAATTAAATAGCAAAGATAAATAAAATATAAATAAGCAATAATAAATAATAAAGGGGGTTAATTCTAAGTTTACTCGGCAAGACATCGCATCTTGTGCCTACGTATCCTTACGGGAGTGGAATCAGAGTAATCGTAGTTCCCCTCAAAAGGGAGGTTAGAGACTTCTTGACTGTGGTCAAGGTCTCACGGGGAATAAACATTTCTTAAGGACACGCTTACGTGGAGTGTAGAAACTCCAAATCTCTATGTTGAATTGTTAAGTTGTAATTAGGGTTAAATTAGGTTAGGGGTTCCACGGCGGGAAACCCTAAAATGAGCGCGGCGGCTCTTTGACCTAATGCTAGGGGTAAAATGGTAATTTTGCCTGCGGCGAGGCATTTGTGAAAATTAGGGTTTGTAAGGTTGTAAGGGTTTGAAGTTTTGAGGACTATTGGCGTGGCGGCCAAACGGCTAGACCTAATCCTTCGGAGGAATGCAATGCGGCAAGTTAATGGTAAAAGATGCGAGAATTTAAACCATACATCAGCAGAAATTTAAATGCGGAAAAGTAGACGCGATTATTGGTTCGCAAGGTTACAACCGAGAAACAATTACAATTATGATGCTTGAACTGAAAAATAAATTGCAATAAAATATAAGGCTGCAACACAAACCAACGCTGTTAGGAATCAGGCAAAAGGATATATGATCTTGCTGTCTATTTGTGATACAAAGGAAAGTTTTTAATTTCGAGTCATCATATAAGTTTTAATATTAAAAAAATATTTAATTTTAATTTTTTCAAAGAGAATTTTAATTTTATTAAAGAAAAAGAAGAGTTTAAGTTATTATATAAAAAACTAAATTAGCTATTATTAAAAGAAAATATTATTATTTTTTAGAGTTTAAATTATCATTTTTAAAAAGATTTTAGTTATTAATAAAAAAAGGTTAATTTTGATTAATATTTAAAACACGTTAATCTGATTAATATTTAAACGGAAAAAATGGATTAATATCTAAGACAGAAAAAAAATAAAAAATACAATACATAAAATAAATGACAAGTGGGTGGGGCTGGGTACCCAATTCCCAGACCCGACCCGGTCCGGTGGTACAAAAGGGGGAAAAAGAAAATTAGGGTTCTAAAACCCTAATTTCCTTGTGCGGCCGCGGATCTCCCTTGTCCTCGTCTCTCTCGACTTCTCTCATTCCAAACCTGAAAAGAAAAAAAAACAACCACATAGTAACCATTAATCATGAGCTTACGTCGTTTTTGACGGTGATTTTCGCGGAGGTTTACGGTGTTCGATCGTTCGTGATTTATGGGATGATTATGAGGGCGATGATGTGATGAACTGAGCTCCAAGGTACGATTGCCCGTCGAGAGACGAAGGCGGTCGTGCGATTTGCCTTGATGGTGGTCGTCTAGGGTTTCGTCGCCGTTTTCCGTTTTTCTCTCCCTCTTCCCTTTTCTCGGGTTTCGTTTGAGGTGATGCCATTCTTATATACTCTCCTCTCTCGATTTTGAATGGGCCTTTGGATTTACATTTTCCTGATATTATTTACCCTTTTGTGAAAGGTTTGATTTGATCTCAAAACCTTCCGTTTTCGGAAGCGATTTGCACAATATTTGTTTTTCTGATATGATATGATCTTTGTCTGATTGAAACCTTCCACTTTTAGTTCGATTGATTGGATTCACTAATTTGCTTTGGATATTTGCAGATGCGGATTAGTTTTGGATATCGTGGCCTGTTTGATAAACCGTTATTTCAATTTCGGTTTTGCAAATGTGGATTCGGTCCCTGATCCGATTGTCTCTGGTGAACTGGGTTCCATATGTTTGGTTCAGTGATTCCGTTTTGATGTTGGGTAACTGGTTTGGATTTTGAACTGATTGTTTCTTTGTTTAGGATGAACTGTGATAGTATGTTGGGCCATGATGTGTGATAGCTGAGCCTCTGCGTTTGGTGCCTTGTTCCACGATGCCCCTAGCAGTTTGAGGTAGTTTGGTCGTGGGATTTTACTTAATATGAAATGAGCTTTTTGTGAACTGAACTTGCTCTGTCTTTTGAGCTGACTCTGAACTTAGCTCTGATTGTTTTTCTGAATTGCACTCAGTCTCTTATTTTTCTGGATTGAACTGGGTTCATCTCTGAGTTGCAATTGCTCTTCTGTTTCTGAATTGAGTGGTTTTGCTGCTTTGTGAGTTGAAGTGCTTATTCAATTTTGGTGCAGCTTGTGAATTGTTTTGGCCTTAACTCTGTTATGGACTTTGGGGACTTCTGATGCTATTTTGACTCTTGTATTTCAGGTATTGAAAAAAATCAAACAAACGGTTCAGACCTATTGGCATCTAGGTCCGAACTCGGGTTGGCTCTGCTGTTCAGCTTTGTATCAGTGGAACTCACTTGAAATTTACTTGATAGTGATACCTGTTTACTTGATGAAATGGTATTTTAGTTTGGCTTTGAATCGAACCCAATTACGGCAAATCAAATCGGTCCCCACTTCTTTTACTCTTTATCTCTCTCGGTTGTCCCTTAGATAAGAACAGACATTACCTGATCTGACGCCAATGGCGTGGATCGGTAACGGGGGTAGGATGCGACTTCGGTCGTGCCACTCCCGACACTCGATGATGACCATTGTTCTGAGAGTGTCGAAAATAACTTCTAACCTTTTTCTCTTCTGTTTGTGTTCTGTTTTGATGTACAGGTTAGTCGAGATTTGCGGCGAAGCTCAAGGGCCAACATGAAGACACTTAGCATTTTTAGGACTTAGGATTTTTAGATTTAATGTAATTCCTTGTAGCAGCAAAAATGTGAAACAATCTCCCTTTTGTATAATGCAATCTTTATGAAATAAAATTCCCAACACTTTGAATTTATTTATATTTTATTCTTAGTTAAAAAATATAAACAATTGTGAATAAATCCACAAGTATTTAAATTCGTTAACATAGGCATAAAACATAAATATTCCCAAGTGGTATTCTTATTGGTGCACTCGTCTCATTTGTAATCCTAATCTCATCATCCGATTAAAATGTTAACCAACCATTTCATAACCAAACACCTATGGGCACCGTAATCACAACATTTTCAGCATCAACAGTAAAACTAATCGTAATTAAATTCCACTGACCAAACCGCTAAAATCTCAATATGATCAGAACTGGTGATAGATAAATGCCTCGAAACCAATACGTATCAAATGCCTCAGAATTTTAATAACAGCCCATCTTCAAGGAATTGGTAGAATTTGTGTAAAATGACCAAAATACCCCTGGAATCAAATCTCTCTTTGATGTTGGCAAAAAAAAAATCATGAAGTTTGACTTTGGTTTGACCACAGTTGACCTCAGTTTGACTTTTTAACTGCATTGACTGCTTTTGACTTATCTGATCATCTGACTGAGCAAACTTTTGAGAAAAGTCTTGAAACTTGACATGGGGGTTCTTATACACATATAAGATGTTATGAAGCTCACTTGAAGTCTTGGAAGTCCATTTAGCCTGATTAAAGTCAAAACCCTAGTTTTGGATGCACTGCTTAGGAGGTGCATTGTCTGAGGGAATTGTCAACTCTTCTGACCAATTGTGAACTTTGTGAACCTTGTGAATCTTCATAAGATATCTTGCGATACTCATGGGAGGTATTGTGAAGCTTGTGAACCTTGTGAACATCATGAAGTGGCTTTGTAGACCTCATGACCCTTAGGAAAGCTTTGTAAACATTGTGAATCTTGTGAACCTTGTGAACCTTCATAAAGTAGCTTGTGGACTTTATGAACTTCATGAAAGGTTATGCAAGTTGTTGGAGAACTTGTGAACCTTCTTAGAACACAAAGTCTTGTATTGTGAGGGCAAATTTTGGGGTGCAACAGTCATCATCCCACATGGAAGGTGAAAAGTGTAATAGGTGTTGTCCCAGAAAAATAAAGAAGAAGCCAGCATGAGGGGACAATAACTGGGGCCAACCTTCGACATCATTATGAGGTCATAAATGCCAGTCTCTTTCTAGTCATGGGCTTTTACCTTCTCCATTTTTGCTAACTAGTTAAGGTAAAGTTCGGAGTCCTTAAAATAAGGGGTGGCTCTAAACAACCTAGCTCTGTCATGGAGGTACTTAAGGTCTATGTTGTAGGAAACTAGACTATCAGGACCATCAGCGGTGACCTTGCTAGAGTCCTTTTTCCCTAAGGGTTTTGTTGATCTGTAAGAAGGGAAGAAGGAGCTTAAACTAGAATAGTCAAGACCTAAGGGAGACAGCGAGCCATACATTGCTAAGGGTTTACCTGCAACAGTGACAGGGATGATTACCTGGGATTCGTAGATGTGACGCTTTTCCTCCAGCAATGTTTCGCAAATTAATTGTTGGTTCTTTACGACTTTAGGGCCACTCAAGGTGGTGAAAGGAGGGAGGACCGATGTAGAAGATTGCCCTTTGGGTTGTGTCTTTTTCTTTTGATTCTGGTGTTCAGCCATTGTTGAAGTTAAGGAAGGAAGTATTCTTAAGAAGAAAGGGATATTTGGAGAGAAAAAGAATGCAAGAGTTTTCCTGGGAATTGAAAAGATTAAAAATGATGCCTAAGGAAGTTATTTATACGGAGTATGGGAAATCAAGAGTTTTTCATCATAAGTGGCTAGAGTTAGTGGGCCACGTGTGTGTCCTGAGGTGGAGAAATAGGGGTGGCAGTTGTAACCTCTATCCCCTAGGCTCTAAAAGAGTGGTGATGATTTATGATTTTTGTGAGTTCCCAGAAATTTTTCATGATGACCCATGACGTCAGGAACGTGCGTAAAGGTGGTGGAGCAGTTACTTGCGTGCTTCGTTTTTTTTTCTTTTCTCTCTCTTCCCCTTTCATCTTCCCATGCATTAGTCAGGCTAAAGCACATCGATTTGACATGTGTGAGTCAAAATAGCGGCGTCGAATTAGATGCTGTCAAAAAAATGTGCTTTTTCTACATAAGGGTCGAAAAAGACATTTTTTAGGGGGCAATTTGTTAGCTCCTAAATTTGACACCTCTTGCAAGTTAAGATATTTAATAAAGTGGCATCAGAATCTCACTGGAGATAAAATCTGATCAAATAAGACCAAGGTCTACGAAGAAGAAGTGTCGAAACATTTGGAAGGCTTCGGGAAAGAAATCACGAAACATCGAAGGGCCATGCTTCGACCGAGACGTTGCTTGATTGCAACCTTAAAGATTTGAAATTCAAATAAATTGGAGGGAGTAGTTGCATTCGCTAATTACTAAGAGGACATGTGGCACTCGGTGAGAGAAGGACTCCATGCATCACGACATGTGTCAGAAGATGATGGTTTGGGAAGTTATTGTTAGTTATTTCTTCTATTATAAATAGGAGTTTTAGAGATTGAATTAGGGTGTTGTAATTTACTTCTGTACAAGTCACTCCTATAATTACTCCAAGTATCCGTGTGTAGAGAAAAAGAGTATCAAGGAGAATGTACGTGATGTAAACACACCGTGTTTTACTTTTTAATGAAGTTTACTTTGTCTTTTTACTTTTATTAAGTTTCTTTACCTTTTCGCCATAGTTTCTAGTTTTGATGCATTCTTACTTTACCTTTAACCTTTTTCCTTCCCCCAAAGATTTCTATTTCTTTCTATCTAAATTTCTATCTCCTTCCTCTCTTCAGTCTAATAAACAATTCTACCCTTAAGACTTTTCACCCAATATTATCGAAGTGTGTAACTTAGGTAAATTCTAGAAGACAAAACCTTTTAGCACATGTCCTAGGATCAATCTGAACGATCCTGTGAGTCACCAAAGTTAGATTTGGAAGATTAGCAGTTGTTTTCTGATTTTCAAGGGAAACAGGGTGTGAATCAACAAGAAAATGGGCTATAAAGCCCAAAAAAAACAAGGGGGAAAGTTAGGAGATGGAGTGGGTTGCTCCATGACCCGCTTGGGTCCCAAAAACCTAAACCTAAAAAAGGAAACACAGCTGCTACAAATGATAATATAAACTGACAAGGGAAAACAAACTTAGAAACTTGAAACAAAGTAAGGAACATACTTCTCCCGACTGGAAAAAAATGGCTCGCAGATCCTTCTCTCACTCGCACTCGTCTCTTCTGTGAAACAAACTACTCTCTCTCTTTTTCAATAAAGTGGTCTCGTTCTCTCTCTATCTTCTCTTTACGGTGGCACTAAAGGGTGGAGGTCGTCTTGTTCAGAACTTGTCACTATTGTTCTTCTGTTTTACACGGTGGAGTAACGTATGTCGTGGATGGCGTCGGGGGAGGAATGGAGAAACTGTAGTGGTTTTGGAGCAATAGGTTCACTTAATCTGAAACAAATCATAGAGGAAACAAACAAATTTCCATGAAAATAAAAAATGGTATTGAAAGCGAAAAAAAATCATCAGACAACACAACTTTGTAAGCTCAGGTTTATTTTTCTCATTTTCGTTTCGTCTCGGTCTCTCCTTCTTCTTAATTTTTGATTTTGTGGTTCTTTGGGTTTTTATTTGAGTATGTTGGAGAATTTTGTGGGTTATTGTTGTTGTGGATTGAATCTGCGACAAGTTCAGTGGCAGAGAAACTCAATTTTGAAGGCGAATGAGAAAGAAAGGGTGGTTATGAAAGGTAGAAGGACTAGTAAGGGATTTTGCGTGTTGTTGTTGTTGGGTTGATGGATAAAAAATGGAAGTGAACAAAAAGGAATTAGAAGGTTTGAATTAGGAAGAGTTTGTTGAAGTAGATTGGATGAACCAAAATGTGCAGAGAAGGTGTGTTCTTTCAGAAAATTTTCTCTCCTCCCCTTTTTCAATCCGTCCCGCTTCTCTTCTTTTTTCTTTTAAAATCGAACAAATTTTTCTATGTTGATCGGTCCCTATCCATTTGCAGGATGCATCGAGTTTTTTGACAGGTTTCTTGCGGTAGCAGCGGATGCAGGTTTTTTGTTTTTTATTGGATGATGCAGGCCAAGGTTTGTGTAGTCTTTGTTGTACGGTTTTGCAACATTTTGGAGTCTAGTGGCAGCATGGTGTAGGATTGCGTGTAGCAAAAGTTTGTTTAAGTTCTTTTTGGAGTGTAGCAGCCTGGTGGAGTAGCATGATGATGCATAAAGCACAAGAGGAATACATGGTTGTAAATGGTCTATTTGGAATGCTATTATAATCATTTCTTTGAATTTAATCTAAAAGAAAAAAGTGTGACAGGCCTTTAAGTTTTTTTTTTGTAATTGATGTGAGATGGGCTTATGAGATGATGTAAGAACATGAACCACACCCTCCATACTTGCACACAACTTATCCTACTAGCCTCAAGTGAAACTCAACTTGAACGACACTTGCCGATCATAAACACAAAGGGTGAGAACCCTAATCTTCTAGAATCTTGATCCATATTCTTGGGCATGCTGATAACCAGGAGGAGTTTGATAAGTATGTTGTTGATAAATAGGAGCTGGTTGCACAGGCTGATATGCAGGAACTTGTTGATTGAAAGCAGGTGTAACAACAGCTACATACGGTTGTTAAGAAAACCGGACAGCGTAACCTTGTTGTTGAACATAGCTTTGCTGATGTTGCCAAGGTTGATTTCTTCTTCTGTTTGATATCACGACATTAGTTTCACCCTCTTTCTTCTTGTAAGAGCTAAATGAAGGCTTCTTAGCATGGTCTTTGTTGGAGCTTGAACTTCCAGCAGTACTTGCCATTTTTCCACTTTTCAAACCCAGCTCTACCTTCACACCAACAACAAATATATCAGAAAAATTAGCAGTCACACTTCCAACCATTCTTTCATAAAATTCAGGACGAACAGTATCGACAAACCAATCGGCCAATTCTTTTTTAGTCAAAGTAGGTTCTACTTGCGAAGCAGTTTCTCTCCATCTCTGAGTGTATTCCTTGAATGATTTAGAGCTCTTTTGGGACATACTCAGCAGTTGCCTTCAGTCAGGAGCTAACATGTTGTATTTATAATGTTTGATAAAGGCATTAGATAGATCTTGGAAACTCTTAATGCGAGACTGATCCAGACTTAAATACCACTTCAATGAAGCACCCTGCAAACCGTCTTAGAAACAGTGAATAATTAGCTTATCATTATCAACATGAGCGACCATTTTTTGATAGTACATGATCAGATGAATCTTTGGGCATGTGGCTCCTTCGTAGTGATCAAAGCTAGGAGTTTTTAATTTTTGAGGGATAACCAGACCAGATACAAGACACACTTCCATGGCAGTAGCAACAAAAGACTTGATCTCCTTCCATCATTCTCAACCTTTTATCAATAATTTCCACATTTTCTCTGAGTTTCTCATGGCATTTATTTTCATCTTCCTTCATGTTAGAGACATCGTATAATGGTTGATGCTCATTGAAGTAAGGTTGCACATGGGTATGCACAACAGCTGGTGCAAAAATTGGAACCGCATGAGGAGTTTCAATAACCAAAGGAGCAGCTTGTTGAACAATGGGAACTGCAGTAAGTGCAGGCACAAAGCCAGGTGGAAGACCATATGAAGGTACGCTTGTAATAGTAACAACTGCTGGCTGAGGATCCACAACTGTATTGGTAACCTCAGAAACAACAATGGGCTGGGCATCCATCTTTACGCGCATAACTTGTAGTATCTCCATAATCTGATCTACACTTCCCCGGAGGTCTTCTAATTCATTGATGACACGATCAAGTTCTTTATTATGTTTTGTCATCCTTCTACGAGCTTAAGCTCTGGTGTTGTACGGGCGCAGATGATTTAGGGTGAAAGAACTGAAGATGAGACAACGGGATGAGCGAAAATGCAAGAAGAAGGTGCATATGCAAAGACACAAATGCAATGCAATGCAATGATTTCAAGGAATCCAAAAGCAAGTCGTAAAGGTTTTTGAAAAAAAACTGAAAAAGTTTCATTTAAATTTTAAGATCTTTATTGAATTTTCAAAGGAATAGCAATTGAATTCCTTGAAACCAAAGTGTTATGAATGCTTGAATGTATGAATAAACAAACACATATATATCGATATACAGATAAGCAAACAAAGACCTAGGTTAGAGGGTCATAAGCATGGAGCAATGGTCTACCCATTCCGAAAGGTGTGTACTAAAAGTTATTGTACCTGCAGAACAAGGGTTCTAAGAGGTGCCCAAAGTCATCAGTCCATCTTTCAGATATTATCAATTTCATGAATACTCGGTGGTTACCAACATTCTCAAGAGAACCTCTTTTGAGTGTAGTATCGCGTATCAACTACTTTGGGATTACTCCCTCATAGTCATTGCATTACGTCCTAAGAAAGGCCAAAGTTGTGTTAAGGGTAACTAAATGTTCTCAGTATCACAGGCTCCTAGGTCAAAAATAGTAAGTGTTTTCATGAATATTCATTCAACAATGCCATTCCCAAGAGGGCCTCAACTGAGCGGTGATCCTCAAGTCATCTTGGTCGGGAATCACTCCCTATAAGCCTTCCCGAATATATCACCTTCCTATCATAAGTACACTTAAGTCCGGGTATAGGACTTACCTCACAATAGTATATAACCCAAGCAGATACAGTCATATAAATATATATACAAATAAATATTCAGCAAACAACACACATAAACAAGTTAGGGGTAACCCTCGAAAGAACTCCAGAGGTGTCCCCAGTGAAGTCGCAATTTCTATTACGGTGAGAATTGGATATCAAACTATTAATTAACTTGAATCACAAATCTTTTAAATTCACCACCGAACTTTGATTTATCCAAAGGAAAGGGTAAAGAACAAAGAAAAAATCCTAATTGCACTGTAAAAACAATGCGGGAGATCTAAGGTTCGGGGGTTGGTTATACCTAGGGAAGGTGTTTGCATCCTAAGTATTTGTAGTACTCTACAGGAACCTCTTGTTTTATACTGTGTTATTTGTTATTTTGTCTGCTAAAGGGTGAAAAGAAAAGGGAGACCTAAGTTGTTATTTCTAAGTATGCTCTCCAAGACATCGCATCTCGTGCCTTCGTATCTTGACAGGAATGGAATCAGAGCATTCGTAGTTCCCCTCAACGAGGATGAGGAACTCCCGATTGTAGTAAAGGTTCTAATGGGAAGTAAGTGTTCATAGTAAGACACTTACGTGGAGTACGGCGTCTCTAATCCTAAGGCTAGGATAAAGAAAGTAAATGAGTAAGCATCCATGGCAAGAACTTACAGGGAGTATGACGACTCCAATCCTAAGGCTAGGATAAGGGTGAGGAGTTAGATTTCTAAGATTGACATGGAATTCAATGGGAGGATACCTTTTTCTTTGGAATATGTGTAGGCAAACGGTAGTCAAGAGCATAAAAGAAAAAGGAAATGAATAACATCAAGGGGCAAGAAAAAAAAAGTCAAATATAATCATAGTCACCATGGATAAGTGTTGCAATTTATTTTGTCACCTAATCGGAATCAAATGTCAGGATTCAGTAAATTAGACCACAAAGGAACATGCGACCTTAGTATTATATTCAAAGTTAATCGAAGATTGTTAGGATCAAATACCCGCACAGGTAAATTAAAAAGTGATTACAAAACTAATTAAAGCTTAAAAACTAAATAAATTATCAATTAAAGTATAAAATTAAATTAATTAAACTAACATCAAAATATTAAATCCTAATTAACACTAAGAAATAAACCATAATTGAAATTAAATTTTTTAATTAGATTCCAAACCACAATTGGACTTGGATTTATGTAATTAAAATAAACGTAATGGGCTCAGCCCATTCAGCTAAAGTAAAAAACCAACAAAACAAAAACACATAGAAATATGCCTTGAGGAGAGCCTCCCACAACTCAATCTCCCAGCCTGAACAACATCCATCACCTTGTGGTTCATCTCAATGATTTCTCGGCAAAACCAGCTCGTGGTGCTGCTACCAATGCTCAACCTTCATCCTCGTCATTCCCAGCCTATGGCGATCGCGTTATCAAATTTTCTAGTTCGAAATCGTCTGCCAACACCCCCAATTTCAAAACACAACAACCAAAGTTAAAATAAAATTAAAAAAAACTAGTTCTAAATCGAACTACGAAACACAATCAATAACAAACAACGACGACGAAAGAAAACACATAAGTGCTCAAAACCAAGCAAAAGCGAATCACAAGCAACAACTCAATGGTAACAACAACTTTTGAATATAAGTCTTTCTAATCCCCTTGTGTTTTTTTTGTGTATGATTTTTTGTGCGAATTCTCTGTCCTAGCTTTTTCTTTTTGGTGATTTTTTATTCTTGTTTTCTTGTGTGCGTAATGTTCTGTCTGTCTTTGTTCACTGATTTACCTTCCAATTTATAGACTCAATGGAATTGATTTTGAATTGATAGCTAAGATTGTGTTGTTGATCTATATTTTGGAAGGAGGATAAAACTTCTTTTATGATTTGGTTTCTTGCTTATTGAGTGTGATTTTCGGTTCAATGAATTTCCATTTTCGTGTCGACATGTTCGATTCTGCCGAATAAGTTTGAAAACCTGTCGTGAATATTTGACAGCATTTAATCATGACTTAAACACACAGTTTTCATAATGACATTATTTCCATTCTGATTCAATCAAATTTGAACATATTTTAATCTCCTTATTCACTCAATCTCTTCTTGAATGTCTTGCCTTGACAGGTTTGGAGGCGGTATTAGCTGGCTGTGTGTAAGCAAACGTAATATTGAAGACATATGTGATTACGAAGGCATCTTAGCCTGAAACAGTACTCTGTGCCGTACCTCAAAAAATACAATCCTCGCAATGGACGCAGAAAAAATGTTCGAACAGAGTCGCCACCGAACATTATTCATTCCAAGAAAGGAATAGGAAAATATCGATAAAACCTTTAAGGAGATAAGAACATGGTCATCGCAACGAAATTCTAGGTTCGGGAGTCGATTATGCAAAGGGAAGTGTTGCACCCTAAATTTTGACCCCTTAGATTCTCATTGTCATTTTAGGAGCATACTCATGAATTTTCTAACCTTAACCCAGTACAAGTTTGTCTTTGTCAAATTGCAGATGAATCAGGGTTTCGTGCAGTCAAAATCAAAACTTCAGGGTTTGTGATTAGTCAATGTTTCGGGCTCATTCAAATAGGAAACAAGGTCAAGGGTATTACATAATGTCAATTGAGAAGCCAATGTGAGGTTGTTACCACAGAATTCAGAGCAGTGCATTTCAAGCACCCGATTAGAGTTTTGAACTAGTAAAAGTCAACCGTAGTTTGACTTTGATGTTGGAAGATGTTTAAATGGTGGGATTGTGATTCATGAAGTTCATATAGCTTAATAAAGCTCATCCAAGAAGTTTCAAAGTCTCAGGAGGCTCAGAATATCAACAGGCGACTCGGTAATCACATATCGGTCGTACGGTTGACCGAAAAGTCAACTCTCCAAATTTTAGGAATTGGACTTCAAGTTGTGAAACAAAGTTGTTCCTTATGTCATATTGGACTTGCATATCAATTTTCATGACCATTGGATCAAGAATGAAAGAGTAATCGAAAAATCGGGAAATTAGGGTTTTGAAAAGGGCTAAATCATAACTCCTTAACCACACATCCAATTGAGTTGGTTAAAAGCTCATTTGGAAGCTCTTGACAATTCCTACAAAAGTCCCTAAGTGGTCCATGATCAGAAAATGCATAGATTTGGAGTTATGATCAAATTCATCTCAAGAGGGGAAAAAGACTTTGGGAAATTTCATTTTTAAGTTCATTTTTTAGCAACTTTGGAAGGATTTTTGGCCAAGTTCCTTTTGGAAATTGAAACTCATGAAAACATGAATGTTTTAGAGCTATGTGAGGGATTTCTAAAAAGTACTAGCACATCTCAAAAGGATTTGTGAGCTGAACGTTATGGTCATGGCAAGTTGGTGGTTTTTCATACTTTAGTCCCACATTGTCAAAATTCAAAAACTCATTCTTTCATCAAGAGGACCAATCTCATCCCTTGGATATTATTGTCTCTGATATGTAGGGAGTTTGAAGCATGAAAATATGAAAAATATGCAGAGGGGATGAATTCTCCAAGCTTTGCAAATTGCCTTGCAAGTTGGTTTGCAACTTGCACCAAAAGTGAAAAAGTGAAGCATGAGGTGTAAAACAAGTTCTGAGCCAGCCCTCAAGCTATGCTTCTAGCCTGCAATTAGCCACACCAAACCATCATTGTTCTTGACTATTGAGACCTGCCTTGCATCCAAGGAAACCCTCTTGTAGAGGTTTGCTCCAAAAAGTGAAAAACCTTCAAAATGAAGAAATCTTCAAATCTGCCCCCTCACTCATTTGCCTATAAATAGGACTCTCCCCCACCTCATTTTCAACATGAACAATCTTCTAAAAACCAGAGAAATTGAGAATCCTTGCTGTTTCCACTCCTTGCTCCAAAAGTCACAAAATCACAAACTTGTCAAAAGTGCCAAAAATCTGTCTTGGTGCAAGGGCTGCCAAACTCATTTCTCTTTTGTGTGCTGCATTTGTCTTTTTGTGTTTTAATGATTTAAGCCATTCCAACGTGCAATGATGTCCTAAAACCCATTGAATCCTATGACTTTGCATTCCTTCCTGACTTTGATTCACCAATATACCAAGCTGAAGATGAGGACGAAGATTTTGAAATCCCTGATGAACTGGTAAAATGGGCACACTATGAGTACACAGATCTTCAACCCTACAAAGAACAGGTAGAAGTCATTAATCTTGGCACCGAAGAAGACAAGAAAGAAGTTAAGATTGGGGCAGCTCTAGGGGCAGAAGTCAAGCAGCAGCTAGAGAAGCTTCTGAAAGAGTATGTGGATGTATTTGCTTGGTCATATCAAGATATGCCGGGTTTAGACACTGACATAGTAGTTCACAAATTACCACTTCGACCAGAATGCCCACCGGTTAAACAAAAGCTCCGAAGAACAAGACCTGACATGGCTCTTAAGATTCGAGATGAGGTGAAGAAACAGATTGATGCGGGTTTCTTAGCAGTGTCCAAATACCCCGAATGGGTAGCCAATATTGTACCTGTACCGAAAAAGGACGGGAAAGTCAAAATGTGTGTGGATTATAGGGATTTAAACAAGTCCAGTCCAAAGGATGATTTCCCTTTGCCGCATATTGATACGTTGGTGGATAATACGACTCGTTTTGCAGTTTTCTCTTTTATGGATGGTTTCTATGGTTACAATCAGATTAAGATGGATCCCGATGACATGGAAAAAACTACTTTCGTTACTCCATGGGGGACTTACTGTTACAAAGTTATGCCTTTCGGTCTAAAGAATGCAGGTGCTACTTATCAGAGAGCCATGGTGGCTTTATTTCATGACATGATGCACAAGGAGATAGAAGTATATGTTGACGACATGATCGCCAAATCACAGAGTGAGGAGGACCATTTGGAGCATCTTTTGAAATTATTTAAGAGACTCAGAAAATATCAGTTGAGACTGAATCCAGCCAAGTGTGCCTTTGGGGTAAGATTTGGGAAGTTACTTGGTTTCATTGTCAGTCACCGAGGGATTGAGGTAGATCCAGATAAAGTCTGAGCCATTCAAGACATGCCAGCTCCACAAACAGAAAAGCAAGTCAGAGGTTTTCTTAGAAGACTGAACTACATATCCAGATTCATTTCCAATATGACTCCCACTTGCGAGCCCATCTTCAAATTATTATGCAAGGACCAGACGGTTGTTTGGAATTCAGATTGTCAGCAAGCATTTGATAAGATCAAGGGTTACCTACAAGAGCCTCCGATCTTAATACCTCTTGTTCCAGGAAGACCTCTCTTCATGTATCTGACAGTGCTGGAAAATTCAATGGGTTGTGTGTTAGGTCACCAGGATGAGTCCGGACGAAAAGAACATGCCATCTATTATTTGAGTAAGAAGTTTACTGATTGTGAAGGCCAATATTCACTTCTGGAGAAAACTTGTTGTGCTTTGGCATGGGCGGCCAAACGTTTGAGGCAGTACATGATTTGTCATACCACTTTGTTGATTTCAAAGATGGATCCAATAAAATATATTTTTGAGAAGCCTGCTCAGACTGGAAGACTCACCCGTTAGCATATGTTGTTATCAGAATACGACATCCAGTACGTAGCCCAGAAGTCTATCAAGGGTAGTGTATTGTCAGAGTATCTTGCAGATCAGATTATGAACCTCTCAAATTTGATTTCCCAGATGAAGACATTATGTTAGTAAAAGATTGTGAAGAGCCAAGTCCTGATGAGGGTCTGCAGGAAGGTCTTTGGTGGAAAATGATGTTTGACGGTTCCTCCAACTACAGTGGGCATGACATAGGCGTCGTTTTAATGAATCCGAAAGGTGGTTACACTCCATTCACAGCTAGGTTAGATTTTGACAATACAAACAATATCGCCGAATATGAAGCATGCATTCTCGGCCTCGAAGCAGCTATCGATCTCAAAATCAAACTTCTTGAAGTTAGTGGGGATTCAGCTTTGGTTATTTATCAGGTTACTGGAGAATGGGAAACTAGACATGAAAATTTGATTCCTTATAGAGCCTATATTGTCAAAATGATGGAGTATTTTGATGAAATCACTTTCAAGCATGTCCCGAGATCTGAAAATCACATTGCTGATGCCCTAGCCATGTTAGCCTCGATGTGGAAAGTCAGGGATGTCAATGATACCACTCTCATTCGAATCGAACGCAAGACTCAGCCCGCCTACTGTCAGATGGTCGAAGAAGAGACTGATGATAAACCATGGTTCTATGACATAAAGAATTACCTGTTGAAACAAGAATATCCAGCAGATGCTACGTCACTCGACATGAAAACTCTGAGACGATTAGAATCCAAGTTCTTTCTCAGCAATGATGTGCTTTACAAAAGAAATCATGATATGGTCCTGCTTAGATGTGTTGATCGACGGGAAGCAGAATTGTTAATGCGAGATGTTCATGAAGGAATGTTCGGTACTCATGCCAATGGATATGCTATGTCTAAAAAGATTTTGAGGGCTGGTTATTACTGGTTGACCTTGGAAACTGACTGTATTCAATATGCCAGAAAGTGTCACAAGCGTCAGATTTATGCGGACAAGATGCACGTACCTTCGACGTTGCTAAATGTGTTATCATCACCATGGCCTTTTTCTATGTGGGGTATCGATATGATAGGGGCAATTGAACCAAAAGCTTCTAACGAACATCGATTTATTCTGGTTGCTATTGACTATTTCACAAAGTGGGTTGAAGCTGCATCTTACACTAATGTTACTCGGCAAGTGGTGGCCCGTTTCACAAAAAAGGAGATTATCTGTCGTTACGGAATTCCGAGCCGAATCATAACGGACAATGGTACCAATTTGAACAACAAAGTCATGAAAGAGTTGTGCGATGACTTCAAAATTGAACATCAAAATTCTTCTCCTTATCGTCCCAAAATGAATGAAGCTGTAGAAGCTGCAAAAAAAACATCAAAAAGATTCTGCAAAAGATGGTGAAAACTTACAAAGATTGGCATGAGATGCTGCCATTCGCCTTACATTGATACAGAACGTCTGTCCGCACTTCAACAGGGGCAACCCCTTTTTCTTTGGTATATGGAATGGATGCGGTACTTCCTATTGAGGTCGAGATACCTTCTTTGAGAGTCATAATGGAAACTAAGCTTGAAGAAGCAGAATGGGTGAGAGAAAGGATTGATCAGTTGAATCTTATCGACGAAAAACGCATGTCTGTAATGTGTCATGGTCAGTTATATCAGAAGAGGATCAAGAGAGCTTTTGACAAGAAAGTTCGTGTCCGAGAATTCCGCGAAGGGGAACTTGTACTCAAAAATATTTTACCAGTTCATAAAGACGCACGGGGAAAGTGGATGCCTAACTATGACGGCCCGTTTGTTGTGAAAACAGTCTTCTCAGGAGGCTCATTAATTCTCACGACCATGGATGGAGAACAACTTACTCATCCAGTGAATTCTGATGCAGTACGAAAATATTACGCCTAAAAAGAGCCCGACAAGTCGAAAACTCAAAGGAACGGCTTATGCAAAAGTTAGGGTTAAAGAAAAAGAAAAGAAAAAAGAAAAAGGAAAAAGAAGAAAAATAAGAGCTCGCTAAGTTGAAAACCCGAAAGGGCGGCTTAGGCAAAAATGAGCGTCCCGGTGGATTGAAAACCCGAAAGGGCAGTCCAGGCAAAAGTTAGGGACAAAGGCATTTCACTACATCAGAAGAGTTGTCACTACTTCAAAAGGTTGTCACCATTGCAAAAATTGTACAGGAGATCCACTTCCAACTGCTCTCATCAGAAGCAAGGATTTGGGGGATTTTAGTCTTTAGGAATGGATGGTCATGGGATTCAATGTAACCTTGTCCACTTTGCTATTTTTCACTTGTAAAATTTCTATGGAATTTTGTCATTTGCAAGATTTCATTCTTGAATAAAATCAATTTTGAGCCATTCTTTCCTTTGCAGCTTTATCATTTCCTGTATTTTCTTTGTTATGCAAAATATGGTTCGCTGATCAACGATAATTTTGAAAGCATTAGGGTCAAATTATTTGAATAAAACTTGAAAAGATTAACAAACGTAAAAAAAAAACTTCAGCTCATGGAAAGTCGAGGAAAATCATACTTCCCCGAAACCTCAGGGTAGCGGAAGCTTTGATATGTAATCCAATTACATTCCCCGATGAAGCATAAGCCAGTCGAACTGCCGATTCTCCTTTGATCATGTGTGGGTATCAGAACTTGAAGACTGTTTTCTCAAGGAACCTCTTATGATGATATAAGGACTGGTCCCCAGTAGAAGATTTCTGAGCATTGTGTTTTGAATTTACTTTGTCATCTCTGAATAGCTTGTTTAAAGCTTTGTTCCCCTATTGAGAGTGGATCTATTTGTCAAAGACTGCATACACCTTTTCAGCCAGGGTTTAGTGTGATTCATTCGGTCTCTCGAGTTCGGTGTGTTATCTGTCGATTCCCTGTGAATGACTGATCACTACTAGTGAACTTTCGCCTAAAAGTCCAGTTGTAACGGGCATTGTTTTAAAAGCCAATCGTCATTGGTATTCTTTGAAACCGGTCGTAACTGGCATTGTCTTAAATTCCACTCGTCGGTATCCTTGTTTCGGTCGTCACCACCTTTTTCCTTTAAAGTCCAGTCGTAGCGGGTAATGTTTGAAATCCAATCGTCATTGGTATTCTTTTGGTCGTCACCATATTTTCCTTTGAACCCAGTCGTAACTGGCGTTGTCTTAACTCCACTTGTTATTACCTTTTGGTTCGGTTGTTACCAACCTTTCCCTCTGAAGTCTTGTCGTCACTAGCAAATCCCCCGTGAAATCTAGTCGTTACTAATTGATTTCCGTTAAAGTCCAGTCGTAACTGGCAGATGTTCGAAACCCAATTGTCATTGGTATCTTGTTGGTCATTACCAACCGTCCTCATGAAAGTCCAGTCGTAACTGGCATCACTTGGAATCCAATCGTTATTGGCATTTTCTGGTTTGGTCGTTACCAACCTCCCCAGCTAAAGCCTAGTAGCTTGCTAGCATTCTCGTAACCACATGTGTTGATATACCCTGATTTGGTCGTCACCATGTATTTCTTCCGAAGTCCAGTCGTAACTGACATTGTGTAAAATCCAATCGTCATTAGTACCTGGACCTGGTCGTTACCAATCTCCTTTAAGTCTAGTCGTTACTGGCATTGCTTGATATTTGGTCGTCACCAATTTCCCCAGTCGAAGTCCTGTATTACCGATTGGATTTGAAATTTCATTTGTTGTTATCTCAGGTTGGTCGTTACTATTACCTCCAGGAAGTCTAGTGGTTACTAGCACTGCCTGAGCCATCTGTTAAAATTGGGTGACATCATTATCCCCAGTGAAACCTTTCCCCCAAACAAGTCTCGGAGATCTAGTCGTCACTAGTATTCCCCATTATGTTTTGTCTTTGTTTTTAGTCCATTCATGAAGATCCCGTTTGAACTCTTCACTATAGGAAATTCCTCATCTGATCATCCCCAGTGAGGTTTGTGTTTTAATTTCCCTAGTAAAGGTCACTCGTGTCCCTGGTGGAAATCTACCTTGTTCCCCGGTGAAGTGTTTGCTTTTCCCCAGTAAGATTATCATCTTCATTAGACTTTGCGCATCCTCATGTGAAAGTTTTCTGCTCAGTTACCACCAGTCATGTTTGAACTATTGATTATTATACCTCGGTATTCCCCAGTGTCGGATCCACAATGCCAGGTCCCCGCAAGTAGTTACTCGTTGTTTTGTTTTTCTATCTTCTGCATATGTCTTGCATCCAAGCATCATGAAGCATCATTTAGAATTCATGAAATATCATGGCCTGTCCTTTTGCATATCATCGGATCTAAGGGACAAAATTTTCGGTTTTCTATATTTAAATACCTTTCACTGCTATTCTACGAGGATCATCATCCCTCAGTTCCATCTAGTGAAGATATTTAAATAGGGGCAACTGTTGCACCCCAAATTTTGACCCCTTAGATTCTTATTATCATTTTAGGAGCATACTCATGAATTTTTTAACCTTAACCCAGTGCAAGTTTGTCTTTGTCAAATTGCAGATGAATCAGGGTTTCGTGCAGTCAAAATCAAAACTTCAGGGTTTGTGATTAGTCAATGTTTCGGGCTCATTCAAATAGGAAACAAGGTCAAGGGTATTATATAATGTCAATTGAGAAGCCAATGTGAGGTTGTTACCACAGAATTCAGAGCAGTGCATTTCAGAGCACCCGATTAGGGTTTTGAACTAGTAAAAGTCAACCGTAGTTTGACTTTGATGTTGGAAGATGTTTAAATGGTGGGATTGCGATTCATGAAGTTCATATAGCTTAATAAAGCTCATCCAAGAAGTTTCAAAGTCTCAGGAGGCCCAGAATGTCAACAGGCGACTCGGTAATCACCGATCGGTCGTACGGTTGACCGAAACGTCAACTCTCTAAATTTTAGGAATTGGACTTCAAGTTGTGAAACAAAGTTGTTCCTTATGTCATATTGGACTTGAGTATCAATTTTCATGACCATTGGATCAAGAATGAAAGAGTAATTGGAAAATCGGGAAATTAGGGTTTTGAAAAGGGCTAAATCATAACTCCTTAACCACACATCCAATTGAGTTGGTTCAAAGCTCATTTGGAAGCTCTTTACAAGTCCTACAAAAGTCCCTAAGTGGTCCATGATCAGAAAATGCATAGATTTGGAGTTATGATCAAATTCATCTCAAGAGGGGAAAAAGACTTAGGGAACTTTCATTTTTAAGTTCATTTTTTAGCAACTTTGGAAGGCTTTTTGGCCAAGTTCCTTTGGGAAATTGAAACTCATGAAAGCATGAATGTTTTAGAGCTATTTTAGGGCTTTCTAAAAAGTACTAGCACATCTCAAAAGGATTTGTGAGCTGAAAGTTATGGTCATGGCAAGTTGGTGGTTTTTCATACTTTAGTCCCACATTGTCAAAATTCAAAAACTCATTCTTTCATCAAAAGGACCAATCTCAGCCCTTGGATATTATTGTCCCTGATATGTAGAGAGTTTGAAGCATGAAAATATGAAAAATATGCAGAGGGGTTGAATTCTCCAAGCTTTGCAAATTGCCTTGCAAGTTGGTTTGCAACTTGCACCAAAAGTGAAAAAGTGAAGCATGAGGTGTAAAACAAGTTTTGAGCCAGCCCTCAAGCTATGCTTCTAGCCTTCAATTAGCCACACTAAACCATCATTGTTCTTGACTATTGAGGCCTGCCTTGCAGCCAAGGAAACCCTCTTGTAGAGGTTTGCTCCAAAAAGTGAAAAACCTTTCTTCAAAATGAAGAAATCTTCAAATCTGCCCCCTCACTCATTTGCCTATAAATAGGACTCTCCCCCACCTCATTTTCAACATGAAAAATCTTCTAAAAACCAGAGAAATTGAGAATCCTTGCTGTTTCCACTCCTTGCTCCAAAAATCACAAAATCACAAACTTGTCAAAAGTGCCAAAAATCTGTCTTGGTGCAAGGGCTGCCAAACTCATTTATCTACATTCAAACACCCCAACAATCATCCACACAATCCCTAAATATTATATAGAATGTGTACAAGACCTTAAACCATCCAAAAAAACTTCACCAATCAAAAAGTCAACTTCATCACCAAGTCATTTTGACCAAAAGCCTCAAAATTAACCATATCTTGTTCCATACATTTCCTTGGTATTCCAATCATCCTAACACCTCTCATATGGTATTTCTCAACTGTCCAAAGTGCTAGAAGTCATTAGTGGTTTGCATTGCTCCATTTGGCATCATAGTTGTATTTTGCTTAAAAGTGAAGAAAGAATTCAAGGCAAGGAAGTAGATTGAAGTTCTCTGGGTTTCTTGGCTATTCTAGTTTTCTCCACAAGGTCTACAAGAGGTATGTAGCTTGTACACATTGCCTCTTGCATCATTTTCCATACTTTGACATTTTTGAGCATTGGTGAGAAATTTGAGCTTCGAATTTCAATGATTTTCATGATGTTTTTTTTTTTTTTTTATGAATATTGAGATTGGTATGAGTATTATCACGTGTGTTGAACTTGTTCTTGCCAAGATTTACTTTTGGTATGTGGAAGTTTGTTTGGCATACTGTCAAAAACAGTTTTGGGGTGAATTGTTGGACCATGTTTCATCTTGCTAGAAAGTGTGGTTGTAATGCTATGTTTTGATTTCTGTTGGTGTGAGTTTTGTTGTTTGTTGCATCTTTTGTGACCAACATGTTTAATCTTTTCTAAACCTTACACCATGACAAAGGACTTGGTTTCAAGTTTGTGAATTTTTATTGATTATTAGCATATAGCAGTATGAAATGGGGGGGGGGGGCTGTTGGCATTTAGTCATCTTGTTTTGGAAAAATCTTGGAAGCCCAACAGGCCTTTGTTTTGGGAGGACATGAGCTGGTTAGTTCTACATTGATGAATGATGAGGCTGGCATCTGCTAAATTTGTTTGATTGATCAAGCTTGTTTGGAATTGAAAGAAGGATTGAATTAAGCCAAACTGCAGTATTAACAAGAGGCAACATGTTAGACCAGTGTAACTTTGAATTGGATACATTTGTAGATGTTCACCTAGCCTAGACCTTGAGGGGAATTTGTTCTTGGTGTTTGGTTCCGATGGCCTTGGAATGAGACAACATGCAGTTAAGTTTTAACTGATAGGTTGGAGTTTGACAGGGTTAGGGCAGCTAGGTTCTTTTGCTAGTGATTGTGCTGGAGATTGAGGTCTCCCACATCAGCTGTTATCAACCAGTTTGGTTGTGGCTGCTAACAAGTTTACTGTCATTGAAGCCTTCCCTTTTGTTTCTTTTCTCATTGCAATAGTGTGCCTTAAGAGTGACTGTTAGGACTGGCTTAAGAGTGGCTTGTCTTTGGTTTAAAGGCAAGACTGTAGAAAGAACTACATAATCATTACAATTCACATCCTTTATTTACCTTTGGGCACTGAACAGTACCAAAAACCTTTTGCTGTCAGAGTACCTTGTTTTGTGTGTATTGTGCTAAGATGAGATTAGATGTTAAGGCTCTTGGTGTTTTGGCTTGTGACCTCATCATGCTGCAAGCATGTGCATGAGGGGATTTTCCTTTGTGTGAGATATCAGTGCAAACTGTCACTTGAAGGTTTGGATTTTGATTTGGCATAGCTGTGAGTATGTTACTTTGATTTGAGGTCTGAGGCTGATACCAAGTTGTGGCTGAGCTTTCATTTGAATTAATTTGTGGACTGATGTGGTGTTTAAGGTAGAATTTTGTTGGTTTTATGTTGGAGGTGTCCTTGGTCTTGGGACTGTCAAGTGTTTTGGGTGATGTTGGCTGTCAATTTGTTTGCATCAATAGCTGTTGTGGAGGATCATATAGGGGCTGACCTGAGTTTGTGTTTTTTTCAGTTAGCTGTATCAGTTGGTTTGTTTTGATGACCTTAACTGCTGTTCAATCTGTTTCATCAATTTGCCATTTTTTTGTTAATGATGTTTGTTATGTGAAACACATGGGGCAGGGGTAGATTTAAATCATGATTCTTGCATTTTTTGCTGCATATTACACCTCTTTGAAATTGAACACA